>OZ020192.1:72325324-72925324 GCA_963971165.1 Philopedon plagiatum
TGGAAGTGTGTTCCTCTTTTGCATCAAAGTACGGGGAGTCCAAGAAAATGGACAACCCCGGGCCGGGTAGACCATGACAGCTGTTTCGTCCTTGTTAGGACTCATTCAGACAGCCATAACCCTGTCGCACCGTGGCAAACGATGATACTGTATCTTACATACTTTTTGCAATACACAAGCAGGAAATAACATACCATAACGCCACCTAGCGGGTGCTGGCTCTAATGCAAAAGCAGAACAAACTGAAAGGTAAAATCTAAGGGCGAACACGGCATCTCTGGTTTATGAGAAACGCATTTTCGCAAATTCGCCCAACTCGCCCGCACCATTCGCGCAGTGCAAGTAGGGAGTCACGACGTCCTCACCAGAAAGACGCATAAACCCTTAACAAAAGGCCAAGTAAGAATAAAAAGTAGAAGTTTCTTGTCCGTACAATATATAACAGAGAAAGAAGAATATCGGCTTTGCGGACTGTGGAAGTGTATTCCTCTTTTGCATCAAAGTACGGGGAGTCCAATAAAATGGACAACCCCGGGCCGGGTAGACCATGGCAGCTGTTTCGTCCTTGTTAGGACTCATTCAGACAGCCATAACCCAGTCGCACCGTGGCAAACGATGCTACTGTATCTTACATCCCTTTTGCAAAACACAAGCAGGAAATAACATACCATAACGCCACCTAGCGGGTGCTGGCTCTAATGCAAAAGCAGAACACACTGAAAGGTAAAATCTAAGGGCGAACACGGCATCTCTGGTTTATGAGAAACGCATTTTCGCATATTCGCCCAACTCGCCCGCACCATTCGCGCAGTGCAAGGAGGGAGTCACGACGTCCTCACCAGAAAGATGCATAAACCCTTAACAAAAGGCCAAGTAAGAATAAAAAGTAGAAGTTTCTTGTCCGTACAATATATAAGAGAGAAAGAAGAATATCGGCTTTGCGGACTATGGAAGTGTATGGATTGTATGCATCAAAGTACGGGGAGTCCAAGAAAATGGACAACCCCTGGCCGGGTAGACCATGACAGCTGTTTCGTCCTTGTTAGGACTCATTCAGACAGCCATAACCCAGTCGCACCGTGGCAAACGATGCTACTGTATCTTACATCCTTTTTGCAAAACACAAGCAGGAAATAACATACCATAACGCCACCTAGCGGGTGCTGGCTCTAATGCAAAAGCAGAACACACTGAAAGGTAAAATCTAAGGGCGAACGCGGCATCTCTGGTTTATGAGAAACGCATTTTCGCAAATTCGCCCAACTCCAAGATGGCGGGCTTTCGACCAAAACCCGATAGAAATGGCATTAAAATACCCGAATTGGTTTAAAAGTCAGTTGCTAAGGATATGAATCTGAAAAGGGTATAATTTATTTCCTATGTGTAAAATGGCGAATGCAAGATGGTGGGCGTTTGCCAAAATGTAGAAGAACCTGCTGCTTAAATTACCAAATCTGACGAAAATGGATAGGAAAGGATTTGTAAAGGCGCATATGCGTAACCCAATTAATTTTGAACTTACAAAATGGTGGATCCAATATGGTGGACGTATATGAAAACCTCGAAAGTAAATGCCGTTAAGGCCATCAAATTTGTCCAAAAATTGGTTGATAGCGATTTTTAAGGTAACGTAACTCTAAATTGGTGTAGCTCATTCCAAGCTATAAAGTTTAGGATCCAAGATTGCGGACATAACTGGAATTATCATTTAATGTCTTGTGGACTTGGATCTCTTCAAAAAAAATTTTTTGAAGATTGACTGTTTTCAACCGGTTAGGAATTTTAAATGTAATTAGTAGTAATCAACTATCTTTATTTTACAAAGAAAGTCTCAACGACTTGCATATTGAATAGTAATTACAGTTTTTTTTGCACCAGAGTACCTTTTTACCTCCAGTTTATTATCAGAAGTTGGAATAAATGCGTGGCTACTTTGTATGTTTTTCACAGCAGGTGGGTTAGTATACTGCCCATTTGGTATTTTTCCTAATTTTGTATGATCTTGCGTCCACCATATTGGATCCACCATTTTGTAAGTTCAAAATTAATTGGGTTACGCATATGCTCCTTTACAAATTCTTTCCTATCCATTTGCGTCAGATTTGGTAATTTAAGCAGCAGGTTCTTCTACATTTTGGCAAACGTCCGCCATCTTGCATTCGCCATTTTACACATAGGAAATAAATTCTACTTTTTTCAGATTCATATCCTTAGCAACTGATTTTTAAACCAATTCGGGTATTTTAATGCCATTTCTATCGGGTTTTAGTCTAAAGCCCGCCATCTTGGATCCGCCATTGTATGATTTGAGTTCCGTCAACCAGTTTTTTGATCCGTAAGCTCACTTGCTACTTGTGAACGGTTTAACATTCACTTGTCTCATTCATTGGACCTGAGATTGTATTTTTTGATCCATCATTAGCAAATTACATGATTAGAACCGCCATATTGACCCCACCATCTTAATTTTTGCAAAAGTGTTTATACCTCTTGGTAGTTTCTTGTTTGAGCTCTAAACTAAACCCTTATACCTATTGTTTCATAACCTAAAATTTTGACGACAGCCCTAATCCGCTTGATCGATCCAAAGTTTCAAGGTTTTGGCAGCCATATTGATGTCGCCATCTTGATTTTTGCAAAAGCGCATACGGCATTTTGAAGCTTATTGTCCGACCGTTAAATTGAGCCCTTATACGTATTTTTAAGTGGCTCCAAATTTTGGCGACAGCGCTGATCCGGTTGACATGGAATGACCCATATATATATATATATATATATATATATATATATATATATATATATATATATATATATATATATATATATATATATCTTTTTTATTGTTTCTTTCTTGGGATTAGGTTCATTATAAAAACATTTTTTTTTTATTATTTTTTATTAAAAGTCCATTGACGTTTCGACCCCTTTTCGGGTCATTTTCAAAATGTTTTTTTTATTTGGTTTGTTAAAAGACAACGGATAAGGAAAATTCTTCGATTTTTCTGTGTCGCTAACAAAGTATATATATATATATATATATATATATATATATATATATATATATATATATATATATATATATATATATATATATATATATATACAGGGTGTTATGACATTCACTGCATATATTGGAATGGGTGACTCCTGGGGTAGTCTACAGACATACCCAATACTTTTTTTACTTAAATCGAACATTTTAAAAATTTTCAAAAATACCCTAAAACCAGTCTATATTCGCCGCACCTGGATAGCGAGCACATGGTCCGTCATAGCGCTTGACAGAAAATTACGCGGGAAAAACTTAAAACAATTGAATTTGTTGTAACGTTGCCAGACATATAAATCTTTAAAAGAATTTATTTTCTGTTTTTAAGCGTAATTTAAGACAAAGAAAAAACCTTTTCCTCTGAAAAAAAAAACAAATAAAAAATAGTAAAAAGGTACTGCGAAATCAATCCTTTTTGTAGAAGCCTCAGTTTTAATTAATATTTATGATACCTTATATTAGGTTATAAATAAGATAAGCGTTATGCCTACTAGCTTAAATAAACTTTCTGCTAAGAAAAAGTTAAAAATCCAAACGAACAATACTAATTGAGCTCAACTACATAGTATTGTAAAAGTATAAGCAAAATTCTTTCATTAAAGCATTTGTAAAAAAACACATTATTCTGTTTCACGCAGCATGTTCAGAAAGTTGTTATTCGTCCTTCAGTTAAGAAGAAATTATCTTAAACTTACCGATTTTTTTGAAAAGATCCCCATAAATGAGTTTTGCACCCGCAAATGTTACCATAATATGTAAATAATATTAGTGTTTTATTTAATTTAATTTTCAACCGTATTAGGCTAATTTAAGAAACGCTATAATCAGAGCACAAACTATTTTATAGTTGTAACGTCGTTGTCTTGAAATAAAGCGCGAACATTAAGTTTTTCACTTTTATTTCAGGATTAGACTAAAGTTATGAGTTCTACATGATTAAGCTTAAACTGTAGCACCTTCTTAAGCTTACACGTGAGCTAAATAATAATAACGTTCGAAATATTTTAAAACACTACACTTTTACTTAATTCCTCATTCTTGTCTGGAAGAAGATTTTCTTCTTCTGTCCTTTCTCTCGCTTTTACTGACATCTTCTGTCCCTCATGGAATAGCCATATGACGACAAAATATCCAAGGGCAAGGGAACAGGTCCGTAGTAGGGGTTTTAGATTGTTACATAGCAGAGAATAGGTATGTTGAAAATGTCTTTCATTACTTGCTTCCAAACAAGCGTGCGTCCGTAGCGTATTGTCCAGAACCAGTTGAAGGATATTTGTTAGGATAATTTTAATAAACACTGGGATCAAAGTACAAGCGTATTTTTTATTGTTAATGAGCAAAAGTAAAAATTATCAGCATAAACAAAATACTTTGTTGAACACACTACACTAATTACTTAAAACTTTCTTCTCAAGTTAAACAAGAAAACAGTATTGATATCATTAAAGCTTTGGAAACGGGGGTTAGTCCAGGGATGGCTCTAACCTACTTGGATATAAAATTGGGATCCGATTTGAAAATAAAATACAAATATTTATTTACTCACTCTGTGTAATTTGAAAATGCGAAATACGAAAATACTTCGGTAAAAGTAATATAACATACAGGGTGTCTAAAAAGTATTAGTATGGGTAAATATATTTCTTATTATTAAAGATAGAGACACCAAATTGTAGTTGTATCTTATTGGTTAATAAATCTACTTTTTTCAGGTAATTTACACTTTTTCAACCCTCTTGGGGGGTGACGCTAGGGAGTTGAGGTCAAAAATTTTGAATGCAAACGTATGCCGTGTGGCCCCTTCTTTTAAAAGTCTTCAAAAAAGAAACATTTTACCGCAAACCCCGTATTTTAATTCATTTTTAAATGGCAAGCCTATAAAAATTATAAACCGTAAATCGTATAATCGGGCGAGGCATAAGTCGACCGTTAGTCGACCTCTTGTGCCATACAGTACCATTCTGCTCGCACATTTATTTTTTGTTTTGTGGGGCACTTTTCTTTCTAACTTTTTTCCAACTTTTTGAACTTCTTCATTTGTCGTTTTTTATTTTTCTTTTTTGACATCTGCGCAGTAGACCAAAATGCGTACCACGCGCAAACCAAGAGGGCTAGACATGCGCACGAAATTTCAGGGGATGTACTCTGGTGTCTACGTTCAAACCTACCCAATTTGAAGTATATATCTCCAATAGTAAAGCTACAACTACGTATTTAACATATTTCTTCGATTTTATGACGTCTTACTCTTTTGAACATTCTTAACTATGTGACATTGTGACACCGCACAACAAGAATCTGGGATGAAACATCAGAAAATTTATTAAAAATATATAAACACAATCTTACGGTGGTACGGAACCCTATATGCGCGAGTCGAACTCGGACTCGACCGTTTTTTTATTTTACACAATCACAGCAACGTTCATGAATAAAATTGTTTTTGTCAAATACCGTATACGTACGTACTTATTTTCGGCACTGACGCCTCTGGGAACAGACCAACCGTGCCAGCCTTTATATTAAGTTATATAACCTATACGCACTGACGTATTTCCGGCATGGCCGCCTCCTGTTATTTATTCAAGTTTACCATAGCAGGCACTGCTGGTCCGTTACCAGACGCGTCGATACCGAAAATAACTACGTACGTATTACGGTATTTGACAGAAATAATTTAATTCATGGGCGTTGCCGTAATTGTGTGAAATAAAAAAAAACGGTTGAGTGCGAGTTCGACTCGCGCATAGAGGTTTCCGTGCCACACACAGTATTGTGAATTTCTCACAGGACGCAAAAGTCTCAATAAACTTTTGCGTCCTGTGAGAAATTCACAATACTGTGTGTGGCACGGAACCCTCTATGCGCGAGTCGAACTCGAACTCAACCGTTTTTTTTTATTTCACACAATTAGGGCAACGCCCATGAATTAAATTATTTCTGTCAAATACCGTAATACGTACGTACTTATTTTCGGTATCGACGCGTCTGGTAACGGACCAGCAGTGCCTGCCTTAATTATTACGTTAAAAGTTGTTTAGAATGACCACCATGAACTTCTTGCCTGTAATAAAGTCCATTTTGGAACTCTGCCAAGAAGTAACATCTGCCATTATCGAAAAGACCTTTAAAATGAGGTACCACACGGCATAGGGTTTCATTTAAAATTTTTGACGTCAACTCCCTAGCGTAACCCCCAAGGGGGTGGTAAAAGTCAAATTACATAAAAAAGTAGATTTATTAACCAATAAGATCAACTAAAATTTGGTGTCTCTATCTTTATTAATAGTAAAGATATTTGCCCTTACCAAGACTTTTCAGACACTCTGTATGGTATATCACTGTAACCGAAGTATTTTCGTATATCGCATTTTCAAATAACACAATGTGGGTAAATAAATATATTTGTATTTTATTTTCAAATGGATTTACTTCCAACTAGGTTAGAGCCGTCCCTGGAATATCCCACGGTTGCGAAGCTTGCTTGCCGAAGCTACGCTCAAGGGTTGTTGACCCCATTCCGCCCGCTAGAGTGATTCCGATTGGCTGAACCGAGCTCATGCGTCATCGTCAGCTGTCTTTAATACGGTTTACATTATTTTTGCCATTTATTTCTTAATTTGTGAAAGAAAAAGTTAATGCCGTTAAATATTAACAAAAGTTAAAGCCGTTTAATATTAACAAAATATCGTTTCGTCGCTTAGTGAGGTGCATTTTAAATTTAGTTGAAGTTGGGGTTTTTATTTTGGTTTAAACAGCTTTTCTCTAGAGAGCTTTATTAAATTTGTGTCATAGGCAGTACTATTTTAACATTGTGAAATTATTAATGTGGTATGTGTTTATAGTGTTGGCTATTTACTGGAAGATGGTATGAAGGTAAAGTTTATTGTTAATTTAGTTCTGAGGAATTTCGCTTAAAAATTCGGTGGTTTTATGGCAAAAGGTGATATGTGAGAAAAGTAAAATTTTACAGGCGAGCAAAAAGAAGCATTCTGCCATAAAAATATGTAATAGAAACAAACTTGGCTCATCTTGACAATTTAAAATAGAATTATATTTAAGGCAAATCGGGCCATATGATTTTTAGAGAACATAGATCTTATTGCCATACCTATAATATGTAATACAAAAAACGTGATTTGGCCAAAATATCGACATAGCACCTTTTGTCATAAAACCACCGAATTAAGGACGATAAAGGTAAATAAACCTGTTAATAAATGCCAAATCTTCTGTTAAATATGATTTAAAATTGGCAAATAAAAAAATGTACATGTTAAAGTATTGGGAGTTTTTTGTTTAAAGCTAATTTGGAACCAAAATGTTTGTATAAGTACTCTTTTTCTTCCAAAAATTTCTGGTCGGCCTAGTTAAACAAAATTTTACTCTTGTTTTGAACAGCTGTTCTCTGAATTTTTTGTGTTGTATTTTAACGTTTTGAAACTGAATGTTTTAAGATATTTAGTATGATTTCTTACTTTAAAGATAACAAACCTATTATTTTTTCAAATCTGTTACTTACATAGGAATATTCTAGAGAGAATTGGCAACGTCAGTCAGTGACTACCGATGTCAAAACAAAAGTTTTTTTTCTGTAACTGACGTTTCCCGCTGTTTTTATATGGCCATGTGTTTATTGCCAGTGGTGAGCTGTTACTTAAGAAAAATTTTTTCAGGGCCGATATCAAACTTTTTTTATAGTGAAGCGCCATTTATGACTATTTTATTCAATCTGAATTCATATCAGGATTTACCAGTTTCAATATATGCAGTGAATTTCATAACACCCTTATATATGTATGTATGTATGTATATGTATATGTATATGCCGCCACTGCTACTACGCTTTTTATTTTAAAACCTGTGTTGTGTACTATATGATCATCTAAAAGACTATAATTCTTTGCAGCAGACAGCAGCTTCCTTCTGGCCAACGCACAGATAGTAGAATATCCGATTGTATACTGCAACGAGTCATTTTGCAAAATTTCTGGCTACAATCGGGCAGAAGTAATGCAGAAATCTTGCAGATGTGCCTTTATGTTTGGAGAGTTAACCGATAAGGAGACAATCAGTAGAATAGATCACGTTCTAGAACACCAGTTACATGATCAGTTCGAAGTATTGCTTTATAAGAAAAACAGTGAGTATTAGTTATTTCTTTGGACATTAGGGTTAAAAATTCGAAAGTTTAAAACAGTTTAATTAAAGCAATAGTAATTTATTTAACTAGGTACCTACCTACAGTAGATATTTACTTTCTTACTGTTTCGCTATAAAATAAAGTTAATTATTCTAGATTGTTACCATTAGATACATGATAATATTACAACAAGCGGATCAAGCAAAATTGCTGATCTTTTATCATTTTTAGCTTAAAGTCAAATTTTAATAAGAGAAAACATAGTAATTTTTTGCACTTTTGTTTGTGCATTTAACTGTGCATTGTTTTTTTATTAATTTTACTATACCTACTGACAAGTCTAACCTATTTGGTTCGTTGCTAAACACTGAATAATAATTTTAATTAATGTTTAGAGTCGCCTTTGACACCATGTGTGTTGTCGTATTTCATTCTATTAACTAACTTTTCATTTTCTTGCAACCAAACATTAGAGTGACTATAATTATTACCATATTCAGCTGACCCTCCAAAAATGATTTACTCAACGATATCCACAAGACGAATGCATTAATTTTTTAAGTGTACACTTTAACACGTATTTCACCGAGAACACTTGTCCCCGTATTTCTGAAAGAATGCATGCTAATATTAATTTATTTAAGTACCGTAAATATTTACTTTTTTACTGTTTCGCTATAAAATAAAAATAATTATTCTAAATTGATACCCCATTACATACATGGTAATAGTTCATCCAGCGGATCAAGAAAAAATGCTGCTTTTTTATCATATTTAGCTAATAGTCAAAGTTGATTGAGAGAAAACATAGTTCTTTTTGCACTTTTGTTCGTGCATTAAACAGTTCATTATTTTTTTATTAATTTTACTATACCTTCTTTCAAGTCTTACCTATTCGGTTCGTTGCTTAACGCAGTTGGTACTAAATAATACTTCTAATTAATGTTTAGAGTCGCCTTTGACACCATGTGGTTGTCGCATTTTGTTATATTAACTAACTTTATATTTTTTTTGTGCAACCAAACAGTAGAGTGACAATCATGACCATATTCAGCTGACACTCCAGAACTGTTTTACTCAACCATATACACAGGACGAATGCATTATTTTTTTAAGTGTAAACTTTAACACGTATTTCTCCGAGAATACTCGCTCCCGTATTTCTGAAAGAATTGATGGTTTAAGTTTAAAATATACGTATAGGGGTCATGCATATGGTCAATCATGCTTGTAAGCAAGCTACAAAGCAAGCTTGCGACTAAACTAACATTTTTCAGTAGGCGTCGCATCAGTAGTGTCGCATTGATAGAGTGATAATTCTTTAAATTCAAACACGATTAACAAATGCATATACAGAGTGGGGACTTTAACTGGAACAAATTCGCTAGAAGTTTAGGAAAAAACATTTGTGAAAAATGCGAAAACACGTCGATTAAGATGTTTTGTGGACTTCATACTCATAACAAATATTTGTTTTTCAAACCCCTTAAAGTGGTAAAACATAAACCAAATTAATTTTGTTTTTAATGGGAAGATACCACTTGTGGTACCTTGTTGGAAAGCTCTTTTACAGGGAAAATTGAATATGCTATTGTTTTTCATTTCAATTTAACGGGTAAGTTTTAATTAGTGTTGGAGGCCTTAAATTAGAAAATTAGAAATTACATTATAAAAAAATCTTAAAAAGCTTATTTCCTATTTTAACAATTGTTTAAAATGTGCACCATTTACTTCTTGGCAAATAGCTAATCGATGGTAAAATTCATCCTGCAGTCTTCATACACCTGAGGTGTTATTAAGCGAATTTCTCTGATCCTAATTTTTAGTTCTTCAATGTCTCTAGGATTTGTATCATACACTTTGTTTTTTAAGTAACCCCACAGGTAAAAATCTAAATGGGTTAGGTCACGCGATCTAGCTGGCCATTCAATGGTTCCCTTCGTCCAATCCATCTGTTACGGAAAAAGGTATTAAGATATGTGTGCGCTATTCTGCTGGAAATAAATTCTTTGATCGAGGTTATGGTCTTCAGTTGGAAATGTTTCAATTAACTCTGGCACCAAAGTATTTTGCAAAAACTGGAGATATCTATTACCGGTTAATTTTTCATCAAAAAATATCGAGCCAGTAATTCGATCTCCAATAATTCCAGTCCAGTAACTTTTTCTCGGTGCTGAGTATGCTGCTGAATAATCCAACGTGGATTGTTTTCAGCATAATAGCGACAGCTTTGTCGATTTAACTAAAAATTTAAAGAAAAATGGCGAAACATGGTGTTTGATTTAAGAATTGAAGAAGAGTATATATGTACCTCTCCCAGTAAAGTAAAAGTGGCTTCATCAGAAAACAATATCCAATCCGAAAGAATTTGCCCGCCATTAATTAGGTTCATTCTGGTCTCAAAACACTTCACTCGTCGATCAGGATCATCTTCTAGCAACTCTTGCACCTGTTTCATTTTAAAAGGCCTTTCCTCGCCGATTTTAGAATTTTTAAAACCGTTTTGTGACACAAATTATGTTCGCGAGCAATTCCGCTGGCTAAAGTTATTGGACTCTCTTGATACGCAAGGAGAATATGCAGTTTGGTATCCTCGCTTACATTCTGCGGTCTTTCTCGAGGGATATTCCTTACATGTCCGTGTATTCTAAAATGTGCCTCGATTTTGCCCACAGTGCTTCGGTTTAATGCTGGCAAATCTGGATGTTGCGCTTGAAATAAAGCGGCAACGTCGGTTTTGGTGCGCGTTCGCTCCCCCCCCCCCCTCATCATTATTAAAATTTCTATATTTAAACTTTCGGTTAAGTACGGCGTTTCTAACGTGGTACGAAACTTTAGTTTTAAACTTTTGCAAATCAGACTTTAAAAGTTCTGCCAATTAAAAGTATATCACTGTTACCTTCATAGCAATACTAAAGAACATGTGAATAATCCAACGAAGCGTCACAGACTGATTAAATAAAAAGTTGTTATTTGTAACAATGGAACGAAATGACAAGGAATGCTAATGCAAAAAGAGCAAAAAATATTGGACATAGCACCAGTTTATTGCTGTATTGGGTCCTGTGCGGATCTTGTGGACCCTGTGAGGTTGAAAATGTACGTAATATTTTGTTTTTAAAGGCATAGAGTTTAGGACAAATCTGAAGGTCTGCCGATTTTTTTTCTAATTTAAGGCCTAGATTAAAACTAACAAGTTAAATCTAAATAAAAACAATAGCACATTCAATTTTCTCTTTAAAAGCGCTTGCCAACAATATATCACAAATGGTATCTTCCCATTTAAAAAAATTAAGTTGGGTTATGTTTCACCCCCTTAAGGGGTTTGAAAAACAAATTTTTGTTATGAGTATGAAGCCCACAAAAACATCTTAATCGAAGTGTTTTTGCAATTCTAACAAATATTTTTTTCTAACCTTCTAGCGAATTTTGTTCCAGTTAAAGTCCCCACCCTGTACTTTAAACTATCCATCAGTGAAATAATTTTTCTAATCGATTTACAAGCTTCTAAGATTACCCCGAAAAAGAAAAAAAAACACTGCCTTAATTAGGAAGTTTCCATTTGACTAAAGTACTAGATATGTTAGCATCAGACAATGGTAAAAAGGATAACTTTGAAAATACTGAAAGAATTATCTCGATGACTTTTTTGTGTGTGACCTGAGCAAACAAATCTGCGCGATGCTGGTTCGGCCATTATGACGTCACTCGACATGAGCCGACATGTGTCCTATAGTGGCCGTCACAAATGCCAACATAAGCACTTAAACATCGTATATCCATTGATCTGATAAAGAGGACACAACAATACTACCTATGTATACCGAGAAAAAATTAAAGCCTGCATCCTTCAGCCTTGAAATTATTATCTAGAATTTGATATTTCGGAACGTCACGGAATTTTAAGTTTTAACTAATATCGCTTAACTCCCTCGCGAATTTAAATACAATGTTTAATCATCACTACTAGAATTCATGATTGCTTCATGCCACTTAACAATTTCTAAAATGTTTGACCAAATTACTACTTTATAAATATTTGATGTACCGTCATCCATCCTTGTTCACGTTTGTTACATTTACTAGTTTGTTAAATTTTCTATTATTGAAAATTCTATCTCAAAAGTCATACGGATTCTTTTTTCTTCGATAAAAGTATTTCCGAATTTTGTGATATTTGACGTAATTTGTTGAAATCATGTAACCAAAACGTGAGCCTTAATGCAACGTTTTAAAACAATATCTTTGTGAAAGTCTTTGAAAAGCACAAGAGGGTCTTCCAAAACAAGAAAATAATCAAATCAGCTTTTTTTATCTGAGATAGGTTTACCATCTAGGATAAAGACGTATATAAAAGGCTTGCAAATGTCCTTTTTATTTTACACCTCCATGGTAAATACACGCCTGTACCAACTGGTCGAATTCTCGAGTGACGTCAATTGTATAGGGGGTCGACAAAACGTAGGAATTTTGAAATTTAGACGCATTACTTAATTCTTTTATACTACTGCCTTATTGGCACTGCGCTACTGAGTATGTCGCGCATTATTATGGGCTAATAAAATTTAACGTGAATACCTGTAATTTTTTGCATGCCATAAATGCGTGTCAATATGTTTACCACGTATATATATATATATATATATATATATATATATATATATATATATATATATATATATATATATATATATATATGTATGTGCAGCTCCTAAAGGGCTTGTGAAGCCCAAAAAATACCATTTTATTTTGTAAAATCGCGAGCTGTCAAGCATGCTGCTTGGCTTACTTTCCAACTGGCTTACCAGAATGTTTGATAGTGTGGATGGCCAGGTGCGTATCGAAACCACTATGTTGGGGGGGGGGGGGGTTGGAGGAAAGATATCGCAACTATGTGAGGACAAAAATCCAAAATTTTCAACCTTTCTTTGCAAATTCTCTCCGAGCAAAATTATCGGCAGATAAAACTGGGCGACCTTTTTTTACGTTTGCTGGAATTAAACGGTCGACCTTTTTGCGAATTTTCCCAAAACTCAACTGTTGACTTTTTTGGTACCAGGTCCTAATACCTCGTACTCTCTCTCTATTCACGGGGGCCTCCCCCTTTCCCCCCATGAATATGGGAATGTAAATGACCCCATCGACAATATTTTCAGTTTCAATATATCCAGAATAAAACTAAAAGAGCCTTCCATCACTGTCATTATTTTTGAGTTTGGTGACACACACCAAATAAACTACGTCTTGTACGAGGTACTCTTACCCAACAATGGGCAATATGTTTAATATTCCGCGCATTTTTATTTATTACAGTAGTCGGTTCAAACGTTATCCTTAAGGGTTCATTTTCTGGTAAAATTTGCATAGTTTCCTGCAAGACGGCATATATTAAGATGAATTTAAAAGAGTAATGCTGAGGATAGATAGGACTTAATAATAAAATACTGAGAAATCATTTTACTACACATACCAAAGGTACATTTCAGTTGTTTTCCGAGTCGTATAATAAGTTCATATTTTAAAATCAGGGAGCATATTATTGTGATATTCTCAATCAATGCAGCTATTGTTAACCAAGACAGTAAGAAGCCAAAAAGAATAATAAAGCCTTATTTATAGGTTTGCATTTTCAAAACTTTCTTTGTATCATTTCTTTTTTATCCACACAAAATTACTAGATATAAGAGTTCTTTCAAATTAAGGTTCAGTGCGCAAATTTTTCTACAAATGGAGAAATAAATATTTTACTACCACTGTTAAAAAAATATGGAACTTTAATAATGAATATAAATTAACTACAATTTATCCCGGACTCTTAGGCCAATCATTAGAGCTTTTTGTGTGAAAAAAAGACTAGTAGAAAGCCACCTATGCCATCATTTGGAAGACACTCCGTAGATATATTCTGATGTGTTTTCGACTCGCAACTCTCATTAATTAATTTGTTATTAACATTTTAGTGCAAAAAACGGTTTTTTGTTGTTTTTCTTGTTATAAAACGATAACTACACGAAGAATTTCAATTCCGTAAATGGAAAAGTTGTAGAGAATTAAATTACGAAGAAAATAAGAGGTGGAGCGATCCGATCGGTTGATTAGAACCAAAGGTAAATCCGGAAAAATCGGAAAATTGAGCTTAATTTTGAAAAATTCATAACTTTTCCATTTGAGCTGAAATTTGGCACAGAAGTAGATAATTATATCAACTTTAAGTGTGCGCAAGGCAGGTGCTGTCGGACCATTCGTTTTTGCGCAAGTGTAATTTCAATTTTTTTATGAATTTTTTGCCGGGAGCCTGCTTGCGATAAAAATGGTCCTATTTTAATTCTAATACCGGTTTTAAAAACTAGAAGTAAAATACTATAAATCGTATATCCCAAGTTTTCATTAAAATACAGCGAAATGGATGAAACATGCACTTGAACATCGGTGTAAATGGGCTTAGGCGCGCGAGCGAGCGAGTGGTGGGGGAAGGACGAGAAGCGTACATGTATAGACATACAGGCGGGCCGTGCGGAGCGTCGCATCTTTTCACTGGCTTTTCTCAGCGACTACTGCAGCTTTTTGGAAGATTATTTTTTTGATTTTGGGGTTACTGAATACGAGGACTCTGATTCTCTATTCAGATTCCACGAATAATTCAAGATAAAGCTACTATTCCGGATTTCGGAGTGGTCTAAGGATTAGAAGAGACGAGACATATATATATAGCTATAGCACGCTTACATTTGGAATAGCTGTGTAACCGTCTAATGCGCCCCCTCCCTCTCTCTTCTATTGTTCGGTGGTATGGGTACAGCTGTTGCCTTGGGATTCAAACGAATAGAAGACACAGCGACGCCAACGGTTAGATGCTACAGAGCGTTCGGAGCTGTGAGTTGTACTTTTCGATCTGATTGATCAATCTGCATCCGACGATGATTCTGACTTTGATAGTTTAATAGATAGCGAGCAGATCGAAGAAAATGAAATAAACTATGCGGACCTTCCGAAAAGAAGGCGAATTTTATAACTAATGTATTCGGCGCAATAATATGTTCATGTTGTTTATCATCCATGTTTAATCATATGAATAAAACCCTTTTGTGAAAAAAAATAGTTATTTATTATACAAGGGGAAAAAAGTATTAAATTTTAGCTCGAGTTTGTGTTGTCTCTCGACGCGAAGCGGAGGGAGACAAAAAACCCGGAGTTAAAATCTAATATTTTTCCCGTGTATAATACACTATGTTTTTCTGCGACGGGAAAAACGACGATTTAATATTGAAAAAAACCGAGGAAAAAACCTATTATTACAATATATTACAGTCAGAAAATTATCGATGCGAAATTTGAATGTTTAAACTGGTAGGCTGTTGTACTTATAGCGACAATTAGACCTGCGTTGCTAAGGAAACCTATAAAGTAATCAAACATCTGTCATTTTAATTCTGTGATTTGATTTAAAAATTGCAAACTTAGTGGTTGTTTAGTAGTTATTTTGAATAATATACAGTTAAAAAATGTCAGAAAGGAAATGTAACTTTTGTATAATAAAATATTCTAAATTTAAATATCTACCTCTACTTATGTGTATATATATCCGGGAAAAAAGTACTCACTTTTTTCCCGGGGAAAAAAGTAATTTCATAAAAAGTGACATTTTGTTACCTGTCAACAGAGATAAAATGTCAAACGTTTTTCCCGTCACGGAAAAAAAATATATATTTATGTGTTTAAATTAATATCCTTCCTGCTCGTTTATTTATAGAATAGAAATATAATAATGTTACTCAAGAAGGTGGAATAGCAGCTTTATCTTGAATTATTCGTGGAATCTGAATAGAGGATCAGATTCCTCGTATTCAATAACCCCTAAATGAAACAAAGAATCTTCCAAAAAGGTGCAGTAGTCGCTGAGAAAATCCAGTGAAAAGATGCGACGCTTCGCACGGCGCGCCTCTATGTCTATATAATATGTACGCTTCCCCTCCTTCCCCCACCACTCGCTCACTCGCGCGCCCAAGGCCATTTACACCGATGTTCAAGTGCATGTTTCATCCATTTCGCTGTATTGTAATGAAAACTTGGGATATACGATTTATAGTATTTTACTTCTAGTTTTGAAAACCGGTATTAGAATTAAAATAGGACCATTTTTAACGCAAGCAGGCTCCCGGCAAAAAAATGCATAAAAAAATTGCAATTGCACTTGCGCAAAAACTAATAGTCCGACAGCACCTGCCTTGCGCACACTTAAAGTTGATATAATTATCTACTTCTGTGCCAAATTTCAGCTCTTAATCTTCATAAATGGAAAAGTTATGAATTTTTGAAAATAAAGCTGAATTTTCCGCTTTTTCCGGATTTTCTTCGATTCTAATCAACCGATCGGATCGCTCCACCTCTCATTTTCTTTGTAATTTAATTCTCTACAACTTTTCCATTTACGGAATTGAAATTCTTCCAATAGTTTTCGTTTTATAAGCAAAAAACCAAAAAAAAAGCGATTTTTTTGCACTAAATTGTTAATAACAAATTAATTAATGAGAGTTGCTAGTCGAAAACACATCAGAATGCATCTACGGACTATCTTTTAAATGATGGCATAGGTGGTTTTCTACTAGTCTTTTTTGCAATATATGACTTTTTTTTTGCTCTAATGATTGGCCTATCTGATAAATAATTGGAGCCCGGATTTAAACCGTAAATGAGTCATAAAGCAGGGGCGAAATCAGGATCACGATGCTAACGCTTGCATATGAGAATATAAGAAAATTATACCTTACCTTGTAAATTTAAATCAGGCGATTTTTATAATATGTGACAGACCATGCGCAAAGAAACCTGTCACAAAACCATACTACTGCACTACAACTCTTTATTTGGAGAGGCACTAGAGGAAAAGTGGAATTAAATAAACCAACAGCTGTTCTAAATTCGTAGGAGTAAGACTTTCACGCCTATTTCTAAGAACTGATTTATAAATAGAAAATGATCTTTTTACATCCACAGACGTAACGGGCGCGTATTTAAAGTAGGTATGTGTAACTTTTCAAATCTGGTACTTTTACGTTTGGTGCAGAAATGCCTACTTCTTTGGCAGAAACAAATATCCACAATACGGCAAGTACTAAGTATTAAATCTGGAATTATTCTGTAATACTGTTTTAAACTTCTTTTGACATGTTTAGCGACAGTTCTCGATAACTGAAAAACAAATTGGCGGAGATCAAATACGGTATTTAGCTTTATATAAGTGTGTATATATATATATATATATATATATATATATATATATATATATATATATATATATATATATATATATATATATATATTATATATATATATATATATATATATATATATATATATATATATATATACTTTGTTACTTTTCTTGAACCATTTATAATATATCTTTTTTATTGTTTCTTTCTTGGGATTAGGTTCATTATAAAAACATTTTTTTTTATTATTTTTTATTAAAAGTCCATTGACGTTTCGCCCCCTTTTCGGGTCATTTTCAAAATGTTTTTTTTATTTGGTTTGTTAAAAGACCTAAAAATTCATTATTGGTTAAAATTTTTTTTACAAAAACACAACAATACGACAGTAAAGGATTAAAATTTGGACATATTCTTTTAAAATTCTACGTTCTTAACAGTAAACATTTTTCTACAATTGGAAGATATTTTTATTATACGCACCTGAAAAACTAAATAGTATTCTTAAAAAACATAACATAGTGGCTTGTCATAAAACAACAAACAAACTTGGTTCTCTTTTCACGAACTTAAAGAGTCCGACACCAACTATGAACCAATCTAATGTGATATACTCTGTACCTTGCACAAATTGTCCAAAAAAATATATTGGGATGACATCTCAGTTACTAAAGAACAGACTTAACGGACACAAATATACAAAAAACACATCAACAGCTCTGAGTAAACATGTAAGAGAGACAAAACATGACTTTAGTTACAACCAAACAAGAATTCTAAATAAAGATCAGAACTATTATAAATTATCCATCAAAGAAATGATAGAAATAAAAAAAGATAAAAATGCTCTGAATGACAGAACAGATATAGGAGGACTTAGCCGCATATATGCTAATTTAATTACAGCAAATTAAAAAAAGTATCTCCTCTTAACCAACATCAGTCATATTCTCTTAATATCAAATCAATAGATTACATTTTTTATAAAAAAAAAAACGACGGCTTTTTCTCTTTCCACGTAAAATACTCTGGTATGTTTTAATGTGTCTGATAACAAATAACAGATTAGTCCTTCTAAGACCTTATAGTTTTCAAGGTGCGTATAATAAAAATATCTTCCAATTGTAGAAAAATGTTTACTGTTAAGAACGTAGAATTTTAAAAGAATATGTCCAAATTTTAATCCTTTACTGTCGTATTGTTGTGTTTTTGTAAAAAAAATTTTAACCAATAATGAATTTTTAGGTCTTTTAACAAACCAAATAAAAAAAACATTTTGAAAATGACCCGAAAAGGGGGCGAAACGTCAATGGACTTTTAATAAAAAATAATAAAAAAAAATGTTTTTATAATGAACCTAATCCCAAGAAAGAAACAATAAAAAAGATATATATATATATATATATATATATATATATATATATATATACATACAGGGTGTTTCATTAAGGGTGATGAGGTACCATATCTCAGGAATTAATACTCCAGAAGTTTTGGAAAAAAATCCTAATAAGGAAAGTGGCCAAGAGAAATTCCTGGAAATAATTTTTAAGTTCCTAACTCTGCCGCTAGGGGACGTACTTGCTGTGGTCATGTAAAAAAAAGGCATTTTTCTGGAAAATATCCCTATAAAAGCTATCAAAAAAATATTACACTGATAATTCTACTAAACTGCTGGCCAATTCAAGCGGGACAAACTAAATTTTTGATAAAATTTAGAGTGGAATATTTTCGAAACGAAAAAAAATTTTGATTTAACTTTTTCAGTATGTAATTGAATAGTTCTTCTAGTTTTTATACTTTAAGGCACTATTGCTAGCAGTCGCTGCAACTCTATTTTACAGGGTGTTAAGTGAAACCCTGACTTTTTTGGAAAAGTTTTCCAGTTCCGAGAATCTAGGAAGAATTTTTTTTGAATTTTCTTTTCATACTAAAATGATCCATGGTCAAATACAAAAAAACAATTTCTCCGGATTTTCTCTATTTTCATTTGTTTTCCGTATACAGGGGTTAGTCGAAATTATCGACTTCTTCTTACAAAGGAACCCCTAATTTGGCCGTTTATTCACAAAAAGCGAAAGACCAAGTAAATTTGTAGTTTGAAGTAGTCCAGCTAACAAAATTAATACAAATTTTTGTACAGGGTGTAGCAAGTTTGGATCACGGGCTAGTAAATTATTATTTTTTAATTTCTACTACTTTTTCCTAAGTTAACTATTAATTATCACGTGCTACGTTAAAGGGTTAAAATTTGTTAGGTCCGATAACAGTACTGGTTAGAAAGATCCTTTTTGCCCAAACGGGTTTTTCATTTTTTGTCTAGTCCCATTTTTAGTGATTAAACGGCTCGCATTTTGAACCTAACTTTTTGCAATTGCATCCATGAACGATTGAAGTGAGAGTGCTTTTTTGGTGGTACATAATGAATGTTTTATCCAACCAAAAAACATGTAGTGGCCAAACAGCTAATGATGCTTATTCGAAGAATTTTTTAGCATTATACAGGGTTGCAAAAAATATACCACCTATACTTTGCAGGTGGATTTCTGTTAATTTAGCGGCGTTTCTATTTCTTAGTCAAAAGATCTAGTAGGCCAAAAAATAAAACATTTTCTTTGCTATTGACAGTTACCAAGGCAACAAAGTATTCTTCTTTGAATTGGTGCGTTATTATCCTTTATAATGGCTCGATTAAGTGCAAAAGAACAAGCTAATTGTTTGCGTTTACTACAAGATGGGGTAAAAATTAGTATTATTGCGGATATGTACGGGGTTGGGCGAAGTACAATATCTCGACTGCGTCAACGCTTCCACGAAACGGGAAGTGCAAACTATCGTTATGGGGGAGGTCGCCAAAAGAAAGTCGGCATTGCAGATGAAAGATGGTTGGTTAGAGAGGCTCGTCGAAGGCGAAAAATTCCATCAGAGAAAATTAACCAGGAGTTCAGAGCAAGAACACACATTCGTGTGAGCAATAGGACCATTAGAAGAACTTTAAACAATAATAACTTAAGGTGAGTTACTTCAAATGAGATCTTATTTTTTGTACCAATATTTTTAGTGTTTCATTTTAGTAAGTCGGCTATTATAATATCGACGTCAGCTGAGGCGTGAATCTTGGATTTTGCGCACCGATATTATAAATGTAAACTTGAACTAAGTTGTTCATAAATTAAAGTTTTGATAGGCGACCCTAAACACATTATTTGTGCTTGCAGCGTAATGTTCCTTAGTTCTTCCCTAGAACTAACGTTATGAAAATTGACCTAATTTTGCATTTTAGTATAATAAAAGCTACTGTTGGCTTATTTATTGGTTCATTCCCTACACCTATACTACAGATTTTTAAGCCAAAATTTTAATTTTAGAGCTCGGCGACGTGCTAAATGTGTGCGACTTCTACCACAGCATAGGCGAAGACGTCTCCAGTGGGCATATGAACATCGCAATTGGCCATTAGATAACTGGGAAAACTGCATGTTTGTAGACGAGTCAAGATTTAATTTAATTCACTCGGACGGCAGAATATTAGTTTGGCGTGAACGTGGCGAACGGTATATGGAGGAGAATATGGCTCCTCAGGAACCTTTTGGTGGTGGAGGCGTTACTGTTTGGGGTGGTGTAATGTTTAATGGCAAAACGGAACTTTTTTTAACATTGGAGCCCATTAACGGTCAGGTATATAGGGACGAAATTTTAAGCAATATCGTTCTACCATTTGCAAACAATTTTGGGAACGATTTTGTGCTAATTGACGATAACGCCAGACCTCATAGAGCACGCATTGTGCAAGAGTTTTTGGAAGCTAATAATATTACCAGGATGGTCTGGCCTGCAAAATCACCAGACATGAATATTATCGAACACGTCTGGTCTAAATTGAAATTATTGGTAAGTTCTAGGGAAGATCCTCCTCAGACTCTAGAACAACTTGCAGACGCCATTGTTCAGGAGTGGGAAAATATTCAGCAAGAATTTGTCAATAATTTGGTAATAAGCATGCCTCGAAGATGCCAAGAGATAATAAATGTAAGGGGAGGTCCTACTAGGTATTAAGATTTGTTTTGTTTTCGTTAGTTGCAAGTTTTTATAATACCTTCAAGTAAAAAAAATGTTCTATAATTTAAAACGTTTTCTGTTTACCTATAAAAGTAACAACCAAAATTTACATTTTGGATCTCCTAAAGTAATGCCGGGAAAAATAACTACTAAATTTGAAAATTACGTATCTTTTCGAGTACTTTCAAAAGTAATTAAATCTTCTGAAATTTCTATACCTTCTAAAAACTACGCTATACAGAATTTTATAACTTGTTCAGTTGAATTCACTATCCATCTCCAATTTTTGACGAGAAAAATGTACTCCGTGACTATTAATTTAAGACACTTCTTATTAATTAAAATTTCTCAATGCCATGTACTGACTTTTTAGAGCAGTGGTAAAATATTTTTCTTTTATAATGAATAATCGAAGTTTACGAAAATCCAAAGATATCGAGAAACACGTGGCTTCTATTATAAGTAGTAACTTCTGCACAATCCTGTATAATGTGAAAAAGTTCCGAATGAATATTATTCTTTTTATCTGTATCGTTACTAGATTTTATTAATAATAAGTAGGACATTTTCTTTAATAATTATTAATATAGCAAAAAGGAACTTTATGAATACCTAAAGGACTCTAAAATCACATGATTTTCATATAAAATGTAGGTGATATGTTTTGGGCAAACGCGGACAAAAGCAGCGAATAAGCATCTTTAGCTCTATGGCCACGACACTTTTTTATTGGTTGGTTAAACCAATAAACGATGTCCACTTCAATAGTTCATGAATGCAATCGCAAAAAGTTAAGTTTTAAACGCAAGCCATTTGTATCACTAAAAATGGGACCAGACAAAAAAATTCAAAAACAGTTTCGGCAAAAAGTTCCAAGAAAATTGGGACTATATTCAATTAATTTGAAAATCACATGACTTCCATATAAAGTATAGGCGGTATATTTTTTGCAACCCTGTATAATGCTAAAAAATTCTTCGAATAAGCATCATTAGCTGTTTGGCCACTACATGTTTTTTGGTTGGATAAAACATTCATTATGTACCACCAAAAAAGCACTCTCACTTCAATCGTTCATGGATGCAATTGCAAAAAGTTAGGTTCAAAATGCGAGCCGTTTAATCACTAAAAATGGGACTAGACAAAAAATGAAAAACCCGTTTGGGCAAAAAGGATCTTTCTATCCAGTACTGTTATCGGACCTAACAAATTTTAACCCTTTAACGTAGCACGTGATAATTAATAGTTAACTTAGGAAAAAGTAGTAGAAATTAAAAAATAATAATTTACTAGCCCGTGATCCAAACTTGCTACACCCTGTACAAAAATTTGTATTAATTTTGTTAGCTGGACTACTTCAAACTACAAATTTACTTGGTCTTTCGCTTTTTGTGAATAAACGGCCAAATTAGGGGTTCCTTTGTAAGAAGAAGTCGATAATTTCGACTAACCCCTGTATACGGAAAACAAATGAAAATAGAGAAAATCCGGAGAAATTGTTTTTTTGTATTTGACCATGGATCATTTTAGTATGAAAAGAAAATTCAAAAAAAATTCTTCCTAGATTCTCGGAACTGGAAAACTTTTCCAAAAAAGTCAGGGTTTCACTTAACACCCTGTAAAATAGAGTTGCAGCGACTGCTAGCAATAGTGCCTTGAAGTATAAAAACTAGAAGAACTATTCAATTACATACTGAAAAAGTTAAATCAAAATCTTTTTTCGTTTCGAAAATATTCCACTCTAAATTTTATCAAAAATTTAGTTTGTCCCGCTTGAATTGGCCAGCAGTTTAGAATTCTACATCTTTTTGGTTTAACACTTTTTGCTGTAAGATGTAAAATTAGGGTGGGAGGGGAGGGGGAAAGTCTACTGATAACAGTGTCCATAATTTTGGTTTGACTCAACAGAATTTGATGAACTTGGTCTCGTTTAAGAAAGGAAGATTGCTAATTTACATTGACTTTCGCGGCACTCGCTATAGGGCGTTATTTGAAAAACTCCTTGTTTTCTCAATTTTTCTCTGAAATTTTAAATGGAATGACATAGTTATTATATCATAATCGAAAAGTAGAATAAATTTGCAAGAGAAAATGTAAAAAATTCGATTCGATATCTTCATTAGTTTCGGAGTTATAGCCAAAAAATAATTAATATGATGTTAATTGAAAAAAGCAATTGTTTTTATAGGTCCGTGGTCAAGCGTGCTATGAAAAATAAAAAATATTTGTAAACTTTTTATTAAGTGTATTTTCCATTTTTTATTCCATTACTATTGCCTTTAATTTACTCACCTGTCGTATTATTAAAAAATTATCTAGCAAACCATGAAACAAAATCGGCAGATTTTCAGGCAAACAAATAAGTTGAAATGTCACTTTAATCAATCTTTGATAAGTATCTCTCAAAATTTTATCTCGGATTTTTTGTGAATTTTGAGTTTATCGTTATTCAACTTTTGTGCTGCATCTTTCAAAAAAAGCTTGTACCAACGCCGAGGCTTACGATATGCTCGCCATATATTTTCAGTGTTTTCAAAATGCTCCTCTTGCGGAACGTGAATGTGCTGCCAGGTATCACACTTAATAAAAAGTTTTAAAATATTTTTTTATTTTTCATGGCACGCTTGACCACGGGCCTATAAAAACATTTTTTTTTCAAATTATCATAATGTTAATTATTCTTTTGGCTATAACTCCGAAACTAATGAAGATATCGAATCGAATTTTTTACATTTTCTCTTGCAAATTTATTCTACTTTTCGATTATGATATAATAACTATGTCATTCCGTTTAAAATTTCGAAGAAAAATTGAAAAAAAAGAAGTTTTTCAAATAACGCCCTCTAGCGGGTGGCGCGAAGTCAATGTAATACAGCTATTATTTCGTTTAAATTAGCAAACCTTCCTTTCTTAAGGTACACTTTAGAACATCACCGCTGAGGCAGCGCGCTGCCGCCGCCAAGACTGCGCGCTGCTATAGAGGTAGCGATCCGTACTGCTTCACATACAATTAGAGGGAATACATTTCGAACTTCACTGCCGCTTCTTTTGCGGCGCCATAAAAGAAGCGGCAGTGAAGTTCGAAATGTATTCCCTCTAATTGCATGTGAAGCAGTACGGATCGCTACCGCTATAGCAGCGCGCAGTCTTGGCGGCGGCAGCGCGCTGCCTCAGCGGTGATGTTCTATTGCATGTGCAGTCTTGGCAGCGGCAGCGCGCTGCCTCAGCGGTGATGTTCTAAAGGGTACCTTTAAACGAGACTAAGTTCATCAAATTCGGTTGAGTTAAACCAAAATTATGGACACTTTTATTAGTAGACTTTCCCCCTCCTCTTCTGCCCTAATTTTACATCTTACAGCAAAAAGTGTTAAACCAAAAAGATGTAGAATTCTATTGGAATTATCACTAGTAATACCACTAGAGGTCAAATTATTTCCGTAAATGTTTTCGAGCTCATGAATATTTTGAAAATTTCCCGAGTCGCAGACGAGGGAAATTTTCTAAAAATATTCATGAGCGGGAAAAAATTTTCCGGATTTTAATTTGACCTCGAGTGGTATTCGGTAAGAAAATTCCACACCGAATTGTGGTTGAAAATCAAATATTTTTAAAATTTATTTTTATTTATTTTTTATAAACTGTTGATTTCTACTGATTGTAGTAGCTCAAAAGTGCTATTTAGGAACAAAAAAAAAATATTCTTTCATTTTATAGTTACTTGAGCTTACTACAAGTGGTAGAAAATTGAGGCATCGGATTCTAAAACCGGACTTGCGCTCGAAAAGCGTAGAACTGTTGTCGGGACAAAAGTGAAAGGCATGAAAAACAAATTTCAGAATTTGAATATTTAAAAAATTCTAGCGTATAGATCCATAAATTTCGCATGTTTTTTTGTAAATAAAATGTTTTTGTAAAGTGAATATATTTTCCAAAAAAACATTAAAAACCACTTTTTATATCTCGTCATTTTTTCGCCGCGGCGCAAATATAAATTGCGATATGTCGGAAGATTTTTAACGAAATGGTTTGAAATTCAGCATACTTACTTGAAAAACTCTCCCGAAGACGATGGGGTGATTAAAAATCGGTAATTTTGAATTCATTAAATAATAATTAATAAATAATAATTGCGCGTTCGAAATCGTGTTTTTCGAACTTCGAAAGAAAAAAGTCTGCGGCGAAGTTTCCGTCTCAGAAAACTTCCCGCGAGAAAGTTGTTCTGTATGGTTGAAGGAAGTTTTCTGGAAAATTTCAGATTTTTTGGTATTATACTTTTCGAGATAGAGCCACAAGCAATGAGCAATGAAGCTCTAAAACAGCCAAAATCTCGGAATTTTTTGCACTAAGACGGATCGGAATGCGGTTTTTTGCATTCGCTTCCAAATATTATTTGTAAAAAATGTATCTACTTTGTATCTTATACAAACCGGAAATTGCATTGCTACTGTCAAAAATGCATTCACAAAAATGCATTTTTTGGAGTCGCTTTAAGAAAATTAAATAACTTTGTTAATAAGACTCAGAATTGACTCAAACCGGATTCCCGGGGGTTTTCGGGGTCGCTGATCACGATTATGATGTTCAAATGGACCCACAGCCGACCTGGAGCTCAGGATCGCTGATGAACGTCATCTTCGTGGGACTCTCCCAAAATTCACGAGGGGAAGGAGAGAAACTCGGCTCCCGGGACTTTTTTGGGTTGCTGAATTCAAATATGGCATCGGCGAACACCCCCCGGACACCTGGTGCGCCGGAACCTGGACGTGGACGTCATCCCCGAGAGTTTTCCTGACAAGATCGCAAAAAACAAAGCGAAGATCGTTGTGTGGGCGTTTTTTGGGACACTGATTTCAAATTTCACTTCGAAACGACCCCTCGAACACCTGGTGCACCGGAACCTGGAAGCGGACGTCATCTCCGAGGGTTTTCCAGACACGATTGCTAAAGACAAACCGAGGCGCTGAATCCAAATTTCACGTCGAAAACGAGCCCCCGAACACCTGATGCACCGAAACCTGGACGCGGACGTCATCTCCGAGGGTTTTCCAGACACGATCGCTAAAGACAAACCGAAAATCGTTATGGGGGTTTTTTTGGGGCGCTGAATCCAAATTTCTCATCGAAAACGACCCCCCCCCCCCAATACGCGGCGCAGGCTGAGGCCGAGCAGTGGTTTTGCTCGAACAAGCTCCTTCTTAATAGGGACAAAACACAAAACCAAAAGAATGGATTTTGCAATGCGTAGGATAGGTGATGGTGATGACTCTGTGCAGGAAGCGGGGTTCTTGGGTGTTACCTTGGACACGAGGTTGCAGTGGGACCCTCACATTAATGGGGTTGCCAGGAAGCTGGCCAGGGGCTTATATGTTATCACTGTTATCAGAAACTTCTCGACTTGTATCTCTCAACCTATCTTGAGAACAGCATACTTTGCCATCTTTCAGTCGCATGTCGCATATGCAATATTGGCGTGGGGACACTCCTCGGGGGCACGTAGGCTGTTTGCCATACAGAGGAGAGCAGTGAGAGTGATGGCGGTGTCACAGATTGAATTATTTTTATTATTTACGTCAGATAAGGCCAAAGGAACCTATGCCATATTGTTTTTGGGTTCTTTATAAATTATCTAGTTTAGAAATCACGCATTCGACAAAGACGCTTTCTGTAGATACAGTAATATTCTTTTGAAAGGGAGCTAAAGTTAGTGAATATTAGTACATGACTCTACATTACTCCAAACCTAACCAAACTAACCCTTTATGGTCTTATAACATTACTCTCTATATCAACACAAATTAAGCTTATAAGAACGCTTTATGAGCACAAAAAAAACTTTTTTTTTTTTAGTTACTGCACGTTAAATGAACCTCACAAAAATGAACGTTAAGCACTTGATATTCTCTCTCTAGCGCAATTACTTTTATAAATAAAATCTAGACAATTTAATAAATTTTGAATACATCGCAAGCTATCCGCGAATAATTATAAAAACCGTATTAAAATTACCTACAAACCTGACGCCAATTTCTTTATGTCACAGATTGAATTATTTTTATTATTTACGTCAGATAAGGCCAAAGGCACCTATGACATATTGTTTTTGGGCTCTTTATAAATTATCTAGTTTAGAAATCACGCATTCGACAAAGACGCTTTCTGTAGATACAGTAATATTCTTTTGAAAGGGAGCTAAAGTTAGTGAATATTAGTACATGACTCAACATTACTCCAAACCTAAATCTCGCAGTGGATCTTGTAGACAAGTTGTTGCAGTGGATCTTGTAGACAAGTTGTTGCAGTGGATCTTGTAGACACGTTGTCGCCCATTTAAGATCGAAGCTCTGGAAGTGGTCATCTATAACGATTTCTCTTGTCTCGTCTCCTTCTCAACACCGTCGCGGCGTCGGTAACGAAGATTTGAACTTAGTAATTAATGTCCATCTGCCATTAAATAAAACCCTGGACTTTGTAACACAAATAGATATATATTATCTGAATAAATAAAAATTAACTGTACAAAGAAATATATGATAAATGATAAAAGATTAAAATAATAAAAATAAAAACAGAAGGTAACAAAGAAACAGTTAACGAATGTTAAATAATGAAATGAACAATGCTGGACAAGCGTTTACCGTAAGATTCGAATTACCAAAGATATCAAAATAAAAATCATTGTTCTGTGATATATAGAAATTCCCCATATGAATAACTTTAACACATTTACCCTTAAAGTAGATAACCCAGTGAAGTTATACAAAACCCCTTATTACAAATTCGCTAAGTTCTTTTCCCGCGCGAAATACGCGACGCGACTTTTAAGAGAAGTTACCGACTTCCCATTTCTATTACACCCTACATCTCTTAGAACGACCCGGTACCAACTAACTTCTCTGTATTTCAATTTCTATACCTAGCTTTAGGGTGGGTACTCTAGCCACTCTACTGTTACAGGACCGAAGTAACGTCGAATTTTATACAGAATAAGATTGAATTAAATGTTTCTTTGTTTAATGGACGGTTTATCCATTGTATACAGGTTAAAATACTATACTAATCTATGCTAAGGCTCTTGAATATGTGATCGAAAAAAAACCTCTGTTGTTACTTTCTAAAGGTAAAAAAATCACATCCAATAAGCCTATACAGAAGGAGCTCGAAATTGATATATCTAGCAGTTACTCATATCCGTATTAACATTCCATCTTTTCAAAAAAAAGGAGAATATTCGTTAACTCGAGATAATTAATAAATAGACAAAACGTTTATAGATACGCCCCTGTACTCTAATGGTATATTCTTTTACATAAACGAGAAACAGGATTTTATCTCGGTTTCGATATAACCGTAACTGACCTCTGTTTATAATGGGCAATATAGTATTGATTCTAATCTCCAACACTGGGTATTAAGCCCATTTTGTAATTTTATGGTATCTTTAAAGACCACCCACATTTACAAGTTCTCAAAAGTTATTTAATATTTTAATCTAAATGAATTCGTTTTGTCACAATTAGCCCCCCCTTAAGAACAAATATTCTTATTCCAGAAAAAAGATGAAGAATGAAATATCTACCTTGTAGATTTACAAATTCTCCATCCGGTTTTTTAATACACATTTCCTAAACTAAACCCTGGTGGCTTCTCTCTTCCAGTGTAGCTCCCAATACTCTCGGTTGTCCCATGTCCAACGTTGTTCCTGGTTCCCCATGCGTCCTCCCAAAATCGGTGCCTTCGTCTTGAATAAGGTGTAGCTCCCCGGGATGGATGCTGATGTCCTCCATCTCAACTGGATCCTCCGACTTTTCCCAAGTCCGGTCCTGTCCTCGATCTATAAAAAGAAAATTGAAAATAACCATCATGTTTTGACCTCGTCAAACACAACCACCATTGATCAATACTCAAAACCCAAGCACAATATAAAAACAACTACTTTTTTCCACTAATCAAACACAAATGAACTTCAACGAACTACAATCTACTAACAAGAGGGAACCTCTACGGTACAACCAACACTACACTTCCTGCATCTCTAGATATCCGCGGTCTTTTGGATGACTCGACAATACTTTCTACTTTATGTGTAACCAAAACCCTTCTCATTACCAAGTGGTCACTAAATAATCTTAATCTTAAACTACTAATAATATACTACGTCGCCTATATCGCACTACGATGAAATGCAAACTATATTACAATAAACAAAATTACACCCTGTACAATGACTTTACTGATTGTTTACCATTTATAAACCAAATTTATGAAATTTACTATACTTATTTATAGTCATTAAATACATATCTAGCTCTCCAAAGAATAAAACTGAGTGTTAACAACAAAAAGTATCGATATACTGAAAATATCTTAATCAGCTCTAAAACCAAATTAATGAAATCAATTTTCTCTTATTGGGTCTTTACTAAGTACTGAAATGATCGAAACTAAAAACTTTCTAAGACAAAGTGGCTTAGTGTAACTTCAAAACATTGAAAAAAAACAATGTCTTTAAAGATCAGAAACATTTAAACTGGATAAGTTCACTAATAAACAACTAAAAAAATTTATAAATGAAATTTAATGAAAGTAAACATGGTTCACAAAATTAACACTCTAGTGATGTTTATAAAGCTTTCATTATAAGTCAAACAAGAAACTTACTTTTGACACAAGTGGATATCAGTAATGTCATTCTAACAAGTTATGTTCTAACTTACTCTAATTTACTCAGGACATAGCCTTACTAACACAAGAACTATCCAAAACTAAAACACTCTGTTAATACAATACTATCACCTACTAGTTACTTTACTTGTACGGCTTATAACAGGCAAAAGAAACTCTGTATTTATCCCACTCTATAAATGAACATGCTTATCGACCAACATATCGATAATTAAACTTGACTATCGACCCAAATATCGATATTTGAACATCACTATCGACTAAAATACCGATAGGTTAACATGACTACATAAGTCAATTAATAAATTTTCTACGAATTCAATCGTTTACTCGTTATTTTATATTTGAAAAACATTCAAAATATTTTGTAATATTTCTTCAATTTTTTACTTTATTCTGCTAAAGTCAAAAATAATGAAAAAAAAATCCACAACTAGGATGTCTAAAAATGTACTTTTAAATGTTACACGTTTATGTTACCTGTTTTGATTACTACACATTCAGTAACCGTACACACTATAATCTATAGCTACAAATGCTACCAATATACTACTTTTACACTGCTTAAGACCACTGATACTACCTGAGATACTTAGATGTTCTACAATCCAATTTTTTTTTCTCTCAAGAAAACTCACTCCTGCTGTTTTCTCACCTCTACATACTCAAATTATTTTGTGTGGCTACAAAACTTACAAGATCTTCAACGATAGTGCTTTCCTAAACTCAATTTCCCTGCGTCCCTCTTATATTTTCTACTGAAAATATCGTTTCTCTTTGCTGTATAGGTGCCTGGTCTTATGATTTTCTCCAAACTATTGCTTCTCAGATTACCGTCGTAAATCAAACTTGTAGTTCTTTCGAATTACATACATTACACTCCTGTTGACACAAAAAAAAACCAAAAAAAACTCGCAATTCCTCTCCTGAATTACGTCCTCGTTACACACTTGTTACAATACACAAACATTCGTAATTCCTCTCGAACTACGCACCTCCTTCTTCTCCTTCTCCATTCTCCATCTCCTTTCTCCATCCCCTTCTCCTCCTTTCCCCATCCTGCATATGGGCCAATGCATTTTCAAAATGCATCTCTCGTCCACCACTGGGACATAAGTCACTGACTTTTCTAACTAGGGAGTTTGGAGAGACTCCGTCGTATCAACCCTAACTAGCCTATCTACGTCTACCAAGTTAATAAGGGGGGTGGGATTTTTATAATGGTCTGAAGTGTTGTAAATCCTAAGTTTGAGTCTAACTTTGTAGGTACTGTCTTAATTATGGTTAATGGGTAAAACTGACAAGTCCTACGTATGCAGACTTGCGTATATGAAAGTTAGTAATCGTGATATCTCGACGTCTTCAGAATATCACTACTACAAACATGTGAATCTTACTTTCCATGATTTCACGCAGTCGAAACACTCTTGGTGATCAGTCAAATAGTCTAAGACTGGTGAAGAAAAAAAACTATTTCAAACCAAGTAGTTAACTCTCAAACTTTTCCGGTCTATTGTAAAACTGAAAAATCTCCTGGGTTTCTTTAAAGATCTTACCACCTTTAAGCTTTACACAGGGATTCTTGTCGGTTGGTAAACTAGTTGAATTAGTCAGACATACATTACTTACAGAGGATGGTACCATAATTTCCTGGCGATTATTGAGGTTAGCTTCTACTCCTTCTACTAACCCCTCGCCCTCACGAGTTACTCACTATTTATTCGCCATTAATCACATAACGGCAATGACTTAAGCACACTAGCTTTAAGCCTACCCCATGTAACACAATGCATGTAACATATTCGCTCAAGCACTCGATGCTTGCCGCGACGCCAACATAATATGCGTCAAAATTCTACACAAAACCCATAGCTTCTTATTTTACTGCACTATCTCTGCCACGTAAAAGCTACTATTTATTACACCTAACAGACTTTTGACGAATACAAAAACATATCAACTTCTAACTTCCCTCGTATACACTTCTCTGTATACCTTACTACTCTACATGCCCAAAATTTAACTGTCAGTCAAAACCAACCTCAACAAAAATTTATAATTCGGTACTACCTTCTATACTACGTTAAAACAAAACATTACACATTTAAAAAAATTTACCTGTAGTACCTACGTTATTTTGACCTTAAATGTTACCTCGATAATCCAATATGTCGCTTTACTTTTTAATTATATCCCTTTACCTCATATGTAACCTCTTATTCCTTTAGCTTCAATTAAAATTCCGTATGAATTTAAACACCTTTGTTCCTTTCTGTCGTTGGGCAATAAACTATACATATGGTATTCTCTAAACTTGGATTACTTCTGACCGAGATTTATATGTACCTGAACAACTTCCGCTAAACATATCGTTCTAATTATGTTCAAAAATCTAAAACATAAAAACATAATGGCCATTCTGGATAAGGTGCTATTTATTTGTTTAATCATATTTAATTATTCAATTAAGAATCAGCACTTAGAAAAACCCAAGATAAAACCCCCTTATACCTGATATAGTCACATTACCAGATAGGTACCATTATATTAAACCAAAACTTTACGTCAATAAAGTGCTAGACTGGTTTATGGCTTACGTCGCCATCCCAAAATATTTTCATAATAACAAAATTTAGCTAAAATAATCTTTCAAAGTTGTCTCTAAATATTATGTTCCCAAATAAACAGAATCAATATCAACAAAAATAATTGTCCCCATCTAGCATTCTATCTCCATAAACAAACCTTTTGTTTTGTGCAAGTACTTATTATACTTAATAGAAAAACAGGCTACATCTACCTAAACAAACAAAATCTAAGAAATATTGTAATAACATCTTATTCTACGAAACTTCCTTTTAGAACCTTTTCTTTAAAACTTACCGTTTACCATATGTCTGTTTTCTGAATACAAACAAACACTTTTGTATTATTGTATATACCAATTCTCAAGTAAATGAAATAAATAGTTTTCAAATTATAAATTCAAATAGCGCCAAATCAACAGAACTGATTTAAAACGAAACCGTATAACGCAAAACACAAATGTAAAACGTACTACTCTGTATTTAAACTGATATATTACCTGAAAGAAAATAATTAAGCATTATTTAAATCAACCAATTATCCAAATTACCATGTTTCAGTTCGGTGTTACCCGAAATCGCCACTATAATTACTTGCCCTTAAATTGGCAGCCCAAAATCGCCACGGCTTACAGAGTTACCCGGACACCTATAGCCCAAAATCGCCATGAGCCTTTTATTTATAAGATAATAGTATATATATTTAATAACTTTATAGTTCATAATAAATTATTTGCCATAGAAAGGTTTTTTATGCGAACGGTGGAGCGGAGGGCACCCTAAGGTCGGAACAGGGTTAGCACCTGGTTAGGGGCCCTGACCAGTCTCTTTCCTCGCAAGCGAAGAGGGATCGGTGCGCCAGGGTGTTTTGCCGATATTTACAATAATTTTATTATATTATTACCAAGAAACCATAAAATACATTTCATTTAATTTATTCAGAAGATAAGAGTAGTGGCGATTTTGGGCTATACCCTCTGCAGGTAAAATGTTTGACAATACATTAACAAGGGGTTGGTGGCGATTTTAGGATGTAGCCTTTCAATAGCATTAATAAAATGGACGCCTGAATACTATTTTTACCTGAATTTGCAAGATGTAAGCGCTTGCCAAGGGTAAAGCATTCTACCTGATTATAAAATAAATTATTTTACTGCACTTTAAATCCCTTTAAAGCTCCAAAATTCGCTTTTCACTTTGTAACGAACAAAACTCTTAAAAACCAACCAAATCAACAAGGTAAGAGCTGATTAAACATGAATCTTAGAAAAATAAAGTCACAAATACAATTCCAAACAAAATCCTTACTTTTATGGACCAAAAAAAATATTCCTCCGGAACATGGCATCTTTTAAATTGACTCTAGTGATAACAAAAATTCATTGTCCCGTTCTCGTAATTACCCAAAAAATCTGCTAACGAAGGTTGTTCTACCAACTTGAAAATATCATAACGTGTCCCCTTTTATTCTCTGGGTCGCGGCTTCAACTGCTGTAATGTATGGCGTCTGCTTCGACTCTCTCGATTTCTTCTGGCTGATGCAATTCCAGATGCTTTTTCTGAATTAAAAATTCTAACCTGTTAAAAAAAAACTCCTTATGTGGCCTATGGACTGCACTGTCTCTCTCTGTTTCTCCACTGTCTGTAATTGGTACTAACGTTGCTAAATAGGTATTCCACACAAGCTCGAACAACCACGTTTCCCATTATCTCCAAATAACCAAGAAAACCTCCCTGAAAACAATCTTTAACACAATTCCGCAAAAAAAAATATCAAACATTGCGAATCATTTCAAATATTGCCGCTAAAATATTGATTTGTTAACCCAATAACATTTTTAAAATCACATTGTATATACGCAAATATAGCAAATAATATAATTTTCATGGTATATTGTATCAAAAAAATAAAAAACTCTACATAAAATAACAACCTCTGTCTTTCCATCAAATATAAAAGCATTACTTTAGTACGATACTGCACCAAATCGTACCAAAGGCGTTCTACCCGTTAGTTCTACTTCAAATCTAATAAAAGTTGTGTATTGACCCCTAATTTATTCTCTTTTAACAAATAATTCTCCCCTTATACTTTAAGTCTCATAAAAAAAAACGGATTTTTCCCACAACAAAAAACATTTCCGTTACACATCTTCTATTAGTGTTAATTTCTACACAATTTCATGCAATTTTTCTTCTCTCTTCATCGATCTTCTTGCTTCGTCTTTGTCTACCTGAAAATCCCTATATTTTCCTCTACAATAAAACGTTGGAGAAATAATTTTGAACGCAATTTTTCTTAAAAACTTTTAAAACTTGTCAGACGTGCTTTAAATTTTACAGAAACAAGGTAAAATAACATATTTACCATAAAAATAAAATGATAGCCCATTTATTTAAGTGCAATCTTATCACCAAAAATCAAAATTTACTTTACTGACATTAAAACAAAAATCAAAAATATCCGAATTTAGGTTTCTCTTATCGAATGGAACGATCGCAACAATAAAGAACAAAGCTGCTAGTATACACAACAAAGTTTAGCAAAACAGTGTGAAGACAAACACAATTAATTACCAATCCAAAAATTAAAAAACTCTAAAGTAAAACTTACTCTTTTATCACAGCTTTTCAAACAGAAAAAGAAGTTTTAACGAAAACTTATTGAAATATTCTTTAAAAACTAAATAGCATGTCATAATACTGCTATAGCAAATTAAATGCACATTTTTCACTTTAAAAATAAATGTAAATAAACATAACTGAAAAACAACGCTTTTCACAAGAAATGCTTAAAATTAATCTGTGATAATTTAATATTCTGGCAAAACAAAATATAATGCTCAACAAAAAAAATCATTAATCAATTGAAATTTTCTTTATAGTTAGAGATTTCTGTGCAACTCTCGTCAAATTACTTAAAACAATGAAATTATGATAAATTCTTATAAAACAAAATCAATTAGTTTCTAAACACAGTTAAGTGAAAATTTCTCAACAAATTGGCAATTAATATGAACAAAAAAAATCATACTATAAATTATGAAAAATCAGTAAAATATCACCACAAAATACACGAAACCACATCTCTACACGGAAAACAAAAACTAGCAAATTCATTTTTATCGTCTCTCAAGGCTTTAAACTAACCCTTTATGGTCTTATAACATTACTCTCTATATCAACACAAATTAAGCTTATAAGAACGCTTTATGAGCACAAAAAAAACTTTTTTTTTTTAGTTACTGCACGTTAAATGAACCTCACAAAAATGAACGTTAAGCACTTGATATTCTCTCTCTAGCGCAATTACTTTTATAAATAAAATCTAGACAATTTAATAAATTTTGAATACATCGCAAGCTATCCGCGAATAATTATAAAAACCGTATTAAAATTACCTACAAACCTGACGCCAATTTCTTTATGTCACAGATTGAATTATTTTTATTATTTACGTCAGATAAGGCCAAAGGCACCTATGACATATTGTTTTTGGGCTCTTTATAAATTATCTAGTTTAGAAATCACGCATTCGACAAAGACGCTTTCTGTAGATACAGTAATATTCTTTTGAAAGGGAGCTAAAGTTAGTGAATATTAGTACATGACTCTACATTACTCCAAACCTAAATCTCGCAGTGGATCTTGTAGACAAGTTGTTGCAGTGGATCTTGTAGACAAGTTGTTGCAGTGGATCTTGTAGACACGTTGTCGCCCATTTAAGATCGAAGCTCTGGAAGTGGTCATCTATAACGATTTCTCTTGTCTCGTCTCCTTCTCAACACCGTCGCGGCGTCGGTAACGAAGATTTGAACTTAGTAATTAATGTCCATCTGCCATTAAATAAAACCCTGGACTTTGTAACACAAATATATATATATTATCTGAATAAATAAAAATTAACTGTACAAAGAAATATATGATAAATGATAAAAGATTAAAATAATAAAAATAAAAACAGAAGGTAACAAAGAAACAGTTAACGAATGTTAAATAATGAAATGAACAATGCTGGACAAGCGTTTACCGTAAGATTCGAATTACCAAAGATATCAAAATAAAAATCATTGTTCTGTGATATATAGAAATTCCCCATATGAATAACTTTAACACATTTACCCTTAAAGTAGATAACCCAGTGAAGTTATACAAAACCCCTTATTACAAATTCGCTAAGTTCTTTTCCCGCGCGAAATACGCGACGCGACTTTTAAGAGAAGTTACCGACTTCCCATTTCTATTACACCCTACATCTCTTAGAACGACCCGGTACCAACTAACTTCTCTGTATTTCAATTTCTATACCTAGCTTTAGGGTGGGTACTCTAGCCACTCTACTGTTACAGGACCGAAGTAACGTCGAATTTTATACAGAATATGATTGAATTAAATGTTTCTTTGTTTAATGGACGGTTTATCCATTGTATACAGGTTAAAATACTATACTAATCTATGCTAAGGCTCTTGAATACGTGATCGAAAAAAAACCTCTGTTGTTACTTTCTAAAGGTAAAAAAAACCACATCCAATAAGCCTATACAGAAGGAGCTCGAAATTGGTAAATCTAGCAGTTACTCATATCCGTATTAACATTCCATCTTTTCAAAAAAAAGGAGAATATTCGTTAACTCGAGATAATTAATAAATAGACAAAACGTTTATAGATACGCCCCTGTACTCTAATGGTATATTCTTTTACATAAACGAGAAACAGGATTTTATCTCCGTTTCGATATAACCGTAACTGACCTCTGTTTATAATGGGCAATATAGTATTGATTCTAATCTCCAACACTGGGTATTAAGCCCCTTTTGTAATTTTATGGTATCTTTAAAGACCACCCACATTTACAAGTTCTCAAAAGTTATTTAATATTTTAATCTAAATGAATTCGTTTTGTCACAGCGGGTCTGGGGTATAGGGATGATTGCAGGGAGTCATTTGCTTCCCTTGGTATCCTAACTGTGCCATCGCTGCATATATTGGAGAACTTGCTGTTCATTAAGAGAAATACTAGCTTTCGGACACATAAAGATATTCACGATCACAACACCCGCGGGAAAAGCAAGTTGGTGCCTCTCTACTGGCGACTGGAAAGGTGTCAAGACGGTGCTGGTTATTGGGCAATAAAATTTTGTAATGTTCTGCTACAAAGAATAAAAGACCTGCCCTTGGAATCTTTTCATAGGGAAGTAAAGAATGTTTTATTGAAAAATGTATTTTATTCATTTGATGAATTTTTAAGTTTTTTGTTTTAAACAAATTTCAGATGAAATGTTTGTGTATGTGAAATTTTATTTACTTGCATTTTAAATTTTAAACTAGTGACTACTGTTATTACTACTTTATATGTATTTGTTGACGTGTGAAAGCTATATGTACTGTATCATGAAATAATAAATAAATAAATAAATAAATACCTGGTGCACCGGAACCTGGACGCGGACGTCATCTCCGAGGGTTTTCCAGACACGATCGCAAAAAACTAAACGAAAATCGTCTCATAATTTGACACATTCATTGATGTGTAATTCTCGTCTGGTGCCCACTAAGACATTAAAACATCAGGTTTGATTGACATTCATGGGAATGACATCGATGTCAAGATAAAGGTTCCGGTGCATTAGATAGTTGGAGTATGGTCGCGGATGCTGGATTCGAGGAGGGTAGCTAAAAACCCCTTGTTGTGAATTTAATTTCATGTTTTGCAAATGTGACACTTGGAGATGACTTTCAGGCCCAGGTTCCGGTGCACCAGGTGTTGGGGGGGGGGGGCGTTTTCGATGAGAAATTTGGATTCAGCGCCCCAAAAAACGCCCCATAACGATTTTTGGTTTGTCTTTAGCGATCGTGTCTGGAAAACCCTCGGAGATGACGTCCGCGTCCATGTTCCGGTGCACCAGGTGTTCGGGGGGTCGTTTTCGACGTGAAATTTGGATTCAGTGCCCCAAAAAACGCCCACACAACGATTTTCGGTTTGTTTTTTGCGATCTTGTCAGGAAAACTCTCGGGGATGACGTCCACGTCCAGGTTCCGGCGCACCAGGTGTCCGGGGGGTGTTCGCCGATGCCATATTTGAATTCACCAACCCAAAAAACCCCCGGGCGCCGAATTTCTCTCCTTCCCCGCGTGAATTTTGGGAGAGTCCCACGGAGATGAGGTTCATCGGCGATCCTGAGATCCAGGTCGGCTGTGGGTCCATTTGAACATCATAATCGTGATCAGCGACCCCGAAAACCCCCGAGAACCCGGTTTGAGCCAATTCTGAGCCTTATTAACAAAGTTATTTAATTTTCTTAAAGCGACTTCAAAAAATGCATTTTTGTGAATGCGTTTTTGACAGCAGCAATGCAATTTCCGGTTTGTATAAGATACAGATTTCGAACGCGCAATTAGTATTTATTAATTAGTATTTAATGAATTCAAAATTAACGATTTTTAATCATCCCATCGTCTTCGGGAGAGTTTTTCAAGTATGTATGCTGAATTTCAAACCATTTCGTTAAAAATCTTCCGACATATCGCAATTTATATTTGCGCCGCGGCGAACAAATTCCGAGATATAAAAAGTGGTTTTAAATTTTTTGTGGAAAAAATATTCACTTTACAAAAAAAATTTATTTACAAAAAACATGCGCAATTTATGGCTCTATAAGCTAGCATTTTTTAAATATTCAAATTCTGAAAAAAAAATTTCATGCCTTTCACTTTTGCCCGGCCAACTTCTATGGCATTTCGAGCGCAAGTCCGGTTTTAGAATCCGACGCCTCAGTTATAATTTTAGAGGTTTTTCGGGAAGCTGCATGAACAGATTCACAAGCGCATTATAGCTTTGGCAGCCATTATATAGGCCTTCAAATTGGTAACTTCTTCTTATTGTAGCTGAATGGGAATACTATTTCAAGATAGAAAATAGTATATTCTTCAATTTTACATAAGTCTTGAGTAACTACAAGTGGTAGAAAATTGTTTTTTTTTGCGTTTTTATTAACGTGCGTTATGCGCGCTTTAATGGTATAGAATTCATAATCAGTGTCAGCAAGCATCAATCATAGGAAGATGTGATCATTGTATTTTGACATTTCAAAATATTAAAAAAATTCGCGTTTTGTTGCAATAAAGAATATTGCACAGCCAGTAAAACCAACAAAATTCATTGTTTAAAAAATGAATATTGAAAATTATACTATATGCAAAATATGCGTGAAATTGTCTGATGTAATGATCAATCATCGTACCATGACTTATTTACTTGCATTAATAGAGGATTGTGGCTCCAATTTCAAGAAATAAAATTTGTTCCGAATTGTTCACGAATATTTGCATCTAAACTACGCAAAATTCAAAGTGTTGAATGGGAAAAAGGTGAATAAATTTCTAAATATTATATATATATATATATATATATATATATATATATATATATATATATATATATATATATATATATATATATATATATATATATATATATATATATATATATATATATATATATATATATATATATATATATATATATATATATATATATATATATATATATATGTATGGCAAAGGGTGCTTTTGAAGACCTTTTTTAATAACCATTGGTGCTTCTAAGAACACTTGGTGCTTATGGGGACCGTCCTCATAAGAATTTTATATCTATCGAGTTTTGTAGGGACAGTCCTCATTATATCTTTTTTATGTCCATTGTGTCTTATGAGACTTTTTTAAGTGGCTGTCCCTACATAATCCATTTAATATCGATTGTGTTTTGTGAGAACTTCGGATTTTTATGTCTAAAGTGGTTTTTAGGTACATTTAGGTACAGCAACTATTTAAAATAATGAGAAGCAAATCATTTAAAATTTAATTAATAAACAGTTCACCGTCAAATAGTAAAAGGCTATTACAAGCAAAAAACAAAAATTAAAAGCATTAATGCTCATTTGCCGTTTATTTTTCCATTTTAAGGTGAAAATTTAAAGGCAACTGTTTTATTTTGAACTTTGAACAACTAATGCCCGGTTTCTCAAAATTTAAGGTTATTTGAGCGATACTCTAACACTTTTGTAGTGGTAACGGAATCAGCTGATTGACATTTGTCGCCCGTGGCCCAATTTTTTGTTTTTTCAGTCGTTTTTCTTCTGTTTTTAAGAGGTTTTGAGTGTTTTAATTGGTTTTTTGTATTGTTAGACTTGATATTGTTATTTTTTTGTATGTGAACTATTTTTTATACTTAATTCATCCTGTTTTGGGTAAGTTGTCACTTTGTTTAAAACTAATAATTATTTTATAAAGAATACTTTTTAGAATATGGATTACAATAATAATTTAATTAATATGTATCTAGTCCAGAAGAGACAGAGAGAAGAGACTCGTGGTGGATCTCAGAGTTGTGATGGAGCAAAAAAAGACTTGGGTATTAAACATAACCAAAAATTTTACTAAAAAATAAGCCTAGTTTTAACTTTTTTGGACGAAAAAAGCCCATAACATGGCATTAGCGACTCTAGTTTGTCAATGTTGTTTTCTTATAATGACCCAAAATAATTTTAAAGTTAGAGGTTAGGTTAGAATAAATTTTTGTTTTAAGGTTTTGTTAAATATTGTCGTAATTTGTGTTGTTCTTTTTTAGATCGAGGCCTGTTATTGCAACATTGGTGTTGAAGCATTTAATCAGGTATTAATCAGGTAATTGTTTGTTTTAATAGGGGTATTACTTTCAGCCAAAAACATTTCTGCTTTATCGTGTTGCTGTATCGTGTAATTTACATTTTACTCGTATGTAGAATAGTAATGTGTGTGAAGAGTATGTGTTATTATCATATTTTAGATAACTTCTGCTGCAACAGGTTTTATTGAATTAACCATCACCAAATAGAATGATGGGCCCTGTAAGAAGACTACTAGGCCTCTTAAAAGAAAGAGAGCTAAGCCAGCTACTGAGGTCAGCAATTCTACTGCATATGAGATTCTTCATGAAATATATGACATGATGCCAAACGTGAGTATTTAACTGTTGCAGGTAATGTTTATTTCTAACTAAAATTTTATTTCTACAGCTCGTGACGAAGACTTTTGGTCGATGCATCTACATAACACATAGGAAGCGATGTATCAGGCTATACAGTTCTGCATAAGTATCAACTACCTATTTAAAGTTTATTTTTAAGTTAAAATTAGGTCAGTTCTAATGTTTAAATGCAAGAATTTGCTTTAAATGTTAATGTTCTGTTACTGATCGAATATATTCTTAAAAAATGTATTTTCTGGGTAATTTATGTAACAATTTATAAGCATCGTATTACTGTAATACTTTAAATCAATAAACAAAAATCCCTGTTTTGTTTTATTTACGCGTCCACCTTAGGAACACGTTTTTTCAAATTGTTTGACCTCAGTTTTAGAAAAAATCTAAATATAACTGCCCTAGAGCAGGGGTCTTCAACCTTTTTTTTTATTAAAGGGTCAGATTTGGGATTCCTTATCGACCGGTGGGCCAGAAGTGAAGAAGGTCACAGGCGAAAAATTTTCGAGACCACACCCAAATTTCGTCAAGAATTCACCCAACTATTTTCGTAAATTAAATTATTGCTTTTTTTCGTCTAAAAGAGGTAATATAACGAGTAGGCAATATTTAAAGTTTTGAGTAATTTATTACGTATTTATCAAATTGTTTTTTTGAATATTGTCGGAAATAGAAAATGTTTCGTTACTCGAAATAGGGTTAATTCTGGGAAAAAATAATAGATGGCGCTTAAGTAAGCTCGATAGGTTGGCTTTAATACCGTCGTATGTCGTATTTACCCCACTTCTGTCTGTCCTCAAAAGCATCAGTATTTGTATACGTAAACAATTCGCGCTAATTTTTGCTGTCCTGATAAGCACCTGTTTATTGCTGTACATAAATCAATATATTAAAAAGTGAAAGCACACCAAAACGAAACTTTTTTACTTTCTTAACTAGATTGCGTAATGAAAGTAACCACTTAGAAAGAATTTTCAAAAATTTGACTTGGAAAGGAATAAAAGGGTATTGGTAATGTTTATGAACATTATATGGATCTATTAAAGTAGATGATTTTTTTTACTTTGTTTGGATCGCGCTAATTTTTGCTGTCCTGATAAGCACCTGTTTATTGCTGTACATTAATCAATATATTAAAAAGTGAAAACAAAACGAAACTTTTTTACCCTCTTAACTAGATTTCGTAATGAAAGTAACCACCAAGAAAGAATTTTCAGAAATCTGGGCGTGTTTTATTTTCTATGTTATTTTTTTATTTCAGCTGTCCTCAAAACCACTAATACATCAAAAATTATGTCGCGCAGTTTTTGATGTCCTAATAAGAACCTTTAATTAATTATTGTCTCAATTATAGTTTCCGAATACGTATTTTAATAATTAATTTTTACAAGAGAATGACTTTTGCTTTTTAGCCCCTATTGTTAAGGCGTTTTGAAAGAATTGCACATACTAAAAAAACAGGTTGTCAACAAATAACATCTTTTTAATTTACGTTTTCGTCACAGAACAGAATACCAAAATTGTTTTTCTTGTGTTATTATTAGCTGTGAAGCGTCTTCGGTTCACTCCGCGTCAAATGTTTTGCAAAGCAGCGGCTAAATAGGTACTCTGCTGATTCATAATCCGAGTTTACACGGTTGTTGGAGAACTAACCTCCAACAAAGAAAAACGCTGTTTCTCTAAAATACATTAAAATCTCTGTAAAAAATATCTGTCGCATAACTTAATTTGTGGTGCTAAAAGTTAAAATATAAAAATCAATAGTCTATTTTTAGATTAGAATTCTAGGAAGCGCGCGTAGGTCGTCGTCCGGAATGCTACGTGGTGGTTTTCAACCAATAGCAAGGCTTCATCGCTGCATATCGATCGACGGGGCGAAGCGCTCCACGCCGGGCGAACTGAAGTGAGTCGAGCTGTTAACAAGCAAGAGTACGCTTGAAGTGTTGTGTTTTTGTTGGGGCGTCGCCATTCTCGAGCGACGTCTTCTCTTTTGGCTAAAAGTAAAGTCATAAAAGTGCTCTTTCTCTGCATTAATTGCATTGTTGTGTGTCGCCAATCTCGAGCGACGGTCTCTCCTATGACAAAAGTAAAGTCATAAAGTTCTATTTCTCTGCATTAATTGCAAAACTCACCGTTTTCCATAAATAGTGGAAATTTAAGTCACAATAAGTGAACCCATCTCCAAGTTATAAAGTTAAGTGAATTCCAGTAACGAAAGCTACAAGCTCAGTAGTTATTGCTTCTCAGAAAACACATAAAATCTAAAGATTTTCAAACCCTTCTTAAGTAAGCTAATACTCAGTACTGTTGTCTCCCAATGTAAAATACACATTTATCAGAAACAATAGAAGTTGTGCAGATAAATAAATGCAGTAAATAACTCTAGTAATTGAAACCAGTGATGTAAATAAAGTGTTTAAGTTGAGCAAAAAGAGTAATCTACAAGACTAAGGTAGGATGTTGAACTGAAAGTACAAGCAGCTTTTAAGTGTTTTTAAATTTATAACCAAACTTTTGTTAGCAATATTAAGATTGGTTGTATGTTTATTTCTTATGTTAATTAAGTGATGCAAATGCATTACTGGTATTAGCAGACATTTTATTCTTTGTCGCCTCTTCATCAGTAGTGGAGGTTAGGCACTTCGTGCCCTCTGTTGTAGTGAGTTGACCTTGAAGTTTTTATATTATAAATGTTTTGGTTTTAAGATTATGTAACGATTTACAAGTAGAGATCCGTTATTTATTTCAGTGTATATATTTTTGTTAATAACAGTTTTTAAATGAATTAAAACTACAAGTCGAGGAAGAATAAATAAATTTAGTTATTATATTTATTAATTAAAGTACTTATTTACTTCTCACCAGCCCCTTACAGTCTGTTTTGGCTTTTTCATAAAAAAGATGGAAAGTCACCCTATTGTGTTGTCAGGGCGTCTTAATTACTGACGTTCTACTACATAAATTGGTCCTTCGAGCCGGATGCTCTATTTGTCAAAAATTAAATTGTAATAGATTCTCTCGCTTAAAAAATAAGCTACTGCTTGCATAATATTGCAGCTCTCTCAAGATAAATACATTTAAATATTTATTGATTCTTCTCGCTCTGTTCAGATGACATATATTTACAGGTATATTTGTGTAAAAGTTGCTTGTACAAATACAATAATATTTTATAAAAAAGTTGATAAACTTTAAAAATGACTGAAATTGAAATTTTGACTAGGGAACGCGCTGGTCACAAGGGTGTTATCACTCGACTAAGCAAGTGGTATACAAATAACCATAATACTGAAACTAACGATTTGCAGTTTGAAACTCGATTAGAAGCATTAACTCATGCCTTCATTAAATATAATAATACTCAAGATAAAATTGAACAACTTAACCCGAATGATAATGACCGAGAATGTATTGAAAATAATTATTATGATTTGCACGCTAAATTCAAGGGTAAAGTTAGAACTCTTTCAGTATTAAACAATACAGGCTCGCAGAGCCCACCCCCACCTGTACTACAAGCAGGGCTTCAGGTTACCCAAACTCCTCAAGTTAGGTTACCAGAACTTCAAATTAAATCCTTCAAAGGAGATATTTCGGAATGGACTTCATTCTACCAATTATTTACCGCTCTTGTCACTAATAATACCTCTTTAGATGATATCCAGAAGTTTATGTATTTAAAATCAGTGCTTAAAGATGAACCCCTAAAATTAATTGATAGTCTCCAAGTAACTAATGCAAATTTTATCATAGCTATAAAGATACTTGAAGAAAGATATGAAAATCAACTCGCTCTCATAAATAGCTATTTAGACAGTTTATTGAATATCCCTTCTTTTGCAAAATGCAATAAACAAGTGTTAAGAGAATTAATAACTAATTGTAAACAAAAAATAGAATCACTCAATAATTTAAATTTACCGGACTCAGAACTTTGGAATTTACTTGTTATTAAGTTAATAACAAAAAAGATACACATCGGTACAAGAAAAGCTTTTGAAGCAAATAGGGATCAAACTAAATTACCTACTATTAAAGAATTAATTACTTTTCTTGACGGTCGGTGCAAGGTTTTAGAAAATGTGGACTGTTCCGGTGACAATTCACAAAAAAGAACAACCCAGGTGTCATTACACGCTCAAAATAATCATGTAAATAGTGAAAAATGTTCGTTTTGTAATGAATCTCACAAAATTTACTCTTGTGATAAATTTAAAGGTTTAAAGGTATCTGAAAGACACAATTTTATAAAAGCTAAACAAATGTGTTTTAATTGTTTAGGTTCTCAGCATCAGGTAGGACAATGTCTATCAACTAGATTATGCTCTGTATGCTCGCAAAAACACCACCCGCTTTTGCATTTTTCACCTAGCAATACTACCCATACTCCGCAAAATAATCCCCCACCTTTTGAACATCGTAATGACCGTAATTCCCAAAAATTTGGTGCTCAAAATAAAAGTAATGAATCATTCGTTCATTCATCCTCATATCAAAGAACCTCTCAAGCTCCACACAATCAATTTCGTAACTCTAGTGTTCAAGGGGTAAATAATAATGATTCTCGTTCTAATTTGCGAGCTCAAAATTCACGTCAGGACAGAACTCGTAATAGTCAACAATATAACTCTCAAAATAACTCCCAAACCACTCATTCTCTTTCTGCGGTGTCAACAGAAACGTCACAAGTTTTGTTAGCAACTGCTTCTGTTTATATTTATAGCGCTAAAGGAGTGCGTATCTCTGCTCGAATTTTACTTGACAGCGGTTCTCAAAATTCTTTTGTCACTCAGAACCTTGTTAATAAATTACAACTCGAAACTTATGACAGAAATCTTCACATATCAGGAATTTCTCAAACTGAGTCGACATCCAATAAGATGGTTGATCTGACCATGCACTCAAAGGTCTACTCGCATAAAAAATTTAGACTGTCTTGCGCAGTTCTCCCAAACATTACGTGTAACTTGCCTCAAATGGGCATAAACTCTGCTAAATTAAATATTCCCCATACTATGCGTTTAGCCGACCCCGATTTTGGAAAACCGCACGAAATTGACATGTTAATAGGCGCTGACCTCTATTATGACCTTTTGTCCCAAGGTATCTACCATTTAGGAAAAAATCTCCTTGTGCTACAGGAAACCCATCTAGGTTGGGTTATCGCTGGTCGTATCCCTCATAGTTTAATGTTTGTTCCGGGCATCTCATATGCGAACACTCCTCCTGCACAAAATCCTGTGCATAGAAATGTATCTTTTTCTCCAAACGGAAAGTAAACAGTCTGAATTAAATGACTTGGTTCAAAAGTTCTGGACCGTGGAAGAAGTCTCACAAAAAACCTCTCTCCTCCCTGAAGATGAAAGTGCAGAAACCATCTTCACAAACACCACAAAAATTTGCTCAGACGGAAGGTATCAAGTTGACTTGCCGATGAAAACTCCTAATGAAAATCAAAAGTTAGGTGATTCTTTCTATATTGCCAAGAAAAGATTGTTAATCTTGAAAGAAAATTCGAAAATAACAGTGCTCTCAAGCGTGACTATACAAAGTTTATTGATGAATATGTCGACTTAGGACATGGTCACTATGTTCCTCTCTCTTTGGTTAAGTTGGATTCGGACAGTAAACAAGTAAATAAATATTTCTTACCCCACCATGCTGTTTTCCGTGAAAGCAGCACTAGCTCTAAAATTCGGGTAGTCTTCGATGCCAGTTGCAAGACAAGCACTGGGCACTCTCTGAACGATGTAACGTTCAAAGGTTTTCAAGTCCAGCCGGACCTTTACGATATATTATGTAGACTTCGATCATTTAATTATGTCCTCATCTCTAATATTAAAAAAATGTATCGTCAAATCGAAATAAATCCAAGTCATCGTTTTCTACTAAATATCCTTTGGCGAGAAAGTCCAGATCAAGAACTCAAATGTATAGAACTCAACACAGTGACATATGGTACAAACTGTGCTCCGTATTTGGCGACCCGTGTTTTAAATGATTTGGCAATAAAAAATGCTTCACAGTACCCCTTGGCTTCTAATGCTCTATTGAAGCAAACCTATGTTGACGATATTATTTGTGGCAGTGAATCCGAAGAGGATCTTGATATAATTTATAATGAACTCAATCCTCTCCTAAATTCTAGTGGTTTCGAACTACACAAGTGGTGTACAAATTCCCAACCTTTTCTTGAAAAATTCGTTCAAGAAAAAACCCTAGAATATGATTTTAATCCTACGGAGTGTCCCAATTCGATATTAGGTTTGAAGTGGAATCCTACCCTTGATGTTTTTATGTTCTCTGTACCAGAAATCCCAATCGAACAAAGATTAACTAAATGTAAAATTCTCTCTACCATTGCAAAAATGTATGATCCCCTCGGTATAGTTTCATGTATTGTAGTAGTAGGTAAACTTATAATGCAAAAATTGTGGCTTCTGCAGAAGGGTTGGGACGATGAAATCACTGACACCTATATTCGTTCACTTTGGGAAAGATTTACTAGTAATATTGGCAATCTGTCACAGATAACAATTCCGAGAAAATTGTTTGAGAATAAAACAAAGGTTAAAATTCAGTTGCATGGTTTTGCTGATGCCAGTATGTCAGCTTACGCAGCTTGCGTATATGTTAGAACTCTCTACTCCGATGGAACTGTCTCTTCAAATTTAGTTTCTTCAAAATCTCGTGTTGCTCCGTTAAAAACAGTATCACTTCCCCGATTAGAATTATGTGCTATGCTTCTCTTATCAAAGCTTGTAAAAAACTTACTTTCTATTTATGAATCAGAATTCGCGATAAATTCAATTTATCTATGGACAGACTCAACTATTGCTCTCTCTTGGATACAATCTCATGCATCAAGATGGACTGTATTCGTCTCAAACCGTGTCGCTCAGATTCAAGAGTTGACATCAGAATTCTCCTGGAGACACATAGACTCAAAAAATAATCCCGCAGACTTACCTTCTCGTGGTTGTATGCCACAAGATCTAATTAATAGCACACTCTGGTTCCATGGCCCTATATTTTTGTTAGACGCAAAAAATTTTGAATTGCCAGATGCACAAAGCACACATCCTGAATTGACAAGGGATGCCCTCTTAGAAGAAAGAAAGATTTCACTTGTTGCCCTTCAAAAATCAACCGAACCTGGTGATTTTTGGAACCGAATATTTTTAAAATTTTCTAATTTCTCTAAACTCCAGCGCACGATCGCTTATTGCCCTTTACCACAAAATGGTAACTCCCTCTCTCCATTGTAATAAACCTCGTTGTATCACCTCTCTTCGGCTTTAATAAGTAACTCTCCATAGTAATAGACTCATTGTTTGAAGGCTGCAAGCCTTCAACGCGGCCCAGTATGTTGGAGAACTAACCTCCAACAAAGAAAAACGCTGTTTCTCTAAAATACATTAAAATCTCTGTAAAAAATATCTGTCGCATAATTTAATTTGTGGTGCTAAAAGTTAAAATATAAAAATCAATAGTCTATTTTTAGATTAGAATTCTAGGAAGCGCGCGTAGGTCGTCGTCCGGAATGCTACGTGGTGGTTTTCAACCAATAGCAAGGCTTCATCGCTGCATATCGATCGACGGGGCGAAGCGCTCCACGCCGGGCGAACTGAAGTGAGTCGAGCTGTTAACAAGCAAGAGTACGCTTGAAGTGTTGTGTTTTTGTTGGGGCGTCGCCATTCTCGAGCGACGTCTTCTCTTTTGGACGTCTGCTCTTTCTCTGCATTAATTGCATTGTTGTGTGTCGCCAATCTCGAGCGACGGTCTCTCCTATGACAAAAGTAAAGTCATAAAGTTCTATTTCTCTGCATTAATTGCAAAACTCACCGTTTTCCATAAATAGTGGAAATTTAAGTCACAATAAGTGAACCCATCTCCAAGTTATAAAGTTAAGTGAATTCCAGTAACGAAAGCTACAAGCTCAGTAGTTATTGCTTCTCAGAAAACACATAAAATCTAAAGATTTTCAAGCCCTTCTTAAGTAAGCTAATACTCAGTACAGTTGTCTCCCAATGTAAAATACACATTTATCAGAAACAATAGAAGTTGTGCAGATAAATAAATGCAGTAAATAACTCTAGTAATTGAAACCAGTGATGTAAATAAAGTGTTTAAGTTGAGCAAAAAGAGTAATCTACAAGACTAAGGTAGGATGTTGAACTGAAAGTACAAGCAGCTTTTAAGTGTTTTTAAATTTATAACCAAACTTTTGTTAGCAATATTAAGATTGATTGTATGTTTATTTCTTATGTTAATTAAGTGATGCAAATGCATTACTGGTATTAGCAGACATTTTATTCTTTGTCGCCTCTTCATCAGTAGTGGAGGTTATGCACTTCGGGCCCTCTGTTGTAGTGAGTTGACCTTGAAGTTTTTATATTATAAATGTTTTAGTTTTAAGATTATGTAACGATTTACAAGTAGAGATCCGTTATTTATTTCAGTGTATATATTTTTGTTAATAACAGTTTTTAAATGAATTAAAACTACAAGTCGAGGAAGAATAAATAAATTTAGTTATTATATTTATTAATTAAAGTACTTATTTACTTTCTCACCAGCCCCTTACAGTCTGTTTTGGCTTTTTCATAAAAAAGATGGAAAGTCACCCTATTGTGTTGTCAGGGCGTCTTAATTACTGACGTTCTACTACAACGGTTTCAGTAGCTAAAGCGAATCACTAAAACAAGCTACTAAAAGACTGGTATATGGTTTTGTCATTTTAATAGGGGTAGGGGACCGCCACTAGCCTAGCACACACCTGCGTACCAAAGTACCAAGTTATCGGCGTTGGTTACAAACAGACAGACCGACAGATAGCAGACAGAGAGAAATGGAACAAAAAATGTTTAAAGAGACTTAAAACGCAAAGACTAATAGTAAATGTTATAATTTTTAATAAACCATAGATAACAGCTTTAATAAACTTTGAAAAATAATTACTAGAATCGAAAATCCAAAAACAGGTGAGCTGTAAATACACTTCAAAATTAGGGTTAGGTTAGTTTGGGAGGTGTTGACTACGTTTATACGGATAAGTTTGATACGTAACATAACTTTCTTTACTTAAAATACCTCAAAACTCAATACCAAATTTTTGTTCTTGATGTATTTGATTAAAACGTACTTTCAAAATGTGAAGTGTGTTTTTGTTCTAAAATAAATATGGACTATTTAAAATTGTTGATAATCAAAGATCCGGAATAAACTAAGTCACTACTGAATTTTAGAACAGCTTCTATCTTTCTTCTTCAACTATTAAAAAATAGATGAGACATAATCGGACATGATCCTTACATGTTTTGTTTAAAAGATTTTCACTAATTTTCGCAAATAAGAATAAAGGGTTGTAAGGCCAGCGCAAAATATATGTAAAAAAATTGATAAAGGGCACTTAAAAATCAATAAAGATTATAAAAACAATAAAATTTGTAGTTAATGTATGAATCCGCTTTTAAACAGATTGCAAAGCCTGTTGTTTCGAATATCCTTTGTAAGTCCATTTGTGGACGTAAAAAGGATACGCAGGGACTTCCAATTTATGTCCATGACTCCATAGATAAACAGAAATTCCCTACTTTCCTCCCCCACTTATTACGATGTGTCCTTATAAAAACCGTAATATCGAAAATTCTTTCAAAAGTTCCTGAAATAACCTTTGCATCTAGAAGAATACTATTATATTGTATCTTTATGTATACACATATAAAATATGTCCTTATATGAACCGTTGATTACAATTTCCCTCCAAACAAGTCGGCCGCAGGCGAAAAATTTTCGAGACCACACCCAAATTTCGTCAAGAATTCACCCAATTATTTTCGTAAATTAAATTACTGTTTTTTTTTCGTCTAAAAGAGGTAATAAAACGGGTAGGCGATATTTTAAGTTTTGAGTAATTTATTACGTAAGTATTTATCGAATTGTTTTTTTTTTTGTGTGCGGGCCGCAAAAAAATGAAAGGTCCGCCGCGGGTTGAAGACTGCTGCCCTAGAGGTTGGTTTAAGTGCAGCAGAAACAGAATTTTTATTTATTTTTTGACTGCAGTAAGAACGAACAGCAGAGCAAAAATATAAAATTCAGGTTAGGACACCAAGCGTTCTAGAGATTGTTATAGCGTACACAAAACAAATAATAATGCTAGAAACAAAATCTAATACATATAAAGCACAGGGAAAAGTCCTTCTTGAGAAAATTTAAATTTTAGGTTTATTGTCGGAAATAGAAAATGTTTCGTTACTCGAAATAGGGTTAATTCGGGGAAAAAATAATAGATGGCCCTTAAGTAAGCTCGATAGGTTGGCTTTAATACCGTCAGAATCTTATTACCCCACTTCGGTCATCAAAAGCATCAGTATATACGTAAACAATTCGCGCTAATTTTTGCTGTCCTGATAAGCACCTGTTTATTGCTGTACATTAATCAATATATTAAAAAGTGAAAGCACAACAAAAAGAAACTTTTTTACTTTCTTAACTAGATTGCGTAATGAAAGTAACCACTTAGAAAGAATTTTCAGAAATTTGACTTGGAAAGGAATAAAAGGGTATTGGTAATGTTAATGTTATACGGATCTATTAACGTAGATGATTTTTTTACTTTGTTTGGATCTCGCTACTTTTTGCTGTCCTGATAAGCACCTGTTTATTGCTGTACATTAATCAATATATTAAAAAGTGAAAGCAAAGCAAAACGAAACTTTTTTACCTTCTTAACTAGATTTCGTAATGAAAGTAACCACTAAGAAAGAATTTTCAGAAATCTAGGCGTGTTTTATTTTCTATAATTTTTTTTTATTTCAGCCGTCCTCAAAACCACTAATACATCAAACCCTGGCCTTACAACCCTTTATTCTTATTTGCGAAAATTAGTGAAAATCTTTTAAACAAGACATATAAGGATCATGTCCGCTTATGTCTCACCTATTTTTTCGTAGTTGAAGAAGAAAGATAGAAGCTGTTCTAAAATTCAGTAGTGACTTAGTTTATACCGGATCTTTGATTATCAACAATTTTAAATAGTCCATATTATTTATTTTAAAACCTTCACATTTTGAAAGTACGTTTTAATCAAAGACATCAAGAACAAAAATTTGGTATTGAGTTTTGAGGTATGTTAATTTAAAGTAAAGAAAGTTATGTTACGTATCAAAATTGTCCGTATAAACGTAGTCAACACCTCCCAAACTAACCTAACCCTAATTTTGAAGTGTATTTACTGCTCACGTGTTTTTGGATTTTCGATTCTAGAAATTATTTTTCAAAGTTTATTAAAGCTTTTATCTGTGGTTTATTAAAAATTATAACATTTAATATTAGTCTTTGCGTTTTAAGTCTCTTTAAACATTTTTTGTTCCATTTCTCTCTGTCTGCTATCTGTCGCTCTGTGCGTTTGTAACCAACGCCGATAACTTGGTACTTTGGTATGCAGGTGTGTGCTAGGCTAGTGGCGGTCCCCTACCCCTATTAAAATGACAAAACCATATACCAGAGTCTTTTAGTAACTTGTTTTAGTTTTTAGTGATTCGCTTTAGCTACTGAAACCGTGTAAACTCGGATTATGAATCAGCAGAGTACCTACCTATTTCATGATACAATGTACCTATTTAGCCGCTGCTTTGCAAAACATTTGACGCGGAGTGAACCGAAGACGTTTCACAGCTAATAATAACACAAGAAAAACAATTTTGGTATTCTGTTCTGTGACGAAAACGTAAATTAAAAGACATTATTTGTTGAGAACCGGTTTTTTTATTATGTGCAATTCTTTCAAAACACCTTAACAATAGGGGTTAAAAAGCAGAAGTCATTCTCTTGTCAAAATTAATTGATAAAATACATATTTGATATTTGGAAACTATAATTGAGACAATTAATTAAAGGATCTTATTAGGAAAGCAAAAACTGCGCGACATAATTTTTGATGTATTAGTGGTTTTGAGGACAGCTGAAATAAAAAAAATATATATTTCTGAAAATTCTTTCTTAGTGGTTACTTTCATTACGAAATCTAGTTAAGAAGGTAAAAAAGTTTCGATTTGTTTTGCTTTCACTTTTTAATATATTGATTAATGTACAGCAATAAACAGGTGATTATCAGGACAGCAAAAATTAGCGCGAATTGTTTACGTATATACTGATGCTTTTGAGGACAGACAGAAGTTGGGTAAATACGACGGTATTAAAGTCAACCTATCGAGCTTAGTTAAGCGCTATCTATTATTTTTTCCCCGAATTAACCCTATTTCGAGTAACGAAATCTTTCTATTTCCGACAATATACAAAAATAACAATTTGATAAATACGTAATAAATTACTCAAAACTTAAAATATTGCCTACTCGTTATATTACCTCTTTTAGACGAAAAAAAAGCAATAATTTAATTTACGAAAATAGTTGTGTGAATGCTTGACGAAATTTGGGGGAAATTTTTCGACTGCGGCCTTCTTCACTTCTGGCCCACCGGTCGATAAGGAATCCCAAATCCGGCCCTTTAATAAAAAAAAGGGTTGAAGACCCCTTCTCTATGGCAGTTATATTTAGGCGGACTTGTTTGGAGGGAAATTTTAATCAACGGTTCATATAAGGACATATTTTATATGTGTATACATAAAGATACAATGTAATAGTATTTTTCTAGACGCAAAGGTTATTTTAGGAACTTTTGAAAGAATTTTCGATAGAACGGTTTTTATAAGGACGCATCGTGATAAGTGGGGGAGGAAAGTAGGCAATTTCCAAATAAATTGTGTGATATACCCTTTCTAGGCTTTTTGAAGTCGAGCAGTTCAAAACGTAAGTTAATTTGGTAATATTTTGAATACTTACCATAGTAGATTTTATTTTAGATATCATCGGAAGAATATGTATCGTAAAATGAGGAGAAGGTGTCAAATCTTTAATATATCCAATTTATTTACATTTTAAAACTACTATTAATATTATTTTGTACCTGGGCGTTTTCTATTTTCTATAGGTATTATTTTTTATTTTAGGTGTCCTCAAAACTACCAATACATCAAAAAGTATACCGCTCAGTTTTTGCTGGCCTAATAAGAACCTTTATTGTCTCAAGTATAATTTCTAAATATGTATTTTTAACAATTAATTTTTACAAAAGAATAACTTTTGCTTTTTAATAGCTATTGTTAAGGGATTTTGAAAGGATTGCACATACTAAAAAACACAGGTCAACAAATGTCTTTTAATTTACGTCTTAGTCACAGAAAAGAATACCAAAATTGTTTTCTGTGCATTTATTATTAGCTGTGAAGCGTCCTGGGTGCACCGTCGCGTCGCGTCAAATGTTTTGCAAAGCAGCGGCTAAATACTGTGCCGATTCATAGGCACAAAGCTCTCACATTCCATAACCCTACATTTTCAACCCCTGGTAAATGGTTTGTGTTAATTTTATTATGAGATCATCTGACTTAGGACACATCTTGGTACCAAAATTTAGTAAAGATCAACTAACAAAAAATAAATAAACCACCATTTTCTCCGCACCTGCTGGATGGTTTTAATTTATTTTATTATGGGATCATCTGCAACTTATGACAGAGCTATGTCCCAAATTTCGTAAGAACCGACCACTTAAAAATAAAAAAAACCCTAAGATTCTTCGCCTCTGGGATATGGTTTTATGTCATTGTAATAGGGGTAGGGGACCGCCAGTAGCCTAGCACACACCTGCGTATCAAGTTTCGTATAAATCGCTAAAGTACTTCTCTAGTTATCGGCGTATACAGACTATTTTTTTGAGAGACCGACAGACAGACAGACAGAAATGGAACAAAAAATGTTTAAAAAGACTTGAAATGCAAAGATCTGTATTTTTTTTAAATATAAGGACTTTATTAACGATCACAATAGCTCCCCGTATATGTATGTACCACTATTTGGTATTATGTCGGAGCTAGAAAAAATAAATAAATCTATTGAACGCCGGTTCCTGTATTTTTAATATTGTTCCAAGGAATTATAAATGCACTTAATATTTCATGAAATCGTTGGCACATAGCTGATTGACAAAATGTTCCGAAACATGCCACTACATATTAAAACGAAAATTTTTCTAACAAATTTTTGTTTTTTCCCAGAAATTTTTGTATACATGATCGTTCATATTGGATGTATATAGATGTATACCAATAAATTTTTAATATCTCAAAAAATTAATCACATCATCAAATGTACAAAAATGTCCCTACAAGAACCGTTATCTAGAAAAATTGTTTTTTTTTTGCTTAAGTCGACTTTTTTAAAGAAAAATTGGTATACATAGGGTTTAATATATAATGTATACAGATGTATAGCAATGTACACTAATATATAAGTCGGTCCTCAAAAGCACCCTTAGCCATATATATATATATATATATATATATATATATATATATATATATATATATATATATATATATATATATATATATATATATATATATATATATATATATATATATTTTATTAGACATAGACACTTTATTGAAAATATTCAAAGTCCTGCGTTTTCGCCATTAAGAAGAGAGGAGGTGTCCGAAGAATATAGAAAACATCTTAGCTTTGTAATTAAAATGTATCAAAACTAAATATTATGTGAAAAAATAAAAACCAGTTTGTCAAAAATGGTCAGTTATTGTAAACGTCAAAAAATTTCCAGTATAATTCGCTGTTGGGTACCCCAGGAGAAAAATTTTTTCACTAAAATACCTCCGTTGCTATGGTGATCTGTCAAAATAACGTATTTTGATTGGTTTAAAATTATAGGTGTGGAATTTTCAGTATAATATTTTTTTGATAGCTTTTATAGGGATATTTTCCAGAAAAATGCCTTTTTTTACATGACCACAGCAATTACGCCCCCTAGCGGCAGAGTCAGGAACTTAAAAATTATTTCCAGCAATTTCTAATGGCAACTTTCCTTATTAGGATTTTTTTTCCAAAGCTCCTGGAATATCAATTCCTGAGATATGGTACCTCATCACCCTTAATGAAACACCCTATATATATATATATATATATATATATATATATATATATATATATATAGGGTGTTTCATTAAGGGTGATGAGGTACCATATCTCAGGAATATATATATATATATATATATATATATATATATATATATATATATATATATATATATATATATATATATATATATATATATATATATATATATATATACAGGGTGTTTCATAATTGAATGCTGATCCTTAAGGGTGATAATCCTTGGATGATTTTAAGAAAAAAATCTGTTTTTCTTCAATATCTCTAAAACCGCTTTGTATTTTTGTTTTAAATTTTGGTAGGTGCAAAGTACGCTTAAAAATACATTTTCTTCAGGATAAAGGTTTTTTTAATTTTCATCAGTGGCGTCCCTGTTAACATGCCCTGCAATATTTTTAATCAAAAAAATGATACGCCACTGTTTTTTTTTTAAATAAATGTTATTTTTATAATTGCCTTCTATCTTCTCATAAAAATGGTCTCTTGACTTTTTTTTATCCGGCGTACGGTTTTCGAAATAAAGTTCATTCATTTGCTTGTCCCTATGTGATTTTTTTCTTGTAGTCTCAATTTCGCAATTTGTGGTAACCAAAGCATCTAGGCTAGATTTTTATATTTTATAGTAACTAACTATTATTTAGTTCTAATAATAAGCACGCATAAAAATACATTTTTTAGTTGTAAAAACTTAACCATTTTGGACAAAATATACCAAAATTAAATTAACTGTTTGCGTTTATAAAACAACGAAATGTGTTGTTAGCATGCTAGATGTTTCTAGCCTACAAAATAATCCCACTCTTTAACGGCTTTAATTACTAGAACTAAATAATAGTTACTATAAAATATAAAAATCTAGCCTAGGTTACCACAAATTGTGAAATTGAGACTACTAGATAAAATCACATAGGGACAAGCAAATGAATGAACTTTATTTCGAAAACCGTACGCCGGATAAAAAAAAGTCAAGAGACCATTTTTATGAGAAGATAGAAGGCAATTATAAAAATAACATTTATTTAAAAAAAAACAGTGGCGTATCATTTTTTTGATTAAAAATATTGCAGGGCATGTTAACAGGGACGCCACTGATGAAAATTAAAAAAACCTTTATCCTGAAGAAAATGTATTTTTAAGCGTACTTTGCACCTACCAAAATTTAAAACAAAAATACAAAGCGGTTTTAGAGATATTGAAGAAAAACAGATTTTTTTCTTAAATTTCAACACCCTGTATCTCAGAAATAAAGCTGTTGCGGACCTATGTTCATATAAAGAATTTTTCTTAAAATCATCCAAGGATTATCACCCTTAAGGATCAGCATTCAATTATGAAACACCCTGTATATATATATATATATATATATATATATATATATATATATATATATATATATATATATATATATATATATATATATATATATATATATATATATATATATATATATATATATATATATATATATATATATATATATATATATATATATATATATATATATATATATATATATATATATAGGGTGTTTCAAAAAACATGTGCCATCGCTCTAGGAGAGATTCCTTGTAAGAAACTAAGGCAAAAAGTTTATATAAACATGGGTCCGCAGATGCTTCGTTTCAAAGATACAGGGTGTTAAATTTTTAAATTTTTGTCAGTTTTTCCAAAATATTTTCAAAATGGTTTCATCAATTTGGATGAAATTTACACTGTGTAAAGTACCTAAATTAAGCATAATTCTGACCATGAAAAGACTTTGACAGGTCCTCGAGGGGCGTACATATGGGAAGACGGTACAATAATTTTGCAATAAAAACATGTACGCCACTGATTTTTTACATTTTCTTATATCGGTCAAATAGTATGTTAAATTCTTAACAAAACTTATCTCTTCATATTTTTTCATTTTTCATTTCGTTTAGGAGATAAATGTAATTTTATTAACCGTCTTACTGGTTTAGTTTTCCCAACCATCGGTTTTAACATATAAAGACCATTTAAAAATTTAACGTCCTGTATCTTTGAAACAACGCCTCTGCGGACCCATGTTCATATAAACTTTTTGCCTTAATTTCTTTCAAAGAATCTTCCTTTCAGCGATGGCACATGTTTTTTGAAACACCCTGTATATATATACAGGGTGTTATGGAAATCATTTAATATATTGGAATGGGTGACTCCTGGGATGGTCTACAGATATATCTAATACTTTTTTTCTTAAATCGAACATTTTAAAAATTTTCAAAAATACCCTAAAACCAGTCTATATTCGCTGCATCTGGCTGATCGTACACAAGGCGCTTGACGGAAATTTGCGCGCGAAAAACTTTAAACAAATGAATTTGTTGAAACGTTGTCAGACGTATAAATCTTTAAGGAGAATTTATTTTCTGTTTTTAAGCGTAATTTAAGACATTTAAGAATTTTTTTTAACCTCTTCTTACGAAGAAACTAAAAAAAATAGTAAAAAGGCACTGCGAAATCAATCATTTTTGTCAGTAGCCTTAGTTTTAAGTAATATTTAAGACACCCTATATTACGTTATTAATGAAATAAGCGTTATTCTTACTAGCTTAAACTTTCTGCCAAGGAAAAGTTAAAAATCAAAACGAAAATACTAATTGAGCACAACTACATAGTACTTACTTCAAAAGTATAACTAGATCCGCTAAATTAGTTTTGCACCGGCAAACGTTACCATAATACGTAAATTTTATTAGTGTTTTAAATTAAATTTAGTTTTCAACCCTATTACGCTACTCACTCAAAGAAACTAGATAAAACTGATCAAAATATTGGTTAACAACGGATCGACGAAGACCATTTTCTAGGTAGTGAAAAGAAATTACATTATTTAAAACTTTAAACGAAAAAAAAATTAAAACATTCATTGGGTGGCTTGTGTGCTGTTGAAAAACTTAAATATGGCGCACGGCTCCTGACATCAAGAAATGATTCTCTGTCCATCTTTCTTCGTCATGATACGTGTATCACGTCTCTTTGTCACTTCCTGTGTTAGCGTGTTGATGCGGTAGCTGGCGCTGATTTGGCGCGAAAATTTAAAAAAAGGAAAAATAAGATAGATTTTAAATCAGTGACCTCGTCAGGACTACGTCACCTTATTTGGCAACGTTGCTCCATGTACTCAATGTTTAACCTAAAAATCAAAGTATTAAGATTAAATGAGACAGTGTTGCCCAATGGTCTGACTAGGTCATGACTTGATCGCTGATTTAAAAATGGCTTTTATAGCCATATTTTGGCGTTTACCAAGCAACGCAATTTTGGTAACCTGGTATAGGTCAGTCTCTCTTCAACGATATGGAAATAAAAGAGATAGAAAAATCACCACGTCGTAACCTGGTAAACGCCATATGCCAAATGAGTGATGTGTCAAAATGAATTGAAGGCATCTGTATTTACGTTAACCTGTATTTGTGGCGTCTTGGTTTATTTACATTTTGCTATGTTTTTCAGCGTATAAAAGTGTTAAAACAATTCGTATTCGTTGGTTAAAACTGTTTGTTGCGATTGTAAGGTGTACTACACGTTTATAAGAAATGTTTACACGAAAATGCCATTAACCTGTTGTGGAAGTCGCTTCAAAATGAATGAAGATGGGTTGGTTTTCATTCTGTACTTAGAGTCTTAAATCACAAGGTTTTAACCCATTTAAATGAACTATTAGGCAGACATAGGATGGTTAACTAGTATAATAAGAGACAATCCTAAATTAAGGAAGTTTCCAGTACGTCTTTAATAACAGGTAAAACACTTTAAGACACGTTTTCGTTTACATTTAACTGTCTCTCACAGTTTTAAACCTTTATATACCTAAAAACTGTTTTTGTTAAACTTATATAGTCTGTATCAAGACTAGTGAATAAGTATGTATACCAAAAGACAAAAGTACACCAGTTACAATTTTACATTTAATTTTAGAAACACCTACTGCTCTGAAGGATAGGAATCATCCAGATGCAATTATTTTACTATGGGACTATCAAAAGTAAACAACACGCAGTTAACAGAGGAGAGAGAAACGGAGATTTGAAACGAAATTTTCAGAGGTAAGTAAATTTACGAGTCTGTAACATTAGATTTTGGTGTAATTTATTAGATGGGCAAAGAATGTAAAATATTATTTTTGCATTTTTCATTAGGTTTGTTCCAATTGAAAAGTTCACAGTTCAGAACTGCTTGGAATCCATGCGAGAACTTATTGTTCTAGAATCGACTTGACTAGTGTTGGAACGATTTAGAACTGGTTGAGAATTTTGTTTGTTTATCCTAACCTATAAAATCAGAAAAAATACCTGTTAGAAAATATTGCCGCTTTTATTAATATATTTCAACAAGAAATGGAAGAAAAATTGCTGTGTTCTTCTATTACTAATTTGATTAATAACAAAAATAAAATAAGTGAAGTTAGATAGCACGTTAAACTGATTCAGAATTATCTTGGAACTTTAAGACCGCTTCAGAACTAGCTTGGAACACAATTCACTCGTTCTAGGAACACTGCACTATAAATTCTTACGTTCAGATTCACTAAGAAGGTTTAAGATTTAGTACTGGTTTAAATTAAGATCCTATAGTTGATCAGTTATGTTTTGACACGTTTTTGTCCTGTCATCGTTAATAAGTCGTCATTAAAAACTTGTGAATTATTCTGATATTTTAGCGATTTGCTTGGTTTTCAAATGATTTTCATCTTGGAACGAGTTGCTGTAATGAATTTAGTTCTATTATTGTTGAAAGTACCTACATACTAAAATTGTCCTTTTCTTGACAAATTTGCGAAAAAGCTCAGAAATAAGTTCATAGTATAAAACTTATGTCTTATTCTTACACTTGTCAGTTTAAAACTTTTGGTTGTTTGTCAAATTAGACCAGACTAGCGTTGGAGAATCTGGCTGTTAATTTTTAAATCGACTTGTAAAGTGACAGTAAAATAGCTTTGCGCAAACTCAGTAAACTTCTGAACTTTTGTTGCAACAAACCTTATAATACCTGTATTAAATAAAAAACAATATTTTGACAATTATTTTGTCATTCTCAAGTTATTGTTTAGTAATATTTCTATTTTTTATTTACAGCGAAGAAATGTACCTCACATCTGGGAGAAAGTCTGTCAAAGGGAGGATAGAGAGTGGTGTTACTTTTTGTTTTTTGTATTTAGATTTTTGTGAAGGATAACCCATCTTTATAGAAATTTCACTATGTTGGGTAAAAAACTGTAATAAACGATATTCCTGATTTTTACTTTTTTTGTTCAAAAATTGCATCAGCTCAGTTTTACCAATAAGTTAACTTCCCTTACTTTATTTAACATTTTTTGAAAATAAAATATCTAAAGTTTTATGTTGTTTGTTACAAAATAGGAGCTTGAGCTATCGTATATAGATACAGGTATTACTACCTTTTCATGCTTTTTATTAAACTAGATATAATGGCTAGAAACCTAGGTCACTACCTGTGGATGGTGAAATTTCAAAGTTGTATATCTCTGTTCCTACTTACAGGAACCGTACCACATTTGGAGGTTTTAATAGTGAGCCCACTGAGAATGTTCTGGTAAACCCAAGCAAAAATTCAACTTTTTTTCGCAAATTCGAAAGGTTTTTTTTTTCTTTACAAAAACATTCCTAGTGGGCTCGCTATTAAAACCAATAAAAATCGGGACCGGTCCTGTATGTAGGAACAGAGATATACAACTTTAAAATTTCACCATATGCCACTGGTCACTACCATCTCTATAGTTGTGCCTTTAAACAAATTAAAACGATTTTGATTTTGTATAAAATCTCATTATCTCATTGTTATAATTATATTACATAATTATCACTAAAGGAAACATTTTAAAATGATTTTGGTAAAACTAAATTTTAATAAAATATAGTACATATGTATGTATTAAAAAAACAAAGATAAGCAGATCTTTATTAATGCCAAAAAAATACAGTGATGTTATCCTAGAAATAAGCCTAATCCATATATGTAAATTACAATAACACTAAAAGTATTACAACAATAGTTACACAAGCAAAAACCACTAGATTTCACTTTCAGTTTGCCATCAAAGCTTTGCAAATACCATTTCAACTTGGTAGGCAGCAAATGGATCTATAAAAAAATTAAAAGTACCTTTTTTCAAAAGTAAATTTTGTTTACTTTGGAGTAAGTCGTTAGTTTTTAGGTTGTATTTCACTATTTGTCTAGACATTTCATGAAAAGTCCAATTACGCTAAACGGCTACAGACATATACATCATTTTTAGAATGAAAAATTTTAGCTATAAAAAAGATAATGAAACAAGATATACTTTTAAATTTGTGAGAAATAATGTTTACAGTGATATACAGACGTCACTGAAAACATTATACAGGAAGTTGGCCCCCCAAATGCAAAATTTATTAAAAATTAATGGAGTTCTGAGTTTCTTATGAAGAGTTCTAGAGTTCTTTTTATTTTTATTAATAGCTCCGTTAAAATCAAAGTAAAAACACTATTTTAAAAATGGGGGGGCTAACTTCACGCAGCCCCCCATTGTTGCAAAAGCAAAACTTTCGCCACAGTGCTTAATAGTTATAAAGGAGTTATACAGTTCTTTATGATTTTCGAGGCCAGAACTCTTACCAAAAAAATTCTAATACATGTTTTGTGCTTTTTGAGAAGGAAAAAATTTAACAACAAAATGTCATTATCTTTGTGCAGAACTGTAGAACTATGGCAGCACTAACGGTAACTCATGAGTTTTAAACCAGAACTCTTGTTAAACAATATTTCATGGGGGTAAACTTCACACTTTTTTAACAATCAAAAATATAGGGTGTAAATAAAAAAAATACCATTCTAATTCAACAGAACTGTAGAACTGTTGCAGCACTAACGGGAACTCATTCGTGGAGTTTTAAACCAGAACTCTTGTATGTCATGGGGGGTCAACTTCACACTTTTTTAACAGTCAAGAATTTAAGTTGTATCCATCTATCTAGTTAGTTCTAACAACACGTGAAATTGTAACATTTAGGTACTGTTGCAATAATCAAATACGTTTATAGTAACAAGAGTTCTGGTTCCCGTTAGTGCTGCAATAGTTCTAAAGTTCTGTGGAATTACAATGGTATTTTTTTACAACTTAAATTTTTGACTGTTTAAAAAAGTGTAAAGTTTACAATTTGGCCCCTATGAAAAATTTTTTAACAAGAGTTCTGGTTTAAAACTCATGAGTTCACGTTAGTGCTGCCATAGTTCAACAGTTCTGCATTTTGTTGTTGAATTTTTTCCTTCCCAAAAAGCACAAAACATGTATTAGAATTTTTTTGGTAAGAGATCTGGCCTCGAAAATCATAAAGAACTGTAGAACTCCTTTAGAACTATTAAGCACTGTGGCGAAACTTATTTTTGCAATGATGGGGTGCTGCATGAAGTTAGCCCCCATTTTTAAAACAGGGTTTTTACTTTTATTTTAACAGAAATATTAATAAAAATCAAAAAGAACTCTAGAACTATTCACAGGAATCTCAGAACTCCATTAATTTTTTAAAAAATTTTCATTTGGGGCCAACTCCATAAGATATTTTCTGTAGCATATAAAAGCGGGGTCAGTCCCCCATACTCCAATCCATTATCTTTTCTGGTACTGGGGAATAGTTTGAAGAAGTCAGATGTTGAAGATCCTACGATACTGAATGGCGTCGTTATTTCACAACTAAAAAAAAAACAATAATACAATCAATGCTTCAAGCAACAATTAAGATCATTCAGATTTAATTAGAAAATAAAAAAGGGTTTCTAGAAATTTATAAAAAAACTCTAAGAATACTTAAGAAAGGCGCCTTTTTCTTTGTAGCATGTGAGATTGATCCGATCTTTACCAAACGTTGTAAAATTATTATTTGTGACAACCCACCACAATATCAAGTCTATGGACTTTGCTCTTGGCATTTTTCAAAAAACCTAGTTACTGGGTGTAGACCCCCGGTCAATAGGCTTATTTGAAAACTTTCAAGAGCAAAGGTCCCTTATTTTAGGGGCTAATGCCATCAAATCATGCTTGAAGTTAAGGGTTGGTGCATACAATCACGTTGCCAAGTTTGGTAAAGATTGTGTTTGATTGACCCCCCAGTCAATAAGTTTTTATGAAAAATGTCAAGAGCAAAGTACCCCTATTTTAAGGGCCATTGATTTGAAATTATGGTGGGTGGTAAAGCTTGGGACGTACAATAATTTTACAAAGTTTGGGATTGGTTGGCTTAATCTGTACACCTGGTCAATTGATTTTTATTTTGGTCAATAAATTAGACACGTCCCTGAATTTAATTAATGAAAGCGAACTGTTATTGTCTACAATCTACTCTCCCTGGAGTGTACTATAATTAGGGTAAAATAACTCTTACCTTGATATTAAAGCATATTTAAGTTGGATATCTTAAGTATTTCCTAGACTGCTACTACTTGGTTCACACTTCAGACTAACAACGTGGAGATTGATCTGCAGCTGATGACAAGCCTTGCTGAATAAGCATCTCAATACTGTCAGTTTCTTTAATTGTTGAGGGAACTGCAATAGATAAAAAAGGTTTATGTCGATAAGTCAAGTAATGTTCTCATTATTTATCAAAAATATTATCAAATTCATGTATATTCATGATCTGTTAAAAATGTTATATAATTGCGGCCATCGTCATTTAATTCAACAGCACGTGCAACATCTTCTGGTCTCATTTTTTTAAACGAATCATTTTAAAGAGTGTATTCTGCAATGACAGTATAGTCACACTTGGGTAAACAATGCTCTTAACATTACTATGCGATCAAAGGCTAGTCGATAAGATAATGTAACGTTATAAATTGTTAATAAAATTGAAAAACTTCAACACTTTCTTTAAAAATTGGTATCTTCGCTTGAAAAGCAGATAATGACGTGAACCAAAAAACATTGTGTTAAGAAAAGGTCACACTTCAAAACACAACATAATGAAGCTAAATTTTACAGCTCAATTTTTCCACAGGGCGTTAATAAATTAAGGGTAAAAAGTACCTTTGGTTTCTCCCTGTATAATGATCAAGCCAACAGTATTTTTGGAGAACTAAAATTCAGGTTAACATTCTGAAACACAAGTCTACAACGTGCGTTTTGTATTACTGACGTCTGTAAATACTTTTGTATCTAACAGCAATAAACTATTTGTATTTGTATTTGAACAGTTTGCTAAAAACTCACCAAAATCGGAAAACAATTTAAAACTTACAGTGCTATCAACCTGACTAAAATTATATTTGTCCGGAATTTATTGTCGGGGAGTGTATATGTTAGAGTGTCCAGTAACTACAAGTTTGTGAGATACAAAGTGAGGCTTAAAAATTTTCTTTTGGTTTTATTTAAACTGAGTTATTTTTCAAAATAATTAGTAAGCGGTGCAGAATTAAAAAAAAACAAAAATTTCTAAATTAGTATGGAAGTAAGTTGAGTCAAACTTATTTTATAGAAACTGTTAAAACATAGTTATGCTAATCAAATTGGAATTATCATAAATTAAAAAAAAAACTGTAAAATATGATTTATGTAATCATGAACAAACGAAAAATAAAATTATTTTAGTTTACCCCATTTCACAGCTAACAACATTCTTTGGTGACAGCATCATCAACTTGATACATTCCTTTTCCCAGAAAGGTTACTGGTAAATTTTGAGATGGAACAGCTCCAAAATTAAGCCTCCTGAGACGCCCCCAGGAGCCAAAGTCTTCAGGCAAAAAATGTTCCGAACACACCGTGCTCCTGTCTAATATGCCTCATCTGGGTTCCTTTTAATGCCTAAAAGCCACTGACTCTTCTTGTAGGGACTCCTTGGTACTCTGTACATAAAAGAAAAAGTACTACTAAAATGTAAAACATACTAATTCTTACATTGCATTCCTACAACAATCATATACCCATCATTAAATAATTAGTTTAAGGAAAGTTTTAAGGAAAAGAGAATAATAACCTGAACAAATAATTTATAATTATAGATGAAATAAACTTTATTTGAATTTAGTTTTATACTCAGATGAAATATTTCTGGTTATTATACTACATTTTATCTCAAGAATGTCGATATCGAAGACATAACCTACGCACTGATTAAAGAAGGTCCAATATATAATACTCCTTTATTTAAGCAAGCCTGCAACCAGCTTGTGAGTTAAATGGTGGTATTAAGTCTATTTTAACATGTTTAATCTTTGATTTTAAGCAATATACCTGTGAATATGCAAGCACAATGTAATTAAAGTGTTTTACTTACCGGTGAAATGTAATATTTTCTCCCGTATTTTGGTCCCTCTTAAAACAAATATGCACTATGCACTTGGGCATTGTTCAATAATTAATGTTTTTACACACTTTAATGTTTTTTGATCACACAAATACCTCAAAATGCTACAAAAATCTCGAGAACGACAAAAAAAGTAAACAAGCCCGCCATACTACCTGGCCGATTTGACATTTGACCTTCGTCAAGCAGGGATGCCAAAGCAGGGATGCCAAAACAGTGATAACTTACTACGAATTTAAAATCCTCTTTTAAGATGTATTTATTCTTCAGAATATCTTTGCATAAATGGAATCTGACCTTCTGTGTCCTTAGAATGTGATTTTAGACATTTTATATATTTATTCACAATATTAAATAAAAACACTACCTAAATTACTCCCAGAATTTCAAAAACGCCGCCAAGAACGACGTCGACACGACCTTTGGTAGCTTGTATTTTTTACCGCCAGATATCCCACGCGGCTTTTATAGGTAGAAAAAATGACACAATGACTCAGCGTTATTTGTCGAGGAGGAAGGATGTTTTGGGTTTTGGATTTCCATAAAGTTTTATCTATAATTCTTTATTATTTAGTAAAAAAAAAGTGTCTAGCTCTTCACCAGTGCCGTTATTATCAAAAATATATCGTACGCGCGTATAGGGTTGACAGAACAGTTGAAGAAAACTACCATTTCGTTGGCTGTTGGGTGTAGTAAACAGTATATTAACTTTATTAGGTATTTAGTGAAAAAGAAAGTTTCCTGCGAAATTTAAAATCAAAGAAAATAAAATGGTATTGTATAATTATTGGACAGATGAAGATTCGAATGACTATTTCAAGCATGGATCTATTATAATATGGATTCGATATCCGTATACTGTGAGCGTATCGAACGTGAAGCCTTATATAATATAAATATTTTGTTGTTTGTTATTCTCTTGAGAGAGCAGTTTACGAACTACGAACATAGACAAGACTACGAATTACTACGTAATTGAATCAAGAATGGTAGTAGAAAGAGATAAAATAGCATTGGAGTGTTGGAGCTCAGAAGTGTTGTTGTCTGCTGGGTGCTTAGGAAAAACGTCTGGGAACGCTCGGTTACACGTACGTCTTTGTCTAATGAACTAGAAAAGAAAAAGTGCGACGTATAGATTTATATAGATTTATAAATGACTCAGAGCGACTTTAAATAATCGCCTTTAGAAATAACCTAACATAACATAACCTATAAATAATAAAACCTTTTTAACTTAAATTTATTACTATTTAGCAGAAATATAAAATATTTTGGGGCTTTTATTACTTTTAGTAAATCTTGTGATGCTTCTAACGTATTTTTGTACAAAAATACAAGGTAAAATAAGATGTGGCCAATGTTTACAAATTGTGTTTACAGTGTCGTTTAGAATGGTTTGTTTTGGCTTCAAAGAATGTGAACTCATCCCGTATCCAGTCCTAATAAATCCATGATTTCAACAGTGGATGAGGTTTATGAACGTAAAGTTTGTAATTAGGTACATAATTTAAAGTTGTGAGAAATTTCGCTTAAAAAATAAGGACGATTATAAATAAACCTTTTGATAAAAGCCAAATATTCTGTTAAATATGATTAACAATAGGTAAATAAAAAAAAGTACATGCGTAAGTATTAGAATTGTTTTTTGTTTTAAGCTAATTTTGAACTAATTTTTTTTGTATAGGTACTCATAGGTTTGAACAGCTGTTTTTTGGATTTTTTTGTGTTGTAGTACTTTAACTTTTTGAAATTGAATGTTTTAAAAGAGTTAGTATGATTTCTTACTTTAAATATAAGAAAATTATTAAGAGAAACTTGGCAACGTCTCAAGTTAAAACAAAAGTATTTTTTCTGTAACTGACATTTCTTGCTGTTTTTTATATGGCCATGTATTTATGACAGTGGCGCGCAGGTACTAAAATTTTTTTTTCTAGGGCCGATATCTACCTTTTTTTTATAGTGAGACACCATTTATGAATATTTTTATTCAATCTGAATTCATATCAGGAGTTACCAATTCCAATATATTAAATAATTTCCATAACACCCTGTATATATATATATATATATATATATATATATATATATATATATATATATATATATATATATATATATATATATATATTTATATATATATATATATATATATATATATATATATATATATATATATATATATATATATATATATATATATATATATATATATATATATATATATATACTTTGTTACTTTTCTTGAACCATTTATAATATATCTTTTTTATTGTTTCTTTCTTGGGATTAGGTTCATTATAAAAACATTTTTTTTTTATTAGTTTTTATTAAAAGTCCATTGACGTTTCGACCCCTTTTCGGGTCATTTTCAAAATGTTTTTTTTTTTTTTTATATTTGGTTTGTTAAAAGACCTTGAAAACTATAAGGTCTTAGAAGGACCTTAGAAAGACCTTGAAAACTATAAGGTCTAAGACCTTTTAACAAACCAAATATAAAAAAAAACATTTTGAAAATGACCCGAAAAGGGGTCGAAACGTCAATGGACTTTTAATAAAAACTAATAAAAAAAAAAATTCTTTTATAATGAACCTAATCCCAAGAAAGAAACAATAAAAAAGAGATATATATATATATATATATATATATATATATATATATATATATATATATATATAAATATTTTGTCTGGAATATGGTTTCAATAAATATGATTTTAATGGATAGGCCTCATCCCCTAATAATACAAATGGAGCTATAATATCTGTTGATGGTAAATATGCACTAGATGGCATATTAAACGTATTTGTCTCTAAACGTTGATAGACATTTGACAGAGAAAATATTCCTTCATCACTTTGCTTGCCGTAAGCTCCAACACCAATGGTAATAAACTTATAATTTGAATCAGAAATACCTTGCAACACAATTGAAAAATATTGTTTGCAATTATAATATATTGATCCTGAATGCTGCGGACATTTTATTCGAATGTGTTTTCTGTCAATGCAACCTACACAATTAGGAAAATTCTATTTTTTTAAGTAGTCACTGGCAATTGTTCTTAAGTGATCTGTGGTAGGTACAGGCATATGTTTTTCTCGAAAGCTGTTCCATATTGAAAGACACGTTTCATAAACTATTAGTCGTATTGCACTGTGTGAAATTCTGTATGAAAAGCTTAATGCCCTAAAGGCCATCCCAGTAGAAAGAAACTTAGAACAAAAAATATATAATAAGAAAATTATATCGTTTTTATGCTATGATTCTATGTGTGTATGCATATGCTTACTTCTTTTAAACAGCTAACTGTTTTTATTTTATGTTTTCAGTAGAAGCCGTCAAAAATAAGTGGCGCGGTTTGTGAGACACTTTTCGCAAGGAACTCCATAAACTGCCGAAGAAACGATCAGGTCAAGAAGGAGAAGCAAATAAGGAACCAACATGGCCATACTTTAAAAGTATGCTTTTTCTGAAAGATCAGTTTTTGCCTAGAAAGTTGCTGAGCAGTCTTCCGGTGACGGAGATAAGTATTCAATTCGGAAACGACGACAGAGAATCTGAGGATCTGGACCAAGGTGAGCCCAATACTGCAACACACTCCATCCAAAATGAATCACGTGAATCCCAAACCGAAAAAATCGTTTCATCTGCTACTCAGATAAAACGTGCTAAAACTATAGGTACCAAATCAAATGCCATTGAAAAACTTTTAGATATTGAACAAAAAAAGTTAGAAGGGTTTAAACGCAAAAATGAACTGTGGAATAAAGAAAAATACAAAGAAGATGCTGATTATCATTTCTTGATGAGTTTGTTGCCGTATCTCAGGAAAGTCCCCGAAGAAAGAAAAATGACCGTTCGAACACAGTTGCAACAAGTATTTTGTAATGAAGAGAATCCTACAGAGAATCCTACAATGCAGCGACAATGCTATAGTATGTCATGTTCAGGTTCACAGTATTCATCTTATTATAGTAGTCCTAGTCCCGAACAACCTTTTCAGCACACAGAGGGGAATGTTGCTACCTCACCAATACAACCAGCAGTCCTGATGGGTCGACCTGGCCCAAGTAGTGAAGAAACTGCAGTATATAACAAATATGGAAATCTAGTTTTACTTTGTCCCACACATTATTCTAATAATAAAAATAATCAATAGATGACACTATTTTCAGTTTTCATGAACTTATAATAAATAAATTTTGTTGATTTATTCTGTATTCTAAAACTACTGGTATAAATATAATAACTTCGTACCTTAAAGTTAAGGCTGGTCTTTCTTCTGCCGATTTATATTCACGAAAATTTGATTGCTTACAAATTGTATCTTGAATTTCTTGCAGAATATAGTAAAATGTACCTGGTGACATCCTGAAATAATCTGACAACTTATTCGGTTGGCTTAATAGATCTGGAAATAACGTATGATATTCTCCATTAATTGGTCTTGAATCAAACATTTCATTTACGTATTCGGTTTTTCTGGGCATAAGTAAAATTTTTAATAAAGGACTTTCTAAAAACTGATATTCGTCCTCAAAACAATTAGTGTCATCCATATTGGATAATTAATAAAATAAAACTATTTCGCCAGAATATGCATTTACTATAACTACTGTTATCTGAACCAATATTCTGACGTGTTCGTCAGAACGCCAGTTCGTCAGAACACGCATCCCCTATAACCGTAGCCTAATTTCAAGCGTGGGTTATTCCAGGGACGGCTCTAACCTAGTTGGAAATAAAATTAGGATCCAATTTGAAAATAAAATACAAATATTTATTTACTCACATTGTGTAATTTGAAAATGCGAAATACGAAAATACTTCGGCTAAAGTAATATAACATACAGGGTGTCTAAAAAGTCTTAGTATGGGTACATATCTTTGCTATTAATAAAGATAGACACCAAATTTTAGTTGTATCTTATTGCTTAATAAATCTACTTTTTTGGGGGGTGACGCTAGGGAGTTGAGGTCAAAAATTTTGAATTCAAACCTATGCCGGGTGGTCCCTTCTTTTAAAAGTCTTCAAAAAATAAACATTTTACCGCATTCATTTTTAAATGGCAACCCTATAAAAATTATAAATCGTATAATCGGGCGGGGCATAAGTCCACCTCTTGTGCCATACAGTACCAGTCTGCGCGTACATTTATTTTTTGTTTTGTGGGGCACTTTTTTTCTAACTTTTCCAACTTTTTCGACTTCTTCATTTGTCTTTTTTATATTTTTCGGTTTTTGACAGCTGCGCAGTAGACCAAAATGCGTACCACGCGAAAACCAAGCGTGCTAGATATGCTCACGGAATTTCAGGCGATGGGCTTTGGTGTCTACATTTGAACCCATTCACTTTTAAGAATATATCCCCAATAGTCAAGGTACCACTACGTATTTAACTTTATAACTTTTTTCCCAATTTCTTTTCGACTTCTTTATTTTTTGTTTTTTGACATCTGCGCAATAGACCAAAATGCGTACCACGCGCAAACCAAGAGAGCTAGACATGCGCACGAAATTTCAGGGTGTGTATTTCGGTGTCAACATTCAAACCTACCCACTTTCAAGAATATATCTCCAATAGTAAAACTACAACTACGTATTTAACACATTTCTACGATTTTATGAGTTCTTACTTTTTTGAACATTCTTAACTATGTGACATTGTGACACCGCACAACAAGAATGTGGGATGAAACATCAGCAAATTTTTGAAAACTATATAAACACAATATTACAGTGGTACGGAACCCTATATGCGCGAGTCGACCTCGCACTTGACCGTTTTTTAATTTACACAATCACAGCAACGCCCATGAATAATATTAATTAGTCAAATATCGTATACGTACGTACTTATTTTCGGCATTGACGCCTCTGGTAACAGACCAACCGTGCGAGCCTTACTAATAAGTTATGTAACCTATATGCATTGATTTATATCCGGCATGGCCGCCTCTTGTTATTTATTCAAGGGTTAGCGTTATCATAGTCACTGAGGCTTTTGCGTCCTGTGAGAAATTCACAATATTGTATGTGGGACCGAACCCTCTATGCGCGAGTCGAACTCGCACTCAACTGTTTTTTTATTTCACACAATCACGGTAACGCCCATGAATTAAATTATTTCTGTCAAATACCGTATACGTACGTACTTATTTTAGGAATCGACGCCTCTGGTAACAGACCAACAGTGCCTGCCTTACTCATTATGTTAAAAGTTGTTTGGAATGACCACCATGAACTTCTTGCCAGTAATAAAGTCCATTTTGGAACTCTGCCAAGAAGTAACATCTGCCATTCTCGAAAAGACCTTTAAAATGAGGTACCACATGGCATAGGGTTGCATTTTGATGTCTCTATCCTTATTAATAGTAAAGATATTTGCCCATTGCCCATGCTAAGACTTTTCAGACACCCTGTAAGGTATATCACTGTAACTGAACTATTTTCGTATTTTGCATTTTCAAATAACACAATGTGGGTAAGTAAATATTTGTATTTTATTTTCAAATCGAATCCTAATTTTATTTCCAAAGAGGTTAGAGCCGTCCCTGCAATAACCCACGTTTGAAAAGCTTTAATTATAACTAGACGAGCAGCGCTATTTGTTAATTTATTATTGTCAAAAAAAAATAATATTTTATTCACTGTAACATGGGATTCCCGCCCGCTGTACCAATAAGTAGGTCAAGCTAAAGTTGAGTTGTTCCAAACCTATTGCGTTATAGGAATAAACCAAAACAAGGTGCAGGTCTGTCAAGTTTAAGTTCAAACAAACGTACTACAATAACTAGCAAACTAATGACAATATTGATGTGGGTTAAATACAGTTCAATTAAAAATTTGTTCATGTTTGAATATAAGTTAAAACAACTCCAAAGTATAAAAGCAGCCTCGTTCCCTGTGAATGACCCTCTAGAACCTTGAGCACGCAACTGTATAACTACCCTACGCTCACGACATTTTTCACGTGGCTAGTCAATTCTTTGTGTGAGATAATTACATGATTAAAAAGCGCGATCACCACCACTGGCAGCGCGACGCGTCGCAGCTTCAGCACCTAGCCTAGATGCTGAAGCTTGATGAAACCACTAACGTTAATGGTCAGAACATCGCATATGAGTGCACATATACTTGGCATTATCAATGCTTACTCGTTGCTGTGAGACCTTGGCGAAACGTCTGCCAGATTCCAATAGGAATTCAAACGAACGGATGTACTCCCGGATCAATATTTCTTCACATTTCTCCATCCGTGAGAGTCTACGTTCAAACATTATACACCTCTACGGGGAGGAGACCTTCAAAGCCACTAAATTCTACGAAAAGCTGAGAGAGAACAGATGTACTTTGTTGTGCAACCTCAACTTTTTAATAAACTGCCGCAATGAGAACCTGCGCCCAACTTTCACGAAACTCTCCTATCACACCAAAACTAGGAGAACACAAGCCATACTGGAAAAACCAAGCACCGCTCTACTAAAGGAACAAATAAGACGAACCCGTCATGAAGTAAGTGATATCGAAGGACAACTTTACAAACTTCACCTAAGCCTTAGCCGCCAAATTCATCAAACGCTGTGGGACCGTCTTGAGCTCCTAACGTACTGGCGCACCGAAGCTGATAAACAATTAACATCCGAAAAACTTCAGAAAAAGCTAGAAAATCTGCAAGCAAACTCCAGAAGACAACCACAACGGTCAGTGTCGAACAACAGCCATACGGTACACAACATATCAAAATACCAGCTCTCCGACGCCGAAACAAGTGTACTAAGCAAAGGATTTAACTATGCAGTTGCCCCAAGAAGAATACCTATGGAAGATATTATCTCTAACGTCGAAACAAGCCTATCAACTTTAGACGAACAAACGGCGGAGCAAGTACGACAAGATGTCACGAGGATCCTGAAGTCTTCCAAACCACCTCAACCTAATCTAAGTCACCAGGAGAAACAAGCTCTCAAGAAACTGAATATGGCTGAAAACATCACTATTCTGCCTGCCGATAAAGGAAATGCCACTGTCATCATGAATTCTGAGGACTACAACACAAAAATGAAACAACTCCTAAACGATCCAAGCTACAAACCTGTCTCCAGAGACCCTACAACATACTTGGAAAAAACAACGAAGTCCAAAATTATAGGATCACCCATAGACGAAGATATGAAACAGAAGCTCATTCCTAGAGAAAAAATCGAGTCGATGCCCGAAATTCTACGGTCTCCCAAAAATCCACAAAGACGGAGCCCCTTTACGACCAATTGTCAGCGCTTTTAACTCTCCCACACATAATTTAGAGAAATACCTGGCTAGTATACTGCAACCCATAGTTGAAAAAGCAGATTCTTATGTTAAAAACTCTGAACACTTTACCCATATTATAAACTCCCTCACCATAGATCAGCACGACATCATCGCAAGTTTCGACGTCAAATCTCTGTACCCAAGCATACCAGTAAATGAAGCACTGCAACAAATAGCAGATAATGAACAGCTCCCGACGCATATAATAGAACTGTCAAAACACTGCCTACAAAACGCCTATTCCATGTACGATGGACAAACATACCGACAGATTGATGGAGCAGCAATGGGGTCTTCACTGTCTCCTGCAGTAGCCAATCTTTTTATGGTGTATTTCGAAAAGAAAGCTCTTGAGTCAGCGAATCTTAAGCCAAAACTATGGATTAGATACGTCGATGATATTTTTGTTTGATTGGGTTTGACTGGGTCCTTGGCAAAGAGCAACTTCTGAAATTTTTAGACCATCTAAATTCGATACACCCACGAATCCAATTTACACTAGAGCTCGAAGAAAACAATCGGCTTCCTTTCCTAGATGTGCATGTATTTAAAAATGAACATGGACACTAGAACACACGGTATACAGGAAACCAACTCACACCAATAGATACTTGAATGCCGAATCACATCACCACCCATCACAAATACAGGCAGTAGCAAACACGCTGATCTCCAGATCCATCCGGCTCACCGGCGACAACAACAGAGCTCATGAACTAGAAAAGATAACCACTGCTCTAAAACAGAATGGATACAAAGATAACACAATTAGAAAAGCAATAGAACTGCAACAGCATCCAAGACAGAAACAACCGGAAGACTCTGAAAGCAGACCAAAAACCATATTGCCATACTACTGATAGGATCGGTCGCATTCTTCGTAAGCATAATATATCCACTGTATATAAACCTCATCAAACCATAAGAACAACTTTAAAAAATCCAAAACAGAAAATTAAACTAGAAAACCAAGGTGTGTATAGTGTAGCATGCGGTACCTGCAATAAAATGTACGTCGGACAAACCAACAGACGAATTTCAGCCAGGTTAGAAGAACACAAACTGGCTATCAGAAACAAACTACATCGGCCCTGTTTCAACATCAACATCAAACAGGACACAAAATCAACTTTGATAGCTGCAGACAACTGGCAAACGTCGAAAACTACAAAACTAGAATAATACGAGAAGCCATCGAAATAGAAAAGACCGGTCATCTAAACAAAAGGGACGACGCTCTGCATTTGTCTAGTACATAGAAGACAATAGTAAAACGGCAAACCGAAGCGCATCAACTCGCAACCACATCACAACAAGCAGCCAACGAAGCAACGACTGAGGGGGCGGAGCCAACGCCAGCCAACCAGAACTGCTACAACCTCCGGCGCAGGCTATAAATAGCGAGAGTCACGACAAAGATTCACTAGTTTACGACTTGACAGCAACGAGTAAGCATTGATAATGCCAAGTGAGACCTTGGCGAAACGTCTTCCATATATATATATATATATATATATATATATATATATATATATATATATATATATATATATATATATATATATATTTGTTTGAACGTAGACTTTCACGGATGGAGAAATGTGAAGAAATATTGATCCGTTCGTTTGAATTCCTATTGGAATCTGGCAGACGTTTCGCCAAGGTCTCACTTGGCATTATCAATGCTTACTCGTTGCTGTCAAGTCGTAAACTAGTGAATCTTTGTCGTGACTCTTGCTATTTATAGCCTGCGCCGGAGGTTGTAGAAGTTCTGGTTGGCTGGCGTTGGCTCCGCCCCCTCAGTCGTTGCTTCGTTGGCTGTTTGTTGTGATGTGGTTGCGAGTTGATGCGCTTCGGTTTGCCGTTTTACTATTGTCTTCCATGTACTAGACAAATGCAGAGCGTCGTCCCTTTTGTTTAGATGACCGGTCTTTTCTATTTCGATGGCTTCTCGTATTATTCTAGTTTTGTAGTTTTCGACGTTTGCCAGTTGTCTGCAGCTATCAAAGTTGATTTTGTGTCCTGTTTGATGTTGATGTTGAAACAGGGCCGATGTAGTTTGTTTCTGATAGCCAGTTTGTGTTCTTCTAACCTGGCTGAAATTCGTCTGTTGGTTTGTCCGACGTACATTTTATTGCAGGTACCGCATGCTACAATATACACACCTTGGTTTTCTAGTTTAATTTTCTGTTTTGGATTTTTTAAAGTTGTTCTTATGGTTTGATGAGGTTTATATACAGTGGATATATTATGCTTACGAAGAATGCGACCGATCCTATCAGTAGTATGGCAATATGGTTTTTGGTCTGCTTTCAGAGTCTTCCGGTTGTTTCTGTCTTGGATGCTGTTGCAGTTCTATTGCTTTTCTAATTGTGTTATCTTTGTATCCATTCTGTTTTAGAGCAGTGGTTATCTTTTCTAGTTCATGAGCTCTGTTGTTGTCGCCGGTGAGCCGGATGGATCTGGAGATCAGCGTGTTTGCTACTGCCTATATTTGTGATGGGTGGTGATGTGATTCGGCATTCAAGTATCTATTGGTGTGAGTTGGTTTCCTGTATACCGTGTGTTCTAGTGTCCATGTTCATTTTTAAATACATGCACATCTAGGAAAGGAAGCCGATTGTTTTCTTCGAGCTCTAGTGTAAATTGGATTCGTGGGTGTATCGAATTTAGATGGTCTAAAAATTTCAGAAGTTGCTCTTTGCCAAGGACCCAATCAAACCCAATCAAACAAAAATATCATCGACGTATCTAATCCATAGTTTTGACTTAAGATTCGCTGACTCAAGAGCTTTCTTTTCGAAATACACCATAAAAAGATTGGCTACTGCAGGAGACAGTGAAGACCCCATTGCTGCTCCATCAATCTGTCGGTATGTTTGTCCATCGTACATGGAATAGGCGTTTTGTAGGCAGTGTTTTGACAGTTCTATTATATGCGTCGGGAGCTGTTCATTATCTGCTATTTGTTGCAGTGCTTCATTTACTGGTATGCTTGGGTACAGAGATTTGACGTCGAAACTTGCGATGATGTCGTGCTGATCTATGGTGGGTAAAGTGTTCAGAGTTTTTAACATAAGAATCTGCTTTTTCAACTATGGGTAGCAGTATTCTAGCCAGGTATTTCTCTAAATTATGTGTGGGAGAGTTAAAAGCGCTGACAATTGGTCGTAAAGGGGCTCCGTCTTTGTGGATTTTTGGGAGACCGTAGAATTTCGGGCATCGACTCGATTTTTCTCTAGGAATGAGCTTCTGTTTCATATCTTCGTCTATGGGTGATCCTATAATTTTGGACTTCGTTGCTTTTTCCAAGTATGTTGTAGGGTCTCTGGAGACAGGTTTGTAGCTTGGATCGTTTAGGAGTTGTTTCATTTTTGTGTTGTAGTCCTCAGAATTCATGATGACAGTGGCATTTCCTTTATCGGCTGGCAGAATAGTGATGTTTTCAGCCATATTCAGTTTCTTGAGAGCTTGTTTCTCCTGGTGACTTAGATTAGGTTGAGGTGGTTTGGAAGGCTTCAGGATCCTCGTGACATCTTGTCGTACTTGCTCCGCCGTTTGTTCGTCTAAAGTTGATAGGCTTGTTTCGACGTTAGAGATAATATCTTCCATAGGTATTCTTCTTGGGGCAACTGCATAGTTAAATCCTTTGCTTAGTACACTTGTTTCGGCGTCGGAGAGCTGGTATTTTGATATGTTGTGTACCGTATGGCTGTTGTTCGACACTGGCCGTTGTGGTTGTCTTCTGGAGTTTGCTTGCAGATTTTCTAGCTTTTTCTGAAGTTTTTCGGATGTTAATTGTTTATCAGCTTCGGTGCGCCAGTACGTTAGGAGCTCAAGACGGTCCCACAGCGTTTGATGAATTTGGCGGCTAAGGCTTAGGTAAAGTTTGTAAAGTTGTCCTTCGATATCACTTACTTCATGACGGGTTCGTCTTATTTGTTCCTTTAGTAGAGCGGTGCTTGGTTTGTCCAGTATGGCTTGTGTTCTCCTAGTTTTGGTGTGATAGGAGAGTTTCGTGAAAGTTGGGCGCAGGTTCTCATTGCGGCAGTTTATTAAAAAGTTGAGGTTGCACAACAAAGTACATCTGTTCTCTCTCAGCTTTTCGTAGAATTTAGTGGCTTTGAAGGTCTCCTCCCCGTAGAGGTGTATAATGTTTGAACGTAGACTCTCACGGATGGAGAAATGTGAAGAAATATTGATCCGGGAGTACATCCGTTCGTTTGAATTCCTATTGGAATCTGGCAGACGTTTCGCCAAGGTCTCACAGCAACGAGTAAGCATTGATAATGCCAAGTATATGTGCACTCATATGCGATGTTCTGACCATTAACGTTAGTGGTTTCATCAAGCTTCAGCATCTAGGCTAGGTGCTGAAGCTGCGACGCGTCGCGCTGCCAGTGGTGGTGATCGCGCTTTTTAATCATGTAATTATCTCACCCAAAGAATTGACTAGCCACGTGAAAAATGTCGTGAGCGTAGAGTAGTTATACAGTTGCGTGCTCAAGGTTCTAGAGGGTCATTCACAGGGAACGAGGCTGCTTTTATACTTTGGAGTTGTTTTAACTTATATTCAAACATGAACAAATTTTTAATTGAACTGTATTTAACCCACATCAATATTGTCATTAGTTTGCTAGTTATTGTAGTACGTTTGTTTGAACTTAAACTTGACAGACCTGCACCTTGTTTTGGTTTATTCCTATAACGCAATAGGTTTGGAACAACTGAACTTTAGCTTGACCTACTTATTGGTACAGCGGGCGGGAATCCCATGTTACAGTGAATAAAATATTATTTTTTTTTGACAATAATAAATTAACAAATAGCGCTGCTCGTCTAGTTATAATTAAAGCTTTTCAAACGTGGGTTATTGCAGGGACGGCTCTAACCTCTTTGGAAATAAAATTAGGATTCGATTTGAAAATAAAATACAAATATTTACTTACCCACATTGTGTTATTTGAAAATGCGAAATACGAAAATACTTCAGTTACAGTGAAATACCTTACAGGGTGTCTAAAAAGTCTTAGCATGGGCAATGGGCAAATATCTTTACTATTAATAAGGATAGAGACATCAAAATGCAACCCTATGCCATGTGGTACCTCACTTTAAAGGTCTTTTCGAGAATGGCAGATGTTACTTCTTGGCAGAGTTCCAAAATGGACTTTATTACTGGCAAGAAGTTCATGGTGGTCATTCCAAACAACTTTTAACATAATGAGTAAGGCAGGCACTGTTGGACTTAGAACCAGAGGAGTCGATTCCTAAAATAAGTACGTACGTATACGGTATTTGACAGAAATAATTTAATTCATGGGCGTTACCGTGATTGTGTGAAATAAAAAAACAGTTGAGTGCGAGTTCGACTCGCGCATAGAGGGTTCGGTGCCACATACAATATTGTGAATTTCTCACAGGACGCAAAAGCCTCAGTGACTATGATAACGCTAACCCTTGAATAAATAACAAGAGGCGGCCATGCCGGATATAAATCAATGCATATAGGTTACATAACTTATTAGTAAGGCTGGCACGGTTGGTCTGTTACCAGAGGCGTCAATGCCGAAAATAAGTACGTACGTATATGATATTTGACTAATTAATATTATTCATGGACGTTGCTGTGATTGTGTAAATTAAAAAACGGTCAAGTGCGAGTTCGACTCGCGCATATAGGGTTCCGTACCACCGTAATATTGTGTTTATATAGTTTTCAAAAATTTGCTGATGTTTCATCCCACATTCTTGTTGTGCGGTGTCACAATGTCACATAGTTAAGAATGTTCAAAAAAGTAAGAACTCATAAAATCGTAGAAATGTGTTAAATACGTAGTTGTAGTTTTACTATTGGAGATATATTCTTGAAAGTGGGTAGGTTTGAATGTTGACACCAAAATACACACCCTGAAATTTCGTGCGCATGTCTAGCTCTCTTGGTTTGCGCGTGGTACGCATTTTGGTCTATTGCGCAGATGTCAAAAAACAAAAAATAAAGAAGTCGAAAAGAAATTGGGAAAAAAGTTATAAAGTTAAATACGTAGTGGTACCTTGACTATTGGGGATATATTCCTAAAAGTGAATGGGTTCAAATGTAGACACCAAAGCCCATCGCCTGAAATTCCGTGAGCATATCTAGCACGCTTGGTTTTCGCGTGGTACGCATTTTGGTCTACTGCGCAGCTGTCAAAAACCGAAAAATATAAAAAAGACAAATGAAGAAGTCGAAAAAGTTGGAAAAAGTTAGAAAAAAAGTGCCCCACAAAACAAAAAATAAATGTACGCGCAGACTGGTACTGTATGGCACAAGAGGTGGACTTATGCCCCGCCCGATTATACGATTTATAATTTTTATAGGCTTGCCATTTAAAAATGAATTAAAATACGGGGTTTGCGGTAAAATGTTTATTTTTTGAAGACTTTTAAAAGAAGGGACCACCCGGCATAGGTTTGAATTCAAAATTTTTGACCTCAACTCCCTAGCGTCACCCCCCAAAAAAGTAGATTTATTAAGCAATAAGATACAACTAAAATTTGGTGTCTATCTTTATTAATAGCAAAGATATGTACCCATACTAAGACTTTTTAGACACCCTGTATGTTATATTACTTTAGCCGAAGTATTTTCGTATTTCGCATTTTCAAATTACACAATGTGAGTAAATAAATATTTGTATTTTATTTTCAAATTGGATCCTAATTTTATTTTCAACTAGGTTAGAGCCGTCCCTGGAATAACCCACGCTTGAAATTAGGCTACGGTTATAGGGGATGCGTGTTCTGACGAACTGGCGTTCTGACGAACACGTCAGAATATTGGTTCAGATAACAGTAGTTATAGTAAATGCATATTCTGGCGAAATAGTTTTATTTTATTAATTATCCAATATGGATGACACTAATTGTTTTGAGGACGAATATCAGTTTTTAGAAAGTCCTTTATTAAAAATTTTACTTATGCCCAGAAAAACCGAATACGTAAATGAAATGTTTGATTCAAGGTCAATTAATGGAGAATATCATACGTTATTTCCAGATCTATTAAGCCAACCGAATAAGTTTTCAGATTATTTCAGGATGTCACCAGGTACATTCTACTATATTCTGCAAGAAATTCAAGATACAATTTGTGAGCAATCAAATTTTCGTGAATATAAATCGGCAGAAGAAAGACCAGCCTTAACTTTAAGGTACGAAGTTATTATATTTATACCAGTAGTTTTAGAATACAGAATAAATCAACAAAATTTATTTATTATAAGTTCATGAAAACTGAAAATAGTGTCATCTATTGATTATTTTTATTATTAGGATAATGTGTGGGACAAAGTAAAACTAGATTTCCATATTTGTTATATACTGCAGTTTCTTCACTACTTGGGCCAGGTCGACCCATCAGGACTGCTGGTTGTATTGGTGAGGTAGCAACATTCCCCTCTGTGTGCTGAAAAGGTTGTTCGGGACTAGGACTACTATAATAAGATGAATACTGTGAACCTGAACATGACATACTATAGCATTGTCGCTGCATTGTAGGATTCTCTTCATTACAAAATACTTGTTGCAACTGTGTTCGAACGGTCATTTTTCTTTCTTCGGGGACTTTCCTGAGATACGGCAACAAACTCATCAAGAAATGATAATCAGCATCTTCTTTGTATTTTTCTTTATTCGACAGTTCATTTTTGCGTTTAAACCCTTCTAACTTTTTTTGTTCAATATCTAAAAGTTTTTCAATGGCATTTGATTTGGTACCTATAGTTTTAGCACGTTTTATCTGAGTAGCAGATGAAACGATTTTTTCGGTTTGGGATTCACGTGATTCATCTTGGATGGAGTGTTTTGCAGTATTGGGCTCACCTTGGTCCAGATCCTCAGATTCTCTGTCGTCGTCTCCGAATTGAATACTTATCTCCGTCACCGGAAGACTGCTCAGCAACTTTCTAGGTAAAAACGGATCTTTCAGAAAAAGCATACTTTTAAAGTATGGCCATATTGGTTCCTTATTTGCTTCTCCTTCTTGACCTGATCGTTTCTTCGGCAGTTTATGGAGTTCCTTGCGAAAAGTGTCTCGCAAACCGCGCCACTTATTTTTGACGGCTTCTACTGAAAACATAAAATAAAAACAGTTAGCTGTTTAAAAGAAGTAAGCATATGCATACACACATAGAATCATAGCATAAAAACGATATAATTTTCTTATTATATATTTTTTGTTCTAAGTTTCTTTCTACTGGGATGGCCTTTAGGGCATTAAGCTTTTCATACAGAATTTCACACAGTGCAATACGACTAATAGTTTATGAAACGTGTCTTTCAATATGGAACAGCTTTCGAGAAAAACATATGCCTGTACCTACCACAGATCACTTAAGAACAATTGCCAGTGACTACTTAAAAAAATAGAATTTTCCTAATTGTATAGGTTGCATTGACGGAAAACACGTTCGAATAAAATGTCCGCAGCATTCAGGATCAATATATTATAATTGCAAACAATATTTTTCAATTGTGTTGCAAGGTATTTCTGATTCAAATTATAAGTTTATTACCATTGGTGTTGGAGCTTACGGCAAGCAAAGTGATGAAGGAATATTTTCTCTGTCAAATGTCTATCAACGTTTAGAGACAAATACGTTTAATATGCCATCTAGTGCATATTTACCATCAACAGATATTATAGCTCCATTTGTATTATTAGGGGATGAGGCCTATCCATTAAAATCATATTTATTAAAACCATATTCCAGACAAAATATTTCCAATGAAGAACGGATTTTTAATTATAGGCTATCTAGAGCTCGACGTTGCATTAAGTGTGCATTTGGGATATTAGTTGCTAAACGGCGATTTTTAAAAACTGAACTGCAAATGGACTCAGACAATGCTGATATTTTAGTGTGATGCGCATGTATATTGCATAACATAATTATCGCTATGGAAGGTGTTCCGTCACAACCTTCATATAACATGTCTAATCAAAAGATATCTGCTTCAACGCGCTACAATCATTGTGCAGCAATAGGAAGTCAAGCACGAGAAATCTATAAAAACTACTTTAGCTCTCCATCAGGCGAAGTACAATTTCAATAAAACATTTTTAACTAAACGATATATGTATCCTATTTTTATAACAATAATTATACTTATACAATACAATGTAAAATTTTGTTTTAATCCGTACTAAAATAAATACTTACCGTTACTATTCATTTCTCCTGAAATTTTTTCCCATTTTTGTCGAGAAACATCCCGGTTGTGGTAGTTTTCTCCTTTCATGTATCACAAACATGTATTTTGGAAAACTATACTTACAAGTTTCTCTGCATCCATTTTCACACACACAATTCGCATGAATTCGCAAGAAAAATCAAACTCATTTGAACGACTAACTTGTTCTGAATAATTCGTACAAAATCTAACGAATGATACGCAAGCAGTATAACCGCACACGCTAAATTTCTATTATTTGATCTATTCGTACGAGTCCTGACGTGTTCGTCAGAACGATAGTTCGTCAGAACACGCATCCACTGTAACCGTAGTTAAAGAGCTGGTGAAATCTTTAGAGATGTTTCCAGCACTGGGTGTGTGAGTCGGTTGCGTGATATACAACCCACGGTACCTTAGTACTTAGGCTTGCTGCCTTCGTGGGTTGTAAGAATATAAAAAAACACCAATATCAATTTTGAAGAAATGTACCGTCTCAAAGACCTAGCCAATCGGTTATCACCGATAGAAGAAAAAAATGTTTAATATTTGCCAGCATCTTAACCTTTTTCTTACTGGTATTAGTACTATGGGCACTAATAAAGAAAAGGCAAATATTTATCAAATATATTGTCACAAGTGGAAAACCAATAATATTTCATAGATCAATATTTGTATATTCAATAAATAAGCTCCTCAAAAAGGGGGAAATTGCTGACTGGATAATAGGGCGATCGCAAAGACAAGAGTGGTAAAGGACACTAGTGCACGATCCTCGGCCCGATACGTTGGTGATTGTGATAGATTGTAGAAGAAATGATCTTCAAATATTTAATGTAAGTAATAAAAAATTAAGTTGTCTTTCGAGAGTAATAACATAAATCTGTCTTTTGTTTGCATTGAATGTCACGCCCTGTCTTTAAGGGTGCAACTAGGGGCGTAGAGGTAACGGAACCTTAACTCGATTGAAATTAAACGTGATTTTAAAAACGAACTTAAATCGTTTATTTACATAAAAACAGGGAGATTCAATGCAAACAAAAGACAGATTTATGTTATTACTCTCGAAAGACAAGTTAATTTTTTATTACTTACATTAAATATTTGAAGATCATTTCTTCTACAATCTATCACAATCGCCAACGTATCGGACCGAGGATCGTGCACTAGTGTCCTTTACCACTCTTGTCTTTGCGATCGCCCTATTATCCAGTCAGCAATTTCCCCCTTTTTGAGGAGCGTTGACTTTAGGTCAGAAACCTCGATAATGCTGACTCGATAATTAGACGTCATTTTAATACATTATTTCGAGTAATTATTTGATTTTATAAAGGAACTATAATATTTCATAGTTGCAATTTTCATGTATATTCAATAAATAAGCTACATCCTGCCAATGTAGAGGGCAATAACTTATGACTAAGTAAAATAGGATTATAATTTACTTATTGAACTTCCAAATGTTGATCTATGAAATATTATTGGTTTTTCCACTTGTGACAATATTAGAAGAAATTCTGCCACAGTGAGAAAAGTTGAAGAAATGGATACCTTCCAAATCGCTCCTCTATTTTGATAGCTTAAGGAGGGAGGAATTATGTGTACCTGCTACCATGGAACCTGCCAATTCAGCACTTTCCCAAGCCTGCGATTCTCCGAAGAGTGTCATGTCAAGTGAATATTCTAAAAAGACAAGTATTGCATTTTTATAAATCATTCTCTGATTTAATCTCGTCTTGAACAGACATATTTACCAAAATTGTATTTTGAAGTAAATAAAATCTTTTTTAAAAAGATATTTCGGTGTCGAAGTTATTTAAGTCGCGAGAAAGTAAGTGCCAGAGGCGGATGGGCCGGCTGGAGATTTCACGAAGGACCAGGTGCATTCGGCCTGAAACGGGCCGGTTGGGTGATAAAAACAACGAACGTCCTGCGCGTGCCGGCCGTCGCGCCGGCCCTGCGACTGTTGTGTTTAATCAGCCTATATGACCAGTAACGTTAACCTAAACAATTTCCACACCGTAAACAGTCAAATTTCCCTACCGTGAACTGTCAAATTTTCCGACATCTCCGCACCGTGACTTGATACGTACATTAATTAAAATCACTGCTAAATTTTTGAATTTTCAGATCGCCTGTAGTTGCTATTGGTGATTGAAACTAAGAACGTTAAGGCCTCATCGGCCGATTTGCTAACTACCACAGTGGGGAATGTTTTCGTTTCGTCTTTATCTCCATTATTGTGTTATTTGGCATCTTTATCAATTTTGTTGCCTAGTGAGCCCTTTTTGCTCACTAAAAATAAGGCGTTTGTAGCTGTAACAACCAGAGGCCTAGCAAGGGTTCCCAAGGCCCCGATACAAGCTATTGTTATGCCCCCCCTCCACTGAAATAAAGGTTTCAGATCGAGGACCAAAAAAAAAGGTTTGTGTTTTGGTGGGAATGGTAGTAATAAGCTGCACTTACTAAATAAAACAAAAACAAATTTTCATTTATTATGAATAAATTAAATAACAAAATAATATAGACATATAATCCTAATAAAAAAGAAAAATTACTGATTATAGAAACCTAAGATAAAAAACATTACAAAATACAGTTTAGAATTTTCTCTTTCGAGCTTTAGCGTTAGCAAATTTATTTACAAGATTTGTCAAACCTAGCTCTGCTGTCCTATAGTCCTATTTGCTTCAGTGAACAGCAAAGCCAGATTTGACAGTCTGCCCTGATTCATTTTTCAACGCAAATGGTTCCTTACGGGTTTCAATTTGCGTGCACTTGCACTTGACCTAAAGCGAAAGTATTAACAAATGTATATAGGGGGTTGGCGATTAGTAAATGTATTTTTTGGATCAATGGTTATTTGTTATCACTGTTATCAGGTAGAAATAGGAGAATTGGTAAAATATTAACTTGCCTTTCTTGCGTCTAATATAGCCAAGTGATCCACTGTGCGATCGTTCGACTCTTGAAAATATTATTAGATTAAGTTATCGTGCAAATTCGTATATCGAAAGTTTCAAAAGTTGTAGGGTACAATGAGTAAAATTAGTCGGCCCCTGCCAGGCCGCGAGGCCCCAAATTCCCGGGGCCTGATTTGCCATAGCTGCGCCACTGGCAACGACGCTGTTTGATTGGGTTAACTTAAGTCGCCGATTTATTACAAATATAGTAGTCAAGGCAATGAAGCACTCAACCTCGGATTTTTTTGCACTAAGACGGGACCGAATGCGGTTTTTTGCATTCGCTTCCAAAAATTATTTGTAAAAAATGTATCTACTTTGTATCTTATACAAACCGGAAATTGCATTGCTGCAGTCAAAAATGCATTCAAAAAATACATTTTTCGCCGGAACCTGGACGTGGACGTCATCCCCGAGAGTTTTCCTGACAAGATCGCAAAAAACAAACCGAAAATCGTTGTGTGGGCGTTTTTTGGGGCGCTGAATCCAAATTTCACGTCGAAAACGACCCCCCGAACACCTGGTGCACCGGAACCTGGACGCGGACGTCATCTCCGAGGGTTTTCCAGACACGATCGCTAAAGACAAACCGAAAATCGTTGTGGGTTTTTTTTGGGGCGCTGAATCCAAATTTCTCATCGAAAACGACGCCCCCAACACCTGGTGCACCGGAACCTGGGCCTGAACGTCATCTCCAGGTGTCACATTTGCAGAAAATGAAATGAAATTCACATCAAGGGGGTTTTTAGCTGCCCTCCTCGAATCCAGCATCCGCGACCATACTCCAACTATCTAGTGAACCAGAACCTTTATCTTGACATCGATGTCATCAAACCTGATGTTTTAATGTCTTAGAGACTGACGTTAATACTGCAATAGCTGTTTGGAATTGTTCATTCTAGTTAAATTATGTGAGGATGAAAGAAATCGAATGAATAGATAGTCACTATTTATGTAATTGGCGTTTAAAATTTTTTTATTGAACTCAAATCAAATACAATCTAACTCTAACTTTACCTTACCTCATTAATTAGTAACTTTAATTTTTAAATATGTTACTAAATATCAAATTCTTTATCAAGTGACACATCGCTAGTCTGTTCTTTTTCTTCATCATCAGCTGACGGATTTGTAAGGAGATTATCGTCCTCACCTAAGGCCTCTCTCTCTGCCGACATGACGTTCAGGTCCAGTTTCCGGTGCACCAGGTGTTCGGGGGGACGTTTTCGATGTGAAATTTGGAATCCCCGACCCAAAAATCCCTCATAACGATTTTCGGTTTGTCTTTAGCGATCGTGTCTGGAAAATCCTCGGAGATGACGTCCGCGTCCAGGTTCCGGTACACCAGGTGTTCGGGGGGTCGTTTTCGACGTGAAATTTGGATTCAGCGCCCCAAAAAACGCCCACACAACGATTTTCGGTTTATTTTTTGCGATCTTGTCAGGAAAACTCTCGGGGGTGACGTCCACGTCCAGGTTCCGGCGCACCAGGTGTCCGGGGGGGTGTTCGCCGATGCCATATTTGAATTCAGCAACCCAAAAAACCCTCGGGCGCCGAGATTCCGTTCATCAGCGATCCTGAGCTCCAGGTCGACTGTGGGTCAATTTGAACATCATAATCGTGATCAACGACCTCGAAAACCGCCGGGAATCCGGTTTGAGCCAATTCTGAGTCTTATTAACAAAGTTATTTAATTTTCTTAAAGCGACTTCAAAAAATGCATTTTTGAATGCATTTTTGGCTGCAGCAATGCAATTTCCGGTTTGTATAAGATACAAAGTAGATACATTTTTTACAAATAATTTTTGGAAGCGAATGCAAAAAACCGCATTCCGATCCATCTTAGTGCAGAAAATTCCGAGATTTTGGCTGTTTTAGTGCTTCACTGCCTCGACTATAGTACCAGTTAGCCAATATAACCAATTCTGCAAAAAAAACTCAATTTGACAGTACCTGCGTTTTACTTGCCACTTGTTTTAGCTAAGCTGAGTTAGTCAGAGAGAGATAGTATGGTAAATTTGATAGGACCTAAAGAGACACGAAGCTCTGACTATCTCAAACATAAGTGGCAAATAATAAGCAACTACTAATGTAACTTAGGGTCTGTTCGTTTTTAATGCTCGAAACTGCGATAACCTACATTATTTTTTGGATCACAGCATTTACGAGTAGGAGGTAGTAGACCCTACCGTTAATATGCCATCTTATTTAGGAATCGCATTTAAGAAAGAGTTATTGCCACCGACAACTCAAAGAAAGCCTCAGTTTAGAGCTGATGGCAAGAGTTGCTTATTATTTGCCACTGGTATTTGCTCAGCTGAGATAGTCAGATCCTTGTGTCCCTTTTTTGCCTCATTAAATTTATCATACTCTCATTGTCTCTCCTTGACAACCTTAGCTCAGCTGAAACAAGTGACAAATAAAAAACACTAATGTTACCTCCTGCAACACTAATATGAGCGCAGGAAGTTTTTATTTATAGGGATGTTCGGCTATATCGAATTAATTGATAATTTTAAACAAAAATTAAAATTTTCCCAAAAAACTGGAATTGTTAAATTTCTGCCCCTTTTCCGTACCATACCAGCTTTCGACGAATTTTCACTACGAATAAGGAATTTCCCTACGTGTTAATATCACTGACTATGTCTGCTCTACTGCTATGCTCGAATGAATGCTCGATTCTCAATCGTGGTCGACGCAAATTACAACCTGCCAATAGAACCGGTAGGCAATGCGCGAAAGCAGTCATCGCTTTGTATTTGCAAACGGCGCACAGTGGGGCCGAAATGACTAAAAGTTGGCAGATATTATGGTTTGGGTTTATTGATCAGATAATGATATAAAAACACTTTATAAATTAAAATAACTGTTAGTTAGGGTCAATTGTACAAAAATCAAGTATTAACCTTAAAGAAAAACAATATTTAATCTCAAATTGAGCCGTTTTCATCTTATTCATTATCACTTAAATCTGATTCATATTCGGAGATATCTGCAGCCTTTAACATATCTAAAACCTCTCTATCAAAGGCTTTATTTGGTTTATTAACTTTTTCTAGACTGCTTATATACGGATCTGATGAAATAAGTAGACGTTTTAGAATGTCTTCATTTGTTTTCTCCCGTGACATTTTCCTAGAGAAACTTTCGCGATATCTTTTAAATACTTTATTACTGGATTCTTGAGCCTCTTCACTTAGTTGTCCAATCGGAAAAAGTGAATTATCAATGATAAAGGGACTATGTACAAGTATCTTATGAATTTTAGGTGGCATTGGATACCAACTGTACAGTGCTTTGTAAAGTTGTGCTGTGTGTAACGTGTATTTTCTAAATATTTCACTGTCTATGTTAAGGCCACTGGATAAGGTTTGTAGTATTATTTTAAATCTTCTGATTAGGTCAGCACTGACTCCTGTTAACGCGGATGATTTCTCAGGGTCGTGGAAAAAGCGTCTGGCGGTATTGCCGTCATTGCTAGTCCCAAAGCCTGATTTAGGCTTATCCAAAATCAAACCCGTTTCATTTTTAAATTTTATTTGTATTTCCTTCTTAGTTTTGGCAACTAACTCCTTGTTGTCTTTACCGCGAGCCTGCCAGTTCTTCAGTGGGAGTTTGTAAGCAATATGTAAAGTACATTCCAAGAATTTAATCCATGCATGAAGTACAGATATACCAAATTCATATCTGGTTGTATCAGGTTCGGTGTTCAAAGCTTTATCTAAATTATTAAAATCCTTGGACGAAAGACCACAAATATAACATCGTTGTGTGGATGTTGTATCGGTTACTGCATTTAGAAGTTTACCATCCACCATTGTAAATAACATCTCGTGACTGACTTCTAATTGCTTCTCAGCAGTGGTACATATACTAGGTTGCAACTGGTTGATTTGTTGATCAATGTACGTTTTTTCTAATTTTGAAAGATCTGCTGTTTCATGAGCGAACTGGAATCTTATGGATCGACAAAACCTAGGTGATGAGCATCTTCTGTTTTGCCATATTATATGGGTTTTGTTATCGGGTTGCGCGTAATAAATTTGTAAGGGTACTAAAGACGAGATAAATATGTTTGCATCACTCGCGTCAGGGTTTGATACAAAGTTTTGCTTATACTCGGATTGATTCGAACCATCAAAACCCCATTTTGAAATCATATGCAATTTTTTCACTTCAATAACCTCAAGTACTTCACTTTGTGTTTGTACCAATCGTTGGGCTGTGTGATTTAAAATCCCTTGTAACCTTACTTCGGCGGTTGTTTCCGATATAATAAAAAAATTTTTGTCTGGGTAACATTCTTTCTTAGCTTCGTGAATTTCTTTATACGAAGGAAAACGATCTATATCTCTTTTTCTTATTTTATTATATTGTTCTCTAGTTAGGTTTGTCTCAATGAACATAGATAAGGCTTCAGATTTAGGAAGTTTTCTTATCCGTAACGAGTTTGTCTCATATTTCTCGTAAGCGGTGTTATATTTTAATGCACGTTTTGTTGTGGTCATCGTGACATCCTTAACAATTTTAGACCCATCTGTCTGACCTGACAAACGTAAACTCATCTGAGCTGCGTATAATAGTTCCGCTGAGGAAAAATTAGAGCGTACAAGTTCCGTATTTTTACGTTTTGTGCGTTCACCTAGGGCATCAAAAGGTTTTTTTGGTCTTCCACTGCTCTTCTGAAGTATTTGTGAAAATACGGGAAAATCCAAGGACGTATCTAACCAAGTCGAATTTTTTTGAAGAAACCTACTCTCCATAAGATACGATTCCTGCCATCTGATTTTGAATTGTGATAAAAAATATGAAATATATTTTCTTATATCTGACGTACTCTCATCAGGACAATTAGTTCGTGTTTTGACGAAATCGTCAATAACTTTGTTTGATCTTCGGTGGTTTTTACAGCAGAACTTTTCAGTAAGTGATAAAAACTGCGTCTTGATATAGAAATATCAGAACTCACAGTTCCTGTAAAAGAAACAGATATTTACATATAATATATATATATATATATATATATATATATATATATATATATATATATATATATATATATATATATATATATATATAAGGGAGAGTAGTCGCGACTGACTTAAGAAAAAATATTCGAAACTGGAGTAGTGGGGATGCAGTCTTTACTGAAGTAGCCTAATTAAGGAATAAAACCCTTTTTTGATTTGTCGAGCTTTCGAGAATTTATTTTTCTCTTCTTCAGGACTTCTACAATACAAAAATTAATTTAAGTTAGTAAAATCTAACCTAACAATTTTCATAATAAAAGAACTCACCAAAGTGGGCAGTTAAACTAAAAACAGGAATATCCATGCAAAAATGCAAGATCCGTCTGCATCCTCTATTACACAACTACATTCCTCGGGGTGTTATGAGGAAAACCGAAGGGAAAACTCCGCGTTTTAGCAGGATAGACGCGACAGGAAATTGACATTTGTAAAATTATGAGATTATACCCGACGTTCGTGCCTGGCAAATCTTTGTTAAACGAAGACACGCAAATACAGAAGGGTAAGAAGGAGAGAGACAACACTCATCAAGCACTGGCGCATGGTATCGGAAAGTTAGCAAAAATGTTCATAGGTTGTTGAGAGTTTAGTGAACCAAAAAATATAATGAGACGCCTTGGGTTGTTGATGAATTGGCGGAGCATTTTAATACATTCATAATTAAGTTAATTCTAGAAAATAAGGTGTAATGTGTAAATAAAGGAAAAATATAAAAACCCGCAATTACTCTCTCTCAACCCAGAGTTACTACTCATCAGGGGCTGGAAAATCAAGTAAACTGAGATATTTTTCTCTTTCTAGGCGTAGTAAGTAACTGTAGAGGGTGCTAAGTTCTGAAATGTCACTTTTTTTATTTAGGCAGTTAGGTTCAAGGTTGATATGAACCATCTCAAGGAAAAGTCTTATATAATATGAACTGACATTTTCTAAGATCTCAGCGCCCTCCCAGTCCATTTGATGATCTTTATCAATGACATGTTCTGCCAAAGCGCAAGAATGTACACCTCAACGGCAGTCACTTTTATGGGAAGTAATACGGCCCTTCACATTCCTTGACGTCTGCCCTATGTATGACAAGTTACAATTTTTACAAGGGACTTTATATACAATGCCACATTTTTCATCCCTGCCAAGAGGGGCCTTAGTTCTTGAGTAAATCTGAGAAATAGTTTTTATTTGCCTTCTCGCTATTTTTATATTAAATGAATTTTTGTATTGTAGAAGTCCTGAAGAAGAGAAAAATAAATTCTCGAAAGCTCGACAAATCAAAAAAGGGTTTTATTCCTTAATTAGGCCACTTCAATAAATACTGCATCCCCACTACTCCAGTTTCGTATATATATATATATATATATATATATATATATATATATATATATATATATATATATATATATATATATATATATATATATATATATATATAAGTTTCACTATATAACTATAGTTACTAGTGGTTAAAGGAGGAAGCAATAAAAGATGTTGGGTGCTTCTAAAGTATTGCAATTTATTCCACGTTCAAGCTTTCGTCTATGATTATAGACTTCATCAGGACTACAAAACAACAAGAGAAAATTCTTTTACAAGTCTTTCTAATGGCTACAGTCAGTAACACCTACCAGAATACAGCATTAAATCTCCTTCAGTTGGTTATTAAAATAGGTGTATGGAAACATAACCTCATACTTGCACATATTAAAAAATTGTAAAACTAAGACATGTAAAAATGACCAAACGTTACAAAATAAGGTCACAAACTTGTTAATAATGTCTAAAAGTATATAAACAAAACAAAACGAATTAAATCAATTATCTTATGTATACGATGATTATTGATTTTAAAAAATCATTAAAATTAATACAACAATACTAACGGTGCTGTCAATTCCCGGAAGTAACATGGCTGACAACTGAACGACAGTGACAATTGACAGAAGTGAGAGGCTGCCAACCAAAAAATATGGCGAATAGATGTAGTTATTCAAGACAGACGTTCAACAAGTTAATGTGTTATTGTTATTATTAAGTACAAGTCAGTTGTGCTCTCACTCCAGTCACAGTAACGGTACCAAAATTATGAACTAAAAAGGAGTAGATACCACTTTCACTCATGTGGTAAAATTAAGACCCACCAATCACCTGTATGTAATTAATCATACAATCAAAACATAGTAAAGTTAAAAGAAAGAGAAATGGCTCGCAGCACTATCAACATTATTCTTACCGATAAGAGGAGAATTACAGATGACTCCACTCACTTTTCCACATAACATTCTGGATATTTTTTATGTTTTGTAGACTTTTGATTAATAAGAAAACTATACATTGAGCTTAAGCTATCTACATCTTTTTTGTAATTGAGAGAGTTACTACAGCTGCTTATGTAACACATTTCAAGTATTTTTCTCTTTTGGGTACTCTTCTCTGAGTCAAGGATTATGGCATTGTTATATTCGATTCTATGGTCCATTTGGTTGACATGCAAACTAAGGCTAGTAGCCTGTGGTTTATTTTTGCAGTCACTTTTATGGAGAGCTAGTCTTTTTGAGAGTTTTTGACTAGTATGTCCGATATATAACTTGCCACACTCACAAGGTACTCCATAGATCACACCTGATTTTTGGATATTAGCAGTTTTATCTTTTAAGTTCGAGTAGAACAAATTCAGTTTTTTTAAATTGTAATTGGCAATAACTATATTGAATTTATTAAATATTCTTACCAGTGAAGGAGTCAACTTGTGAATATACTGCAATTTAGCATATTTTTTCAACATGATATTATTATTTAAATTGTCCACATTATTATGATTAGATATGCTATAATTAGAAAATAGTAATTTGTTAATCAATTTTAGTGGGTAAGAATTAGCTAACAGTAAATTTTTTAAAATAAGTTAATTTTTCTGTAGGAAAGTATTGTGAGAAATTTTTGCAATTCTGTTTTTTAGAGCCAGTACTGCATTCAACTTCTGTTTCTGTGGGTGGTATGAAGTGAAAGGTATGTATCTACCTGAGCTCGTACTCTTTCTATACCAGTCCAACATGACTACATTGTCAACACTCCTAACTGCTAAAGTATCTAAGCATGGGACAGCTGAGTCTGTCTCGCCCTCAAGAGTGAACGTAAGATTCTGGTTAAATGAGTTAAATATGTCCAGAGTGTACTGTACTTTATCAGAAGGGACGGCCGTGAGTAAATCATCCACATATTGACATATGAAAGGGAATTCAAAGTCAACAGTATCCGTCACAAAATACAGTAATTTGTTCATAACAATTTCAGCTATTGAGGGGGAGGCAGCCCCACCCATCGGTAAACCTTTAATTTGTTGGTAAAATTTACCGTTAAAAGAGAAAAATGTATTATTATAAAGGTAACATTAAATGATGAAGAAACTTACAAATCAATTAACAAAGATCCAACTAACTCTATTGAACTTAGCTGTAATAGATTAATTAAGAAATTAAAAGATAAGGGGTATCTTCCTGAAGCAAATGCAAAATCACTGTTGACTTACAATGGTGTCTGCCCGAAATATTATGGACTACCTAAAGTACACAAGGAGGACATACCTCTAAGACCTATTGTGTCATGTGTGGGTGCTTCTACACAACCTCTGGCTAAATTCATCTCTGGAGTCCTGGACAGAGCTTTCAATACTTTCAATAAATTTAGAATCAAAGATACTTTTGAATTTTCAGAAAAAATTAACAATTTCCAATTACCTGAAGGCTTTGTTTTGGTGTCTTTCGATGTTGTCTCACTCTTTACAAACATACCATTACCATTAATAATTACTATTTTTCAAGAACATTTCAATCTCATCGAGGAACATTGTACAATACCACAACAAGAGTTCATCGATATAATTGTTTACCTTTATAATAATACATTTTTCTCTTTTAACGGCAAATTTTACCAACAAATTAAAGGTTTACCGATGGGTGGGGCTGCCTCCCCCTCAATAGCTGAAATTGTTATGAACAAATTACTGTATTTTGTGACGGATACTGTTGACTTTGAATTCCCTTTCATATGTCAATATGTGGATGATTTACTCACGGCCGTCCCTTCTGATAAAGTGCAGTACACTCTGGACATATTTAACTCATTTAACCAGAATCTTACGTTCACTCTTGAGGGCGAGACAGACTCAGCTGTCCCATTCTTAGATACTTTAGCAGTTAGGAGTGTTGACAATGTAGTCATGTTGGACTGGTATAGAAAGAGTACGAGCTCAGGTAGATACATACCTTTCACTTCATACCACCCACAGAAACAGAAGTTGAATGCAGTACTGGCTCTAAAAAACAGAATTGCAAAAATTTCTCACAGTACTTTCCTACAGAAAAATTTACTTATTTTAAAAAATTTACTGTTAGCTAATTCTTACCCACTAAAATTGATTAACAAATTACTATTTCCTAATTATAGCATATCTAATCATAATAATGTGGACAATTTAAATAATAATATCATGTTGAAAAAATATGCTAAATTGCAGTATATTCACAAGTTAACTCCTTCACTGGTAAGAATATTTAATAAATTCAATATAGTTATTGCCAATTACAATTTAAAAAAACTGAATTTGTTCTACTCGAACTTAAAAGATAAAACTGCTAATATCCAAAAATCAGGTGTGATCTATGGAGTACCTTGTGAGTGTGGCAAGTTATATATCGGACATACTAGTCAAAAACTCTCAAAAAGACTAGCTCTCCATAAAAGTGACTGCAAAAATAAACCACAGGCTACTAGCCTTAGTTTGCATGTCAACCAAATGGACCATAGAATCGAATATAACAATGCCATAATCCTTGACTCAGAGAAGAGTACCCAAAAGAGAAAAATACATGAAATGTGTTACATAAGCAGCTATAGTAACTCTCTCAATTACAAAAAAGATGTAGATAGCTTAAGCTCAATGTATAGTTTTCTTATTAATCAAAAGTCTACAAAACATAAAAATATCCAGAATGTTATGTGGAAAAGTGAGTGGAGTCATCTGTAATTCTCCTCTTATCGGTAAGAATAATGTTGATAGTGCTGCGAGCCATTTCTCTTTCTTTTAACTTTACTATGTTTTGATTGTATGATTAATTACATACAGGTGATTGGTGGGTCTTAATTTTACCACATGAGTGAAAGTGGTATCTACTCCTGTTTAGTTCATAATTTTGGTACCGTTACTGTGACTGGAGTGAGAGCACAACTGACTTGTACTTAATAATAACAATAACACATTAACTTGTTGAACGTCTGTCTTGAATAACTACATCTATTCGCCATATTTTTTGGTTGGCAGCCTCTCACTTCTGTCAATTGTCACTGTCGTTCAGTTGTCAGCCATGTTACTTCCGGGAATTGACAGCACCGTTAGTATTGTTGTATTAATTTTAATGATTTTTTAAAATCAATAATCATCGTATACATAAGATAATTGATTTAATTCGTTTTGTTTTGTTTATATACTTTTAGACATTATTAACAAGTTTGTGACCTTATTTTGTAACGTTTGGTCATTTTTACATGTCTTAGTTTTACAATTTTTTAATATGTGCAAGTATGAGGTTATGTTTCCATACACCTATTTTAATAGCCAACTGAAGGAGATTTAATGCTGTATTCTGGTAGGTGTTACTGACTGTAGCCATTAGAAAGACTTGTAAAAGAATTTTCTCTTGTTGTTTTGTAGTCCTGATGAAGTCTATAATCATAGACGAAAGCTTGAACGTGGAATAAATTGCAATACTTTAGAAGCACCCAACATCTTTTATTGCTTCCTCCTTTAACCACTGGGGTATTCCCATAGTTATATAGTGAAACTTAGTTACCAGTACCCCGTTACTGTCCTTCCTCTATATATATATATATATATATATATATATATATATATATATATATATATATATATATATACAGTGTACGGCAAAAAGTTCGCAACATATGGGAAAAATTTTTATTAGGAGAGTATCGGAAAAACTTTCCCAGGGGATCGGTTCTGCATGTCCGATAACCTAAAAATCGATTTTGACATACGTCACGTGACCACTCGTATAGCGTCAAATTAAAAAAAAAGTTGTTAATTTACAAAAAGTGAGGTTAATTGACGAGATATCAAAAAAAGTTATTTGAAAAAATTGCTTAGAATTAAATTCTAGGTCCTTGTGCAAAATTTTAAGATTTTATTTAAAAAAATTGGAAAACTCAATTTTTTTTAAATATTTTTTTATCGATTTACAAATTTCCGGTTTTTTTCGTTTAGATAGCTTGGCTAATGTAAAGCCCATGTATCTGGATGAAAATAAAGGAATGTAGTAGTTTTTTCTACAATTGACAGGACAAAATTAAAAAAAACAGGGTTTCGCCGGACGCTAGCTGTTGCAATGATTTGTATCTAGCAGCAGTGTCAAAATTTTAGAGACATTTCAATGAGATTACATTGAGAAAACCTTAATCGTCTTAAATATATCTGAAGTTCGACTTTTTGTAAAGTTAAGGGGATTAAAATAGATAATAAACAAAAAATTACCTGTTTATTTAATCGAAATTTTATAAACGAAAACCAATGTAAGAAAAACTTAAAAGTAGTCAAATTCTGTACTAACAACACAAAAAATCATTGTTTTTCCTTGGGTGCACAAAATTTAAAACTCAGTATGACCACCATTTCTCTCCATACATACTGTTGTTCTCGAGCGCAACTCTCGATTAACATTTCGGAGCATTTTACGATTTATTTGCAATACACAATTTATAATGACATTCTCTAAATTTTGTATATTCCTAAAGGGTCGATGTTTGTACACAGGGTTCTTTAGGTATCCCCACATAAAAAAATCTAACGGAGTCAGATCTACAATTCTACAATTGACAGGACAAAATCGAAAAAATAGGTGTTCGCCGGACGCTCGCTGTTGCAATGGTTTGAATCTAATGAAATGACTGTATCAAGATTTTATTAAGATTTTTCGCACATAAATTTAACAACCAGGTCTATTTAGTTGTACTTAAAACTACCAAAGCAGGCTCTGAAATTAAAACAACCAAATAATCTAGTAGGTTAAAAACAACAGAAAAATGTCAAACAAATTATAATTTGTTTGATTTCAACCTATGTCATTGGTTTATGTCTCGCATCTTACTAAGTTTGATATTTTACATAAGTTTATTAATATTTTATTCCTTAAAATGGCACCCACACTACTTCTTCAGGAAAAGATAGAAATTATTTTAATTTCTGGAGATAATTACAAAAGCCATAGAGAAACAGCAGCAATTTTTACTGAGAGGCACCCCGATAAATCCCTCCATTGTCCCGTTGGAAAAAATTTTTTTTGTTGATTTTTCAAAAAGTTATACTATTGTTAACTAAGTAATTTTTCGTGGGCTTTCCTTTTAACAAAAGACAGTATAAAAAATAATTGGCCTATAAATTTTTGGCTTCTTGGAGCTCTTCTTATATATATACTTAACAAGACCACGTTATAAAAGCATCTTAAATTTGTGTCTTTTGTTTATTATAATTTTTGTAAGTTAACAACATTTTCGATAATTGTCATTTTTGGCTAACTTACAATAGTAGATTATACCACGAGTCAATAATGATAGCTATTATTCCCGAGGAATATTTACGAACCGAGCCGCGTAAGCGGCGAGGGAGTAAATATTCTGAGGTAATAATAGCCATTATTGTGAGTAGTATACTCTACTTTATCTACGACTAATTTATTAATTTGAGATTTTTAATGAACAACTTTATTTGTCAATAACATTAAAATTAGTAATAGTACAATTAATAAACTGTATTGGTCGAGAACTATGAATAAGTTTGGAAGAGTTTTCAATACAAATATTTGGAATGTCGGTTGCTGCAAAGGAAGAAGATGCTTCATTACTATTTATTTGTTTAGTAATAGTATCTGCTGTAGTTGTCTTGTTACTCCTAGACTGATCAATGTAACATTCAGCTACTTGTGTAGATTTCCAGCCCCCATGACGCTTTAATCCAGTTATATCGCCTCCTCCATCAATGTACAGAGTGGCAGATGATCTGCGATAACAATGGCCGGTATAAGTTTGAGGATTTGGCAAGTTTAAATATTTGGCAATTTGTCTACCAATGTCTGCAAATTTGTTTTTTCCTATACGTTGTATTGTACATTTGGATTTTTGATAATTTAGAAAGAATGAATTGATTTTTACATGTGACGGGCGGAGATCGATGTACTTCTTTATAATGTTGTAAAACGTACTGTTTATGACGAATGTTCGTACAATTTTGGTTTTAGTCTTGGGTATTGTTATTAAGAAGTTTGTTTGAAGATCCTTTACGTCTTCTATATTCATTTCATAAAGCTCGTTTGACCGGCATGCGCCCATAATTCCAATAATTAATATAACCTGAAGCAAATAAGAATATGAGTTTTTTAATAGATTAGATTAAATACCTATGTATATTTACCTTATGTAAAAGAAAAACTTCATCAGGAGCTTTGTCAATAAATGTCTTAATTTCTTTCGAGGTCAGAGTGGAAGATTTCTTTGCTTGAAATCCTTCAGATTTTCTTTTTAAAAACGCTCGTAGTTTTCCATATTTTTCCAGATCAACGTCATGGTTTATTCTTAACATAGATTTAATTATAGAATAAAATGACCATAATGAAGATGGTTTGTATTTTGCACTTAGTTCAGCGAAATAGGCTAGTAGAACATTTTCGGAAAATGAATTTGTGTTATTTCGAAGACGCCATTCGTTGAAGTTTGCGTATGTTTTATTATAAATAGATTTCGATGTTTCCGGTATTAAGGTAGATGTTGTTGCTGTAGCTAGTTGTACAATTTCTGGAGGTGTACAAGTAAAAGCCTCTTCATTTTCATCCATCCCAATACGAATACATAAACACTACGCGTTTGACAGTGACACTTTTGACTTGGTGTATTTTGTTTCCATGGTATTATTTGATTTGAGAAATTTTGTGATTGGAGCGGGAATAAGGATTATTAATCCCTTGTCATTATTCCCTAAGGGATTAATAGGTGGCATTATATTGCGAAAACTACAACTATAATACTTACATTATACATTAGTCGTAGATAAAAATTATAATAAACAAAAGACACAAATTTAAGATGCTTTTATAACGTGGTCTTGTTAAGTATATATATATATATATAAGAAGAGCCAAAAATTTATAGGCCAATTATTTAAACTTTTATACTGTCTTTTGTTAAAAGGAAAGCCCACGAAAAATTACTTAGTTAACAATAGTATAACTTTTTGAAAAATCAACAAAAAAATTTTTTCCAACGGGACTTTATTCTTTAAAGTGTTATGATGACACCATAATTTTTTAAAATTTTTCTATTAATATTTAACTCTATAAAAAAATTATTTTTTAATAGACTCTGTTGAGCGGTAGCGCGGCCATGCTGTATCGGCCGAGCGGGGCCCTATTTTCAGCAGTAAATTAAAATTATAAATAATGGAGGTAGAGTAACGGGAGTCGGGACTTTTTTTTTGGAACTTTTCTCCTCTTTATGAATCGTTTTTTTTTAATTTCTTAAATATTAATAGTTTTTGAGTAATTGCCAAAAAACAAAACACCTTTTTTTTTCATCTTAATTTGTTAATAACTTTTGCAATTTTTATCATGCAGTAAAATCATTCGAATACATTTTTCTAGACGTCATTCCGAATCCAATGAGCTATCGTACATATTTTTAGGACTTTTATCAAGAATTAACACGCTTTTGAACTTGTGGACTAGACTATAGCCTCTGTGACAGACAAGTTTAAGCTGGTTACTAGGATACACGGAAAGCAGCGCGCGCATTGTTATAATTTAAAAACATGGTAGGGGTATTAATTTTTAATATTAATAATAAAAGTTTGTGCTTCTGTTGATTTCGAATTTAACAATTATTGCCAACTCCTGGATTTAATCGGCAGGGAATCCTTGATTTTTTATATTCTGGATATGCTCAGTCTTTTTTAAAAAGATTTACATAATGTTAAAAACTTTAAACAAGAATACAGCTATTTTTATTTGTTTAACCAGATTTTAAAAATCAATTTTGCAGGTACCTACATCTTTTACAAAGTTACAGTTTTTTAAAATCGGGCCGGGTGAGTGCTAATGATTTCCCAGGCCGGTTTACCATACCCCATCCGCCCCTGGTAGGTGCGGTGTAGCCGTAGCAGTTATTCGTTTACACCCACAGAAAAATCTGGCCTCAACTTAGTGCTGATAATAATGCTGAAAACTGATGTAGCATCAACAGAAGCAATAATAAGTTGTGTAGCGAATAGAGCTGTGCAAAATGTGACACAGTAGCGTTTCCTTTTTATTTATTGATTTGTTGGGATATTAATAAAGTAAATATATAATAATACCTATTAGTTCGTATCCATTAATGGTTTGTGTTTAATGTATTTCTGCGTACATATCGCTCACTGAGTTCTATAGTGGCATAACTCAATAAATACTTACACTTTTTAAATATTTAAAGATCTAAGTTTTAAAGAACAAAAATTAGATTTAATTACCCCTTAAAAAATAACAATTAGCTAAAAGTTAATAAATATTAAATTATTAGCGGACAGAACATAATTCTTACAAACTCGAGCAATATTTTAGTACCTACTTTGATAAAGTTATGCCATTATTGAATTTATAAGCCGTGGTGTATTTTGTGTTAATGTGTCAGTTTAATTCTGACTCAAAAAATACTTTTGGTAAACAAAATGAAACAAAATAATTTTTTGTAATCTATATTTGTTCTTTTAAAAAACAGGTAAAAACAGTTTTTTTATAGTTATTTGTTACACTACTGACATTACATTTTGCACCCACTAACAATAAACAAGTACCTTAGTGGTATTTTTAGGAACACTACCTACTTTATATTTACCTTATTCTGAACAAAGAACACTTATTATTATTAAACTAATAATTATTGTCAACAATATTAACTAATGCTTAAAACTTGCTTTGGTATAAGGTATAATACTAAAACATAAATCTTCAACCTTATCTTAACTTTACGAAACTAACAAAAAAAACTTTTTTAACCTTATTTTCTTAACTACAAGGAATCATAAATTAGTATTGTTTAGTTTATTTATTAATAAAAGGTAAATTTGTGTAAAAATCACTGTGATTCTTTATTATAACGTTTGATCTAACCAAGAACATTAGGTCTTCATATTTATTTTTCGAGATGGGTATCTTCTCTGCATAAGCAGTTTCTAAATTATAACCCTCAAAACCTAAAGTGGAGTTATAGGATTTCTTTTACGCCTCTGTTTGGTTATGTGTACCTCTTTAAAATCAGCGTGTTTAAAAGACGTTTTATAAAAGAACATGTCAGTGTGTTCTTTTTTTACCTTGAGAACTGAGATGCCACCAAACTTATAGTTCTCCCCTTTATGATTTATGCTACAGTTTAAAACTGTTTTTTCTGTTAGCTTTTTCAGGTCAACGAAGTCTTCGTGTGTAAATTCGATGACTTTATAAGGGAGTTCCAGTTTTTTTTGCTGTTTGCACCAGGAGAATAAATTGGGCCGGATTTTAAGGCTCTTTTCATATCTTTCTCTATCAGCGAATGGACATTATCTCCCTCGTTCTGTGTGTGCCCTGTCACTAAATATTTGTGACTTATTGATTTAATTTTATAATTTGCAACTGCATAGAGAAAAGCAGCAAGAATAAATTTATTTTTTTGCTGGCCGGCGCAGCTATCTGAGTACAACACAATTTTTAAATTTTGAGAATTAGCTTTCTCTGCAGTTTCTTTCAAAAAATTTAAAAGACAAGTTCCGATCTCTGTTGCTCCTCTTTTCCCTTCTCCCTCGTGCCACATAAGGCAATAAACACTTCCTTGGCCTTTTTTTCAAGTTCACAAACAGTAAAATTATAAGTGGATAATTTTGATTTATAATAAAAGGATGATACTTGGCCACGAGGAGTGGGTAGAGCAGCTTGTAGATCAAAACAGACTACTTTGTAATCGGAGGAAATCAGATTCTTGTCTTTATTTTTTTCTTCTCTGCTTAAACTTTTTTCTTCTTGGTGCCTTTGATATTCCTCTTCAACTTTCCTTTTTTCCCCATTACTCGAATTCTGATATGATACACACGTTTGACATTGGTCTTTTTTCGGGGTAAAGAAGGCTATGTTAAATTCGTGATTAAAAATATCTCGATACATAGAAAATTTAGCGAATGGTTTATTTCCTTTTTGGCGATCAGATTTGTAGTCTCTATATAACTGAGCAATAGTTTTTCCTCCCTCAATATAAACTTTTTCGCTATGAGCACGAACGTAGTGACTCTCTATTATGGGAATTGATGAGATGTGTGATCTGATACCATTCTTAATATCTTGGGAAACTGTTTTGTGTTTCTCATGTTTCCCCTAAGATCTTCTCCTAGCGAACCATCAAGTGTCTTGGAAATAACAGTCCGGATACATCGGTTTGTTATCCCTAATATTGAGATAAAAAATGGCTTGCACACTCTTATTTTTGTTTGATTTTTCATAAAGTAAAAGGCGTGATTATTTACTCTGTTTTTTTTTTCTTGTGTTCGCTTAACATCTTCCATTAAAGTGACTATATAGGTGCGCTGCTTCTTAATATCTCCCATAGCCCAGTAGTTTTCAAAAAGAGTTCTTGTTCAGAAAATTTAGTCGTGCATTTTTGTTTGCATTTTGCTATATCGCAGGGTGGTTTAATTGATCTTGCTGTAACATCTTGCTTATTTTTGTAAGTTTTATAAGCCTTGCCACTATTTCTTAAACGCTTAATGCAATTTTTAGTCCATGTAGATGGATTGCGTTTTCTTTTTCTGCTTTTATGTTTAGTGTCATATTCTAGAGGTACATGTTTAGTGTCGTGTCCAGTAATAGTTTGGATATGTTCAGTTTCTGAATCAGATGATGGTGATGATGACAAACCTTCGTTATAATTGGGATCCTTAACTGAGTCGTCTGAACTAAAATCGCTACCAGAATTTGATTCTGAAGAGTCAGAGGAGCTGCCAGAATTAGAGGATGAACTACTATCCATTTCTGAAGTTTTGACCCCTCCGTTTGGAAGCTTGTAAAGTAAAAAGTACAATTTTAAAAAATATAATTTTCACATATTTCGGTAAAGTTACTTGTCTCTATTACAAATGTATAACAACCGTAGATGCCTTGGTGCTTTTCTAATGGGAAGGTAATTGTAAAATTGTCACCATTTTTTCCCTATTTCATCAATTACTCAAGTTTAAAAATTTATTGTGCCTTACAGGTACTCCCAGGCCTAACTAATTGTTTCCAGGCGATAAAGTGAACCTTACTTTATTCCCAAAAAATATTATTTTTATTTTTTTTTCTTAGGTTTGGTAGTAATATTCAAAAAATGATTGTGGTTATGTAATTACTACCAGTAATCTTACAGCAAAAATTTTTGTTTTTTTGTATTACATATAAAGAGATGTACCTTTACGTTTAATGAAAATTGTGTTTTGGCAGTTGTCATAAACCTAAATACAAACAATTAATTTGTGTAAAGGGTAGCAGCATTGAGCTTGCGGGATGGAGCTGGGCGTCGAAGGTGCAATAGTATGGGTGTTAAGATAATAATCATTAAATTAATGCAACATAGTGAAGGTTTTTTTTGTGCTCTATATGATAAATTAGGTAGCTGGTAAAATTAAGAAAAAATGAGTATATGCATTGGTAAATATTTACATTTTTTTTTCAATAAGTTTATGCTTTTTTAATCTAATTATGTAAATTGATTGCTGACAAATAAAATGTTTTGTATTTGTTGTTGTTGTATTTAACGATTTTCTATTGTTTCATTAAGGTCTATAAAATCTGCAAAACGTGTGTAGTAGAAAAATAGTAATTTAAAAATATTACTTCAAAGTGAGTAACGTAAATAGGTCAATTAGCTTTATTTATTTATAATTCACCTAAAAGAAAAACAATATTTGTGATGTTCCCTTATTTTTATGATTCGCATATTTGGAAAAGTGTAACAAATGCTGTATTAAGGTTGTCGGCATTTGCCTTTGCTTAATAATAAAAGAAATATGTGAAAGTGGCCTGTTTACGTAGAATCTCATCAGAGTTAACTTTTAAGGTACAAAGCAGGGGCGGCTACTGCCAGGGGGCGCAGGGTCTCGCACCCCCCAATTAAATTACCAACTAAAATAATAAATAAAATAAATATATAAAATATTTATTTCATTAAAGCAACTCATAGCACCAAAAAACTTCAAATTATCCTCGTAACGTAAATTACATAGCCAGCGAAAGCACAAATAAATAATGCAGCGTTTCTGCTTGGAAGGTAGTTTGGAGTACCTTGGCAAAAGTCCACGTTATAATCTGAACGGTGGATCAAGCGCGAACCTAATCCTTACTTCCGCAGGGTCTCGGCTTGAGAACAAACGCGAGATGATGTCACGCAAAAGGACCCGATGCTCGATGACCAATCAGATTGCGAATAAATCTGTGGTTGCTATGACAACGGTCGGCATAGTACACGTGCTTCGGTCTCAAAACTTCTGCAGCCTTTCTGCTTTTGCCGATAAATAGTTTGTTTTGTTTTCTGTTTTTGCGGTATTTTCATTGTCAATATGAATTCTGTAAAGTATATTTTAGAAAATAGACCTGTTCCATTTGAAGAAAAAGTTGCAATCAAAAAGTTGGGTCGTCCAACACCCGATTTAGAAATAAAATCAACGGCGTTTATGACGTTTTGAAAAAAAAAATAGTGCAAGCTAGCATTCGGCGCTTTTCACTCCTCACCTTTAACCCTCCTCCCTCTCCCCCTAACAACTGCTTTGCGCCCCCCATATTCAAAAACTACGAACCGCCACTGGTACAAAGCCCTGACCAAATTTATTTAAACCTAAAACTAAAAAGAACCTGATTGGATTACACCACTCTTTTTTACCGAAGAATACCTACACTTATGGATCGTTTTCACCTTCTTCAGCATTATTAAAGTCTTCATTTGAATCATCATCTTCATCATCTTCATCTAAATTTATAATTAATGGTTCTACAACAACATCAACTAAGTGGTCTTTTTCTCTGTAGGATTCCTCAATTTTATTAGCGTGTCCAACGCAATTTTCCCAAACAGAATTTGGCACGTTCTGCATCGTTTCAAGGCACAAATTTAGTACATTAATTTGTGATTTTAAACGTAGTATTCAATTTTGCCACTTTATTTTTCACATATGCCCAAATAATTCAATTACGTTGAATTCACAGTGTGCAACTGGCAACCGTGGAAGCTTTACATTATCATTACGTAACTCCTTTGCAATTGTATCTAAAAGATACGTTTCTGGAAAGTGATAGTTCTTGCATAGGTCTAAAAGCATTGGTTTGGTTAATTCATTAAACGTTGTACATCCATCGGGCAATGTTGCTTTTCGCTGGGACATCCATTCTATTATTTTTTGATTTGTCCAGGCAGTTGTAGGATTTCGAAAATTAGGATTCAACATTGTATGATACGGTGCTTGGTCAATTTCGATTACTGATTTGTCAGGTATTACGGAAAGCACTGTTCTAAACCATTCTTCGTAATGTTGTTTATTCATCTCGTTATGGTAATCCACTGACGCCGCACTTTTTTTCCCAACGAAACACTTCAGGCAGCCATCCAAAAACCCATTTTTACTACCAATATGTAAGATAATAACCCGTTGTCCTGATCCTGATTGCCGTTTTATTCCACCTCTAAAGCCATTAATTTCCTGTATATCACCTCTGTATTCATCAAAATTATCCCGTTTTGTGGGATTAACTCTTTCAACCCAGCCAAACTTCCTTGAATGATTTGCACCGCACCATGTTTCATCTGTATAAAAGATTTGCCAACAATCTTCACGATATCTCTTTATGTCGTATAAGAATTCCGCTTTTCTGGCAGCAATTGTGTTTTGTTCCATTAAAATTGGTTTATTAATTAGTTTTTATAGGAAAACCCAAGTTCTTTAATCCATCGGTACAAAGTCATTTCTGAAGATTCTGGTAAATAATCGACATCTTCTTTCAATTTCTGGTAAACTTCTTTTATAGAAGGAAACCGGCGCTCCAGGTAAAAATTTAATATTGTTCTCTTATGACGCCCTGCAACATCTCATCACATTCCAGTCGGGGCCTTCCACTTCTCCCTTTTGATGGTAGAATAATACCGGAACTTTTTGCTTCGGCAGTAACACATTTAACGGTGCTTTCACTAATACCCAGGCAATCTGCTGTTCTTTTAACCACTTGCTCAATCAAAATATTGTCCAAACCGTTGTCTTTCTCTTGTTGAAAGTACGCTCTGACTTTTAATATAATATTTTTCATTTGTTCGTTGCACTGACGAGACATCTTAACTTATTAGACTGTAGTTTGGTACCGTATTTTTGGTTCAGATTACATCAGGTATTTATATAACTTCGAACAAGATAATCTTAAAAATCGTGTGAAAACAATAATAATTTCATATTAATATCTACCACTAAAACCTAAAATTTAAATCGCGGGAAACCCATTCAAAATTTTTAAAAATTTACTAAAGGTAACGCTTAAGCAACGCACAAAAAATAGTGTTGATCTCAAAATTTATATTGTGTTCTAAAGACCTACTTAAACATTTGACTTATTCATAGTAATCTACATCAGGTATAATTAGCAAGTAGTTTGACTTACCCAAGTTAAGAGAAAAATCTGTGATATTTATTTTTGTCAATGTTCTTACTCCTTATACCTGTTATTCTGTAACATACAATGAGTAATACATTAAAAAGGCCTTTAGAACTCATTAAGAATTTCGAGAACCACACTAAATTTCAGTACGATGCTTAAAGCATTACCTTACATTTAATTGAGAATCTTTTCAGCTTAACATTTTGAACGATGTTTCAAACCTAATTATTACATTTTAACGTTAATTAAACATATGACTTAATTAAAAATCTTGAGCTGTAACATGTTTCTCAAAATTTTTAATCCAGTACTAAATTTAATTGACGTTTAGGCAGCGACATCAACATGAGTGCTGTCACATTAGTCTAATTACTTTAATTCTTGATCAAATTGTCTGTGCAACTGAACTAAGACTCTTTAAATGAAGAAAGGGTAAATAAGATCCAAAAGTTATAAAAAAGTAAAATTTATTTAAAACAAGCTAAAATTGGAAATCGTAAACAAAAATCCAATTGAATAATACTAATAGATGCTTTTGTTTTTGGTAACAATTAACTACATATACATTTGTTTTCGATAAGTACCTAATATTAATATTATATCTATACGAGTACATATTTTGCGTAAAACTTGAAATGATGGAACTCTATCTGTGAAAATTCTCAATAATTGAGGCGTCGGATTTTAAAACCGGACTTGCACTCGAAATGCCATAGAAGTTGGCCGGGCAAAAGTGAAAGGCATGAAAATTAGTTTTTCAGAATTTCAATATTTAAAAAATGCTAGCTCATAGAGCTATAAATTGCGCATGTTTTTTGTAAATAAAATTTTTTTGTAAAGTGAATATTTTTTCCAAAAAAAATTAAAAACCACTTTTTATATCTCGGAATTTGTTCGCCGCGGCGCAAATATAAATTGCGATATGTCGGAAGATTTTAACGAAATGGTTTGAAATTCAGCATACATACTTGAAAAACTCTCCCGAAGGCGATGGGATGATTAAAAATCGTTAATTTTGAATTCATTAAATACTAATTGCGCGTTCGAAATCGTGTTTTTCGAATTTGCGAGTTGAACACGCTGCGCGACCCCGTAATGTGTATCTACGCGCTGACATAGGCCAGCGCTACAAAAGTATGTAACAAAAGAAAATTGCGTACATTCCCGTTATTAAACATTTTATTCATAATGTTGGTCATCATATTTTGAACTCATTTACACATCACAAGAGACATTGAATGATAATTTATGCAATACGTTAACTAATATAAATGTAATTCACAAAACAAAATATTATACTTTGCTTTTTAAAACGATTTAACAATTCATTGCACAATGTTGCACTTTTGACATGAATTTTTCATAAAATTAAAAATCACGACATTGTTATTTATTTTAAAAAAACTACTGCACAAAACACAAAAACAAAAAATCTACACAATCTTCCGAAGACATTTTTAATAAATAGACTTATTTATTACATTTAAATACTTCTTAAAAATAAAGATTTAGAAGCACAGAAGTGACGTACGGCCGAAATAGACATGTATGACTTTCTAACATGATCGAACCGCCGATTGTTGCTATCGTGTTTTGTTTCTGCTAATTTCAATGGTATGTCGTGTGAATAACGTTTTACAGTCGAAGAATTGTTGCACATTATAGTCAACTGCAACTTTTTTTCGAATACAATTTAAAAATTGCTGTAAACATAATAAATATACGCAATTTTCTTTTGTTACATAGTTTTATAGCGCTGGCCTATGTCAGCGCGTAGATACAAAAACATTACTAGTCGAGGCAATGAAGCACTCAACCTCGGAATTTTTTGCACTAAGACGGATCGGAATGCGGTTTTTTGCATTCGCTTCCAAAAATTATTTGTAAAAAATGTATCTACTTTGTATCTTATACAAACCAGAAATTGTATTGCTCCTGTCAAAAATGCAGTCACAAAAATGCATTTTTTGAAGTCGCTTTAAGAAAATTAAATAACTTTGTTAATAAGGCTCAGAATTGGCTCAAACCGGGTTCTCCGGGGTTTTCGGGGTCGCTGATCACGATTATGATGTTCAAATGGACCCACAGCCGACCTGGAGCTCAGGATCGCTGATGAACGACATCTCCGTGGGACTCTCCCAAAATTCACACGGGGAAGGAGAGAAACTCGGCGCCCGGGGTTTTTTTGGGCTGCTGAAATCAAATATGGCATCGGCGAACACCCCCCGGACACCTGGTGCGCCGGAACCTGGACGTGGACGTCATCCCCGAGAGTTTTCCTGACAAGATCGCAAAAAACAAACCGAAAATCGTTGTGTGGGCGTTTTTTGGGGCACTGAATCCACATTTCACGTCGAAAACGACCCCCCGAACACCTGGTGCACCGGAACCTGGACGCGGACGTCATCTCCGAGGGTTTTCCAGACACGATCGCTAAAGACAAACCGAAAATCGTTTTGGGATTTTTTTGGGGCGCTGAATCCAAATTTCTCATCGAAAACGACGCCCCCAACACCTGGTGCACCGGAACCTGGGCCTGAAAGTCATCTCCAAGTGTCACATTTGCAAAACATGAAATGAAATTCACATCAAGGGGTTTTTAGCTACCCTCCTCGAATCCAGCATCCGCGACCATACTCCAACTATCTAATGCACCGGAACCTTTATCTTGACATCGATGTCATTCCCATGAATGTCAATCAAACCTGATGTTTTAATGTCTTAGTGGGCACCAGGCGAGAATTACACATCAATGAATGTGTCAAATTAGAGAGACGATTTTCGTTTAGTTTTTTGCGATCGTGTCTGGAAAACCCTCGGAAATGATGTCCGCGTCCAGGTTCCGGTGCACCAGGTATTGGGGGGTGGGTCGTTTTCGATGAGAAATTTGGATTCAGCGACCCAAAAAAACCCCCATAACGATTTTCGGTTTGTCTTTAGCGATCGTGTCTGGAAAACCCTCGGAGATGACGTCCGCGTCCAGGTTCCGGTGCACCAGGTGTTCGGGGGGTCGTTTTCGACGTGAAATTTGGATTCAGCGCCCCAAAAAACGCCCCATAACGATTTTCGGTTTGTCTTTAGCGATCGTGTCTGGAAAACCCTCGGAGATGACGTCCGCTCCAGGTTCCGGTGCACCAGGTGTTCGGGGGGTCGTTTTCGACGTGGAATTTGGATTCAGCGCCCCAAAAAACGCCACATAACGATTTTCGGTTTGTCTTTAGCGATCGTGTCTGGAAAACCCTCAGAGATGACGTCCGCGTCCAGGTTCCGGTGCACCAGCTGTTCGAGGGGTCGTTTTCGAAGTGAAATTTTGATTCAGTGCCCCCAAAAAACGCCCACACAACGATTTTCGGTTTGTTTTTTGCGATCTTGTCAGGAAAACTCTCGAGGATGACGTCCACGTCCAGGTTCCGGTGCACCAGGTGTCCGGGGGGTGTTCGCCGATGCCATATTTGAATTCAGCAACCCAAAAAAACCCCGGGCGCCGAGTTTCTCTCCTTCCCCACGTGAATTTTGGGAGAGTCCCACGGAGATGACGTTCATCAGCGATCCTGAGCTCCAGGTCGGCTGTGGGTCAATTTGAACATCATAATCGTGATCAGCGACCCCGAAAACCCCCGGGAACCCGGTTTGAGCCAATTCTGAGTCTTATTAACAAAGTTAGTTAATTTTCTTAAAGCGACTCCAAATGCAATTTCCGGTTTGTATAAGATACAAAGTAGATACATTTTTTACAAATAATTTTTGGAAGCGAATGCAAAAAACCGCATTCCGATCCGTCTTAGTGCAAAAAATTCCGAGATTTTGGCTGTTTTAGTGCTTCATTGCCTCGACTATACGGGGTCACGCAGCGTGTTCAACTGACTCTATCTCGAAAAGTATAATACCAAAAAATCTGAAATTTTCCAGAAAACTTCCTTCAACCATACAGAACAACTTTCTCGCGGGAAGTTTTCTGAGACGGAAACTTCGCCGCAGACTTTTTTCTTTCGAAGTTCGAAAAACACGATTTCGAACTCGCAATTATTATTTATTAATTATTATTTAATGAATTCAAAATTACCGATTTTTAATCACCCCATCGTCTTCGGGAGAGTTTTTCAAGTAAGTATGCTGAATTTCAAACCATTTCGTTAAAAATCGTCCGACATATCGCAATTTATATTTGCGCCGCGGCGAAAAAATTACGAGGTATAAAAAGTGGTTTTTAATTTTTTTTGGAAAATATATTCACTTTACAAAAACATTTTATTTACAAAAAACATGCGAAATTTATGGATCTATACGCTAGAATTTTTTAAATATTCAAATTCTGAAATTTGTTTTTCATGCCTTTCACTTTTGCCCCGACAACAGTTCTACGCTTTTCGAGCGCAAGTCCGGTTTTAGAATCCGACGCCTCAAGTTTTTTTAAAAGAATTAAGGAACATAGGTCCAGTTTTCTTAATAAAAAAACAGATTCACATTACGCAAATCACCTTTTAGAGACCAACCATAATTTTAATAACAATTTCCAAATTTTGCATACCGACAACAAAGGAACAAGGTTAAATATATTGGAATCCCTAGAAACAAATGAACTTAAAAATACCCACACTTTGTTGAACTCGCAATTAGACCTTCATAATTCCCCATTGTTGAACTTGTTTTTATAACACCATTGGAAATTCCGCACCCACCCTTATTTTAGGTAAATATCTGTTATCCCTTCAGTTCTAGTTTAAGATTCACTCATTCTTGAGAAAGCTACCGTGTAGCGAAACATGTCGGATTTTTATTAGAATAAGTTCAAGTGTTTAAATAAAGTGGAATTTTACACAATTTAGTGTTTTCTTTTTGACAAGTTTGTTAATATGGAGTTCCACCAAGTAAAGGCAGAATCAATCCAATTTTTAAAAAATTCCTATTAACATAGGTCCGAAACGCTTCGTTTCCGAGATGCAATGTGATAAAATTTTAATTTTGTTTTAGTTCTTATTTATTTTTTAAGTTTGCATTTTATTCGAATTTCGCACATACAATACTTTTTATTTTAGAGAACCTGTGACATAAACCAACACCCATTCGAAATAACTTACAAAGTGAAATTTTTTAGGGTAATAGGTCACACTTGATTTACCGAGATTAGACCATATTAAACATTTAGCCTGGCTAGTAGTCATATTTCGCCAAATATCCTCCAAACAGTCCAATATATCAAAAATTCAAGGTACCAAAAAGTATGGGATAAAACAGTGAATTGTCTTTTTACAAAATAATAATAGTGTTTTTGTAAAAAAAAAATGGAAAGTTAAAAGGATCGTCACCCGAAAAATACCACTTTGTAGATTATTTCGAATGGTAATCAGGAAATTCCATAAGTACTCCAAAAAGTATTGCATGTACGGAATTTAAATGAATTATATCTGCAACGCATAAAAGAAGTCAATAAGAAAGACCAAAATAAAATTAAAATTTTATCAACCTCAATATTGTTAACGAAATATTTTCTGACCTATTGTTAATAGGACCTTTTTTCCTATTTTGGCCGAAGAATTGGAAAATTTTGTCGGGATAGTTTTGCAACATCCTGTACAAATAATTTATATGTCATGTATCAAGTGTTCGCACAAATATGCTCGAATAAGTACGCAACTTTAGAAATACAAGGTAGACCAGTGAAAAATTCTCGATCGGGAGACGAATATGACATTATGACAATGTACTCGTATGATGTATGTATAAAATATTCTGGTTATTCTTGTTTGTTAAAATTTATTGGAACAAACTGTGTGCGTCTATGCCCCGATATTTAATTGCATATTTTTGTTTTAATTGACTTATGCATACCTTATCAAGTTATCAATTATTAAGAAGTATAAAGGTTCTGGTTATAACTAAGCTTGGCCAGTTGGATCTGTTACCAGAGGCGTCGATGCGAAAAGTTAAGTACGTACATATACGGTATTTGACAAAAATAATTTTATTCATGAACGTTGCCGTGACCGGTCAAGTGCGAGTTCGACTCGCGCATACAGGGTTCTGTACCATATACAGGGTGTTATGAAATTCACTGCATATATTGGAATGGGTGACTCCTGGGGTAGTCTACAGATATACCAAATACTTTTTTTACTTAAATCGAACGTTTTAAAAATTTTCAAAAATACCCTAAAACCAGTCTATAGCACATAGTCCGTCATAGCGCTTGACAGAAAATTACGCGGGAAAAACTTAAAACAATTGAATTCGTTGTAACGTTGCCACACATATAAATCTTTAAGAGAATCTATTTTCTGTTTTTAAGCATAATTTAAGACAAAGAAAAAACCTTTTCCTCAGAAAAAAAACTTTTCCTCACAAAAAAAACAAATAAAAAATAGTAAAAAGGCACTGCGAAATCAATCCTTTTTGTAGTAGCCTCAGTTTTAATTAATGTTTATGATACCTTATATTAGGTTATAAATAAGATAAGCGTTATTCCTACTAGCTTAAATAAACTTTCTGCTAAGAAAAAGTTAAAAATCCAAACGAACAATACTAATTGAGCTCAACTACATAGTATTTTAAAAGTATAAGCAAAATTCACATTATTCTGTTTCAAGCAGCATGTTCAGAAAGTTGTTATTCGTCCTTCAGTTAAGAAGAAATTATCTTAAACTTACCGATTTTTTTGAAAAGATCCCAATAAATGAGTTTTGCACCCGCAAATGTTACCATAATATGTAAATATTATTAGTGTTTTATTTAATTTAATTTTCAACCGTATTAGGCTAATTTAAGAAACGCTATAATCAGAGCATAAACTATTTTATAGTTGTAACGTCGTTGTCTTGAAATAAAGCGCGAATGCGCGAACATTAAGTTTTTCACTTTTATTTCAGGATTAGACTAAAGTTATGAGTTCTAAATGCTTAATCTTAAACTATAGCACCTTCTTAAGCTTACACGTGAGCTAAATAATAATAACGTTCCAAATATTTTAAAACACTACACTTTTACTTAATTCCCCATTCTTGCCTGGAAGAAGTTTTTCTTCTTCTCCCTTTCTCTCGCTTTTACTGACATCTTCTGTCCCTTTTGGCGTAGTTCGTTTGCGGGCCATTTTGGCAGCACCTCATGGGATAGCCGCATGATGACAAAATATCCAAGGGCAAGGGAACAGGTCCGTAGCAGGGGTTTTAGTTTGTTATATAGCAGAGAATAGGTATGTTGAAAATGTCTTCCATTACTTGCTTCCAAACAAGCGTGCGTCCGTTGCGTATTGTCCAGAACCAGTTGAAGGATATTTGTTAGGATAATTTTAATAAACACTGGGATCAAAGTACAAACGTATTTTTTATTGTTAATGAGCAAAAGTAAAAATTATCAGCTTAAACAAAATATACTATTGAACACAGTACACTAATTACTTAAAACTTTCTTCTCAAGTTAAACAAGAAAACAGTATTGATATCATTAACGGTTGTTAGTCCAGGGATGGCTCTAACCTACTTGGATATAAAATAGGAATCCGATTTGAAAATAAAATACAAATATTTATTTATTCACTCTGTGTAATTTGAAAATGCGAAATACGGAAATACTTCGGTAAAAGTAATATAACATACAGGGTGTCTAAAAAGTATTAGTATGGGTAAATGTCTTTGTTATTATTAAAGATAGAGACACCAAATTGTAGTTGTGTCTTATTGGTTAATAAATATACTTTTTTCAGGTAATTTGACTTTTTCAACCCTCTTGGGGGTGACGCTAGGGGGCTGAGGTCAAAAATTTTGAATGCAAACCTATGCCGTGTGGTCCCTTCTTTTAAAAGTCTTCAAAAAAGAAACATTTTACCGCAAACCCCGTATTTTAATTCATTTTTAAATGGCAAGCCTATAAAAATTATAAACCGTAAACCGTATAATCGGGTGAGGCATAAGTCGACCGTTAGTCGACCTCTTGTGCCATACAGTACCAGTCTGCTCGCACATTTATTTTTTGTTTTGTGGGGCACTTTTCTTTCTAACATTTTTCCAACTTTTTGGACTTCTTCATTTGTCGTTTTTTGACATCTGCGCAGTAGACCAAAATGCGTACCACGCGCAAACCAAGAGGGCTAGACATGCGCACGCAATTTCAGGCGATATACTCTGGTGTCTACATTCAAACCCACCCAATTAGAAGAATATATCTCCAATAGTAAAACTACAACTACGTATCTAACGTATTTCTTCGATTTTATGACGTCTTACTCTTGTGAACATTCTTAACTATGTGACATTGTGACACCCCACAACAAGAATATGGGATGAAACATCAGCAAATTTATTAAAACTATATAAACACAATCTTACGGTGCTACGGAACCCTATATGCGCGAGTCGAACCCGGACTCGACCGTTTTTTATTTTACACAATCACAGCAACGTTCATGAATAAAATGATTTTTGTCAAATACCGTATACGTACGTACTTATTTATTTTCGGCACTGACGCCTCTGGGAACAGACCAACCGTGCCAGCCTTTATAATAAGTTATATAACCTATACGCACTGACGTATTTCCGGCATGGCCGCCTCCTGATATTTATTCAAGTTTACCATAGTTATTGAGACTTTTGCGTCCTGTGTGTGGCACGGAACCCTCTATGCGCCAGTCGAACTCGCACTCAACCATTTTTTTTTATTTCACACAATTACGGCAACGCCCATGATTTAAATTATTTCTGTCAAATACCGTAATACGTACGTACTTATTTTCGGTATCGACGCGTCTGGTAACGGACCAGCAGTGCCTGCCTTACTTATTACTTTAAAAGTTGTTTAGAATGACCACCATGAACTTCTTGCCAGTAATAAAGTCAATTTTGGAGCTCTGCCAAGAAGTAACATCTGCCATTCTCGAAAAGACCTTTAAAATGAGGTACCACACGGCATAGGGTTTCATTTAAAATTTTTGACGTCAACTTCCTAGCGTAACCCCCAAGGGGGTGGTAAAAGTCAAATTACATAGAAAAGTAGATTTATTAACCAATAAGATACAACTAAAATTTGGTGTCTCTATCTTTATTAATAGTAAAGATATTTGCCCTTGCCAAGACTTTTCAGACACTCTGTATGGTATATCACTGTAACCGAAGTATTTTCGTATATCGCATTTTCAAATAACACAATGTGGGTAAATAAATATATTTGTATTTTATTTTCAAATGGATTTACTTCCAACTAGGTTAGAGCCGTCCCTGGAATATCCCACGGTTGCGAAGCTTGCTTGCCGAAGCCACGCTCAAGGGTTGTTGACCCCATTCTGCCCGCCAGAGTGGTTCCGATTGGCTCATGCGTCATCGTCAGCTGTCTATAATACGGTTTACATACATTATTTTTGCCATTTATTTCTTAATTTGTGAAAGAAAAAGTTAATGCCGTTAAATATTAACAAAAGTTAAAGCCGTTTAATATTAACAAAATATCGTTTCGTCGCTTAGTGAGGTGCATTTTAAATTTAGTTGAAGTTGGGGTATTTATTTTGGTTTAAACAGCTTTTCTCTAGAGAGTTTTATTAAATTTGTGTTATAGGCAGTACTATTTTAATATTTTGAAATTATTAATGTGGTATGAGTTTATAGTGTTGGCTATTTACTGGAAGATGGTATGAAGGTAAAGTTTATTGTTAATTTAGTTGTGAGGAATTTCGCTTAAAAATTCGGTGGTTTTATGGCAAAAGGTGATATGTGAGAAAAGTAAAATTTTACAGGCGAGCAAAAAGAAGCATTCTGCCATAAAAATATGTAATAGAAACAAACTTAGCTCATCTTGACAATTTAAAACAGAAGTATATTTAAGGCAAATCGGGCCATATGATTTTTAGAGAACATAGATCTTATTGCCATACCTATAATATGTAATACGAAAAACGTGATTTGGCCAAAATATCGACATAGCACCTTTTGCCATAAAACCACCGAATTAAGGACGATAAAGGTAAATAAACCTGTTAATAAATGCCAAATCTTCTGTTAAATATGATTTAAAATAGGCAAATAAAAAAATGTACATGCTTAAGTATTGGGAGTTTTTTGTCTAAAGCTAATTTGGAACCAAAATTTTTGTATAGGTAATCTTTTTCTTCCAAAAATTTCTGGTCAGCCTAGCTGAACAAAATTTTACTCTTGTTTTGAACTGCTGTTCTCTGAATTTTTTGTGTTGTATTTTAACGTTTTGAAATTGAATGTTTTAAAAGATTTACTATGATTTCTTACTTTAAAGATAACAAATCTATTATTTTTTCCAATCTGTTGCTTACATAGGAATATTCTAGAGAGAATTGGCAACGTCAGTCAGTGACTACTGATGTCAAAACAAAAGTTTTTTTCTGTAACTGACGTTTCCCGCTGTTTTTATATGGCCATGTGTTTATTGCCAGTGGTGAGCTGTTACTTAAGAAAAAATTTTTCAGGGCCGATATCAACCTTTTTTTATAGTGAGCGCCATTTATGACTATTTTTATTCAATCTGAATTCATATCAGGATTTACCAGTTTCAATATATGCAGTGAATTTCATAACACCCTCACAGAACGCAAAATTTTCAATACTTATGACATTGTCGAAAGATATTCTAAATTGTCTGGTCACTTGCTTATCGCGCCGTAAATCCCCCCCCCCTGCCGTTGCTCGCCTCTCGCCTAAGCCCGTAACGCTCGATTCCTGGCAAAACCAGGCACGGGTTACACAGGGTAGTTTGTGCACGTAAAATTCGTGTCGCTAAAAGGAAAGTACCGAGTTCGCCAAATAATTTTTTTTAATAGCCTCTCATTCTTGGTATTGTAGTGTTGATGGGTGTAATATTAGTGATCGTAATAATGTTTCATTTTTCCAATGCCGTAAGGATCCTGAAAGGTAGGACTAAAAATGTGTGCAACTTTTATGTAGTTAACATTTTTTATCTGTTCGATGTAAAGGTTAACTTTTCACTTGCACAAAGTATGTTTATTAAACAGATTGTCACCTGTGACTGTGACTTGTTGACAAAATATTATATTAATTTCGTTTCACTTAACTTTTCTATCAGTTACCCGTGTCCGACCCCGATTTTTGCATCATGTAATATGAAAATCCGATCTCTGGTGTTAAATACGTAGTTCTAGCTTTCCTAGTGGAGATATATTCTCAGAAGTGGATGGGTTCGACCAAAGTACATCCCCTGAAATTCTGTGCTCATGTCTAGATCGGTTGGTTTGCCCATGATACGCATTTTGGTCAACTGCGCAGACGTCAAAAAACGAAAAAGATAAACGAAAAATAAAAAACTGAAAAAAAATTGAGAAAAAGTTTAAAAGTTAAATACGTAGTTGTAGCTTAACAACTGGAGATATATTCTCAGAAGTGGATGGGTTGGAATGTAGACACCAAATTATATCCCCTGAAATTTCGTGCGCATGTCTAGCAAGCTTGGTTTGCTCGTGGTATGCATTGTGGTCTACTGCGCAGATGTTAAAAAACGAAAAATAAAAGAAACGAAAAATAAAATAGTCGAATAAAAATTAAATACATAGTTGTAGCTTTACAATTGGAGATATATTCTAAAAAGTGGATAGGTTCGAATGTAGACACCAAAGCACATCCCCTAAAATTCCGGGCGCATGTCTAGCATGCTCGGTTTGCGCGTGGTACGCATTTTGGTCTACTGCGCAGGTATCCAAAAAACGAAAGATAGGTAAAGGCACCAAATTCTGACACCTTAAGGTTTAGATGGTTACATTTTTGTCCATACCCGTCGTATTTATTAAATTTAAATAAAAATTTGAGCCAAAGCATTTTTTTTGGTCATTTTTCTCACTAAACCCACAGCCGTATTTCAAAATTAGTATATTGATGTATTATTAATTCCTTCGATAGCTTTAAGTTTTTTTGTAAGGTTCAGTGAATTGGCGGAAATAATGAGAAGATGACTTACCGATCTGGTGAGGTTCACTGGAACATGGGGGCCCCCTGGATGTGTTAATCTGAAGATGTCCTCTGGGTCATAACTAGCACTTAAAAGTCTTAATCTAAATTACTTGTAAAATGCGGCACTATAATATGGTTTTCACTAGCGACTTTATGAAGATGCGTGTATGCGGGTGTAATTGCGTTGAGTTACATTTGTTGAATATTGAAGCGAGACTTGCACTCCCGCGCATAGCGATAAGAAGTCACCTCTCAGGTAAAAGCCAAATCACTGAATTTGTTAACTAGATATTTAAGTTAATATTAAGTTTGGTTAAACAAAAAAAGTGCAGATGGCGCAATTAATATAAAATGTTAAATTATATTAGTATTACGGGAATTATATGAATATTGTACAGGACTAAAATTTAAATTAAATAAAATTAAACTTAAACTAAAGGAAAATGAACCATAACGGCCCACCGTAAATGCTATGCATTTACCGTAGAATCCTTCGGTAATGGGCATAATTTAGAAATTGGGCGTTTTAACACATTATTGCCAGTCTTAACTAGAGCAACACGGGCCACATTATCCGATCCACGATAGACTTCAGTAATTCTCCCTAACTGCCATTGAAGTGGTGGTAGCAAATCATTTTTTATTACGACTAAACTTCCTACTTCAGGAACGCTGTTGTTATCTAACCACTTACTACGCTGTTGGAGAGTATGAAGATATTCACGTTGCCAACGCCTCCAGAAATCTTGTTGAATTCTCTGGAGCAATTGCCAACGAGTTAAGCGATTTAATTTTAACTGGGTATAATCAGCATCTGGAGCAGCACTCAAAGGCTCCAGTGTCAAGAAATGACCGGGCGTTAATGCACTCATATCATTGGGATCTGAACTTAAAGGAGTGATAGGTCTTGAATTAATAACGGCCTCAATTTGACAAAGAACTGTATAAAATTCTTCATATGTAAGAACTTGTAAACCAACGACCCTAGCTAAATGTGTCTTAGTTGACTTAATGTTACTTTCCCAAAGCCCGCCAAAATTAGGGCTACTGGGGGGAATGAAATGCCAATTGATAGGTTCCGTCGAATCATAATTCAAAAGTTGCTTATTTGCGCTAACAAAATTTGTTCCGTTATCACTGTATAGATCAGTACAACGGCCGCGGCGAGCTATGAATCTGCGCAGTGCGGCTATGAACGCGTCGGCGGTTAAATCACTGGCCAATTCTAAATGGATTGCCTTTGTTGCGAGACAAACAAAAAGGCACACGTACGCCTTGGTCGTTTTGACACCACGATGTTTATTCATAGTAATTGCGACCGGCCCACCATAATCGACACCACTGTGTGAAAATGGTTTTAATTGCGAAATACGTGGGACAGGGAGATTTCCCATTTGAGGTTGAATAGAGCGCGGTTTTACTTTAAAACATTGTACGCATTTAGATAAGAGAGAACGGATCAGCTGCTTGGCAGAAATAATCCAAAATTGCTGATGTAATAAATATTGAACGGTCTGAATTCCCGCATGTAAATATTTCCTATGCAAATTATCAATTAATAAACAGGACAGTCTGCTGTTTTTGGGTAATAAAATAGGAAATTTTTTATTATATGAAAGAGTAGAATTATATAAGCGACCTCCAACGCGAAGAATATTTTGCGAATCAAGAAACACATTAAGTTTTCGCAAAGATTTTGGCAGAACGTAACCATTTCTCAGGGCGCGAGTTTCTAGAGAAAATTGCTTATTTTGTTCATGCTTGATCAAAACAAGAAGACTCTTATAAAGTTCTTGCGAGGAAATATATCCTGAGATTTTATCCTTTGTCTTACAGTTATTTATGAAGCGGAATATATATGCCAACACTCGATTTAATTTAGAAAATGAGGAACAGTTATTAAGTAAAGAATCCAAAAAATTGGTAGGTTCCGTAGTAGAAGCAGTTAGTGTAACTATTTTCTTTTCTTCGTCTTCTGGTTTAAAAGTGTCTGAAGAAAAATTTTGCTTAATTTTATTATAAGACTTTGGCCGCAAATCTACCGAACAATTAAGAAATTCTGGACCTTTAAAGAATATACTATTATTTGACAGGTCTGAAGGAAAAATTCCTCTTGATGCGACATCGGCTGGATTTAATGATGAATCTACGTAAAACCAATTGTTTGGAGGTAATTTTTCTTGTATCAACGCGACGCGATTAGCGACAAACGGTTTCCAGCGTGAGGAGTGCGATTTTATCCAATAGAGCGTAACGGTGGAATCTGACCACGCGAAAATATTGTGAAAGTCAATTGGAAGCGAAATATTATTTTTTACGAATTCCAGTAATTCGGATAATAATTTTGCGGCGCATAGCTCAAGACGAGCAATACTAATAGTTTTAAGCGGAGCGACCTTAGTTTTACTAGCGATAAAGTAAACCGAAAATGCTGATTTCCATAGAACACGTAAATACACTATAGCAGCGTATGCCTTTTCACTGGCATCAGCGAAACCATGCAGTTCATAACTTGCACGTCCGCAGAACGTATTTATGTGACGGGGTAAAGTAAAATTTTTTAAACATGACAACTCGTCTCTAAAACGTTCCCACTCTTGACATATGTTTGGCGGTGGCGTAGTATCCCAGTCAACACCTAATACCCACAATTTTTGAATTAAACATTTAGCGAATATTACACATGGCGAAAGAAAACCTAATGGATCATGAACTCTTGCTAATTCCGATAATATATTGCGCTTGGTACATGCCCTCTGAATTGGCTCTATATGAAAAGTAAAATAATCACAAGAAGGTTGCCAACGTAGTCCTAAAATTTTTGCTGTCTCATCGTGATCCAAAGAGAGCGCCGAAGGATTAATTATTGACTTTGGTAAAGTTTCTAAAACTGTTTGACTGTTGCTAGCCCATTTATGTAAGCAAAAACCTCCACGTTTCAATAAAAGCGTAAGTTCATCTTTAAGGTTTAGAGCATCCTCAATTGTAGCGCATGACGTCACAATGTCGTCAACAAAGACATCGGTGAGTAAAACTTTCGCGGCGGTTGGAAAATCATTTTCTTCGTCTTTAGCTAATTGTTTTAGAACTCTTAATGCGAGAAAAGGGGCAGGGGTTGTGCCATACGTTAAAGTAAGTAAGCGGTATTCAGAAATAGGCTCTGTACTTTTAAATCTCCATAAAATGCGTTGATAATCGCACTGATCTGGCGTTACCAAAATTTGTCGATATATTTTTGAAATGTCACACGTTAAGACAATTGCATTTAACCGAAAATTTATTAAAATTTTACATATATCTGTTTGTAATTTTTGACCAGGCAATAAAACGTCATTCAACGATTCATCCGTACCACTTTTTGCGGAAGCGTTAAATACTACGCGGACTGGCGTTGAGAAACTATCCGGGCGTTCAACAGGGTGATGGGGAATGTAGAAACTAGCATTTGTTTGTAAGGGATTTTTTAAATATTCCATGTGGTTTAATTCCAAATATTCTCTCATAAAATCAGAATATTTTTTGTACAAATTTGGGTTTTTTTGTAGTCGGCGTTCAAGTGATAAAAAACGATTTAATGCTAATGCCCGACTTGTTTTAAAACTAGGATTAATTTTAGAGAACGGTAGAGAAACAATGAATCGACCATCGGCGGTTTTAGAACACGTAGAAGAAAATAATTTTTCACAATATTCTTCATCGGGTGTAAGAATAGGTTTACTTGGGATATTATCTAACTCCCAAAATTTAGTAAGCATATTATTTATTTCTTGGCAATTTATTTTGCATAAAAAGGACTGGACCACCTGCTGCGTAGAAAAGTTTTCAATCTTACCCAATAAAACGACACCGAAAATACTATTTAAACCTACAGGGCGATTGTCTCTATCAAAGACTCGGCCATCCTGTATAATATATGGATATAAATCAGCCCCAATTAGAAAATCAATAGGTCCCGGTTTATTGAAAGTTGGATCTGCTAATTTTAAATTTTTAATATAATTCCAGTTGTCAACACTAAACTCCTGACTTGGAAGTGGCGAACAAATTTTTGGTAAAATCATAGCAGTAATGCTAATAGTGGGACTACTTTGACCTACTGGTCGAAGATTTAAACATACTGAATCGACTTGGGATTGCACATGGGTATCCCCAATACCTTGTATATCAGAATGTATCTTTTGTCTTTGCAAACCTAAATTGTTTGCACACTTGTGAGTAACAAAACTAATTTGCGAACCTGAATCTAATAATGTACGAAATTTTTGAAAGTTTCCGCGTGCGTCTTGAATTTCAACAAATGCTGTGGCGAGTAGTACTTGAGATGATTTAGAAATAGAGGAAAAACTTGCGTTTGAGTTTGTAGGTAAATCGGATGGCGTGTTGGTTGCGTTTACACCGTTCATTTCAGGCGGAGACGAGTGTAAAGAAATTTGCGGCGAATTATTTAAGTGTAACAAACTATGATGGCGTTTTTTACATATTCGACATGACATGGCGGAGCGACAATTTACTGTACGATGAATGTTACTAAGACAGTTACAACATAATTTTTTTAATTTTGAGTAATCAAAGCGTTCTGGCGGCGTTTTAGAAATAAAATTTGGACAGTTGTATAAAGCATGATCTGCGTTACACGCAATACAGCGGAGCGGATTATCTGTTGCGTTACCTATAAAAATTCCATTGGAAGAAGGATTAGGTCGCGGTTGAGAGCGTATAGAATATTTTTGCGGTCTTAAGGCGAGTTTAGGTTTTTGCTGCGTGGGGGTAACAGTAAATAAAGCGTTACAATGGTTTTCTAAGAAATTGTAGACATTTTTATACTGCGGAATTTCTCCATGTTTTCCGTGCGCAATTTCAAAGCGGGTAACAATATTTGCGTCAACCTTTTTAAGAAGTAAGTGCGTTAATATAAAATCCCAAGAATCTGGATCTAAATTTAGCGTTTTAAGTGCTTCTATATTTTTTGAAAATATATCTAATAAATTTCTTAAAGCGTTCGGATCATCAGAGTTTACACTGGGGGCATTTTCAATGCTGCTCCAATATGCTTGTGCCAAAAGTCTAGTATTTTTGTAGCGTTTGACTAAATTATCATAAGCGATAGAATAATTAGCGGCAGACATTGGCAAGCATTTAATCAAATTTAAAGGAGTACCTTCAAGGTGCGAAATCAAATAAGAAAATTTTTCAATATTTGAAAGTATAGGATTGTTATGTACCAAATTCTCAAAAAGATCATAAAATGCAGGAAAGGATTTGATATCTCCTTTAAATTTAATCAATTCAATTTTTGGCAGATTAACATGGTCTGGGTTTACCACATTGGAGTTACCCATGCTTGTTCTAGATTTTGTAGAACTAGTTATAGATGACAAGGAAAATAATTCATTATAAAGGGCTTTAACTTGCGAGACAGTAGAATTGAATTTATTAATTTCTTTAGTAGCCAATTTTACTTCATCATCCTCGCTATAAGTCAAATTTATAAGCGCAGAGTGATGTTTAAAATATTCATTACGAATTTGTTCCAAATCCTCACAAGCAGGTTCAAAAATGCGTTTCTTTGAATTATCTGATTTTGCAGCTAAACCTAGAGAAAGCAATTCGTTCAGTTTAGAGATTTCAATATCTCGCAACACTTTACACTTTTTAATTTGATCAGCGTTTGACATCGTGAAAAGAAGAAAATTTAATTTCAATTAGCAAAAATCAGTTAGGTTTTTAAGAGATATTATTAAAAGACAAGGTAAGTTCAATCTTCAAATGACCAACTTACAACTGTGTAAACGTAGTAAAATTCAAAATTATTTTGCGATTTATTTAAACTATTTGGTTTTTTACTACCAACACTTCATATCAATGGCAAATAAAATGCGACAAAAAATGCACGTTTAAGGAATGTGATACTTTTTCGTAGAAAATTAGAAAACTAAATAAATTTTTAAGAAAGTAATTAATTACGCCTTCGTGCACAAAATATCAAAATCCGGCAAGCGATTGGACCAAATGATGTATTATTAATTCCTTCGATAGCTTTAAGTTTTTTTGTAAGTTTCAGTGAATTGGCGGAAATAATGAGAAGATGACTTACCGATCTGGTGAGGTTCACTGGAACATGGGGGCCCCCTGGATGTGTTAATCTGAAGATGTCCTCTGGGTCATAACTAGCACTTAAAAGTCTTAATCTAAATTACTTGTAAAATGCGGCACTATAATATGGTTTTCACTAGCGACTTTATGAAGATGCGTGTATGCGGGTGTAATTGCGTTGAGTTACATTTGTTGAATATTGAAGCGAGACTTGCACTCCCGCGCATAGCGATAAGAAGTCACCTCTCAGGTAAAAGCCAAATCACTGAATTTGTTAACTAGATATTTAAGTTAATATTAAGTTTGGTTAAACAAAAAAAGTGCAGATGGCGCAATTAATATAAAATGTTAAATTATATTAGTATTACGGGAATTATATGAATATTGTACAGGACTAAAATTTAAATTAAATAAAATTAAACTTAAACTAAAGGAAAATGAACCATATATATTTTTTATAAAAGATGGTTTTTCAAAAATAATGCGTAGGAACCAAATTCTGACACCATAAATTCCATCTGTTTCCAAATTCTGACACTTAATGCTCCTAAATCTGACAGGCCATAAAATAATCATACTTTATAGTAGTATTTACGTTATATTACATAGTATTTCACACAAACTAAGTTAACACTTTATTTAACACTTGTATATATATATATATATATATATATATATATATATATATATATATATATATATATATATACAGGGTGTTATGGAAATGATTTAATATATTGGAATGGGTGACTCCTGGGATAGTCTACAGACATATCCAATACTTTTTTTTCTTAAATCGAACATTTTAAAAATTTTCAAAAATACCCTAAAACCAGTCTATATTCGCCGCACCTGGCTGAGCGAGTACATAGTCCGACATAGCGCTTGACAGAAAATTACGCGCGAAAAACTTAAAACAATTGAATTTGTTGTAACGTTGCCAGACATATTAACACCGAAACATCTCCATATTTAGACGTTTTTTTTTTGTACAAAATTATCGTACGGGGTATACCATACCTTTTGCAGGCGCGTAAAATTGGCACTCCCGACCTAACTTCCTCCACAGCATTTCTTAGATCTTCGGCTGTATAATTTCTATATTTTTTTGAAGCCATTTTACTATAAAATGAAGCCAAACGTAGATATGTCAAATATAGGAACTGAAGTTATTTAAATAAATTCCTATCTCTGACACTCCTCTCAGAAATAGGGATGCCATGTAAATTGGGGTCCCTATATCTGACACCTTTAAATTTTTTGTAAAATATTGCTTTTTAAGGCTAAAATCGAAAAAAGTACAAACTTGAATAAGGCTGTAAAGGCATGATTACATTATTTTACCAAAAAAAATCAGAATTCAAGGTTTTTTTATGGATTAATGAAGTGTAACGTTCTTAACTTACCTCTTAAGAAAATAGCGGGAACAACACACATTCACGACATGCGTAATTTTAAACTGTCAAAATAGAAAAATGGTCGGTAAAAGAGAAATCTTTAATAGTTTTATTGATAGAGGAATGCAAAAGAACACTTTTTGACACATAAAGATTTTGTTTTTATTATCGAAAACCTTAATATTAAATAATAAAGGTATATGTGTCAGAATTTGGGTAAGTGTCAGAATTTGGTGCCTTTACCTTAAATAGAAAAATTAAAAAACCGAAAAAAAGTTGAAAAAAGTTAAATATGTAGTTGTACTTTACAATTGGAGATATATTCTTAAAAGGGGGTGGGTTCGAATGTAGACTCTAAAGTACATATCCTAAAGGTCCGTGCGCATGTCTAACACGCTTGGTTTGCGCGTGGTAGGCATTTTGGTCTACTGTGCAGAACCAAAAATAAGTCGAACAAGTTAGGGAAAAAACTGACCCACAAAAATAAAACATATGCGCGCGCACTTTGCCTGGTTGGCACCTGTATTGCGCAGGCTGGTACTGCCTGGCACCAGAGGTCGACTACCGGTTGTCGATATATGCCCCGCCTGGATGGCAATATTTCTGGCCATTTTGACCTTTTTGGCATGTAAGACTACTCCATAGAAAAAATCTTTAAAATTACGGCACGCCGGAACCCTCTATGAGCAAGTCGAACTCGCACTTGGCCGGTTTTTTATTTCACATGAATATGCGTACGTACTTAATTTTCGGCATGGTAACAGATCGAAAGTGGCCAAGATAACTCGGTGGTGTGTTATATACCCAAGCAAGTGATGCCGTTAAAATCTGACTAAATATATCGCTTTTATTTGGAAACGTTGGGATGAATAAAATCGCTGAAAATATATACATAATCAAATAATAAAGCTTATTTTTGAAAACAAAATGAACCTTTTCACACAAGGGTTGAGTTTTACATTATCATGTAGCATAAGTTTTATTCACAATTTTTGTATTAATTGTATTTGCATCGAAACTTTTTTAAAGCAGGGTTTATAATATTATAATAATTACTAGTTCAAATAATTACGCAAATGCTAACGTCTTTAAAAATACGATCGATGCAATTGCAAGGTACAATAAACAAATAAGGGAAAAAATAACTTACTCAATTAATTTATAATTTCAGGTGGGCCAGAAGGTATGTAGTTTTAAGCAAATTTTGAATTGCTGTATAAAATTGCTAGACTCTTTTAATTCTGTTTCTTCTCTTGCTGCTTTAGGTACTAGTTATTAACATTTCACTTTCCATTTTCCACTTGTATTTATATAATTTTGGTTCATATTGATAATAATTTTTATAACAGTAGCCTTGAGAAAAATTTAAAACATTGCAGGCCAATTCCTTAGTTTTAGTTATTCTGTATTCTATTGAAACTGATTCAAAATTTAATGAATTTGGTTGACCCCAAAATACAGGAAATCAATTAAACAACAAATTTAATGTAATAAAATTAGATTGGTTATAGTATTTGCACAAGTATTTAAATTTTTATCGGTATAGACCAAGTAATATTTCAATATATTATTATGAGTCACGACGTAGTCCAGTGAGTCATTTCTAAAACAATTTTTCCACAAATATGACTTTTTAAAGAAAAGTAAAACTGAAAATTCTACATTGCCGATCATGGTCGTGAAAGCAATCAGAATAATAAATGCTAATTTAAAAATGTTACTATTAGAAGACTGTTAGCGTAAGATTAGATTAAATAAATGACCTATTTCTTTATTCACTTTAATTCGACCTTCTTTCCACAGAAGAAATTTCTTATTCTCCAGAATTTATATTTAATTGCGTTTCTTTCTAACGATGTTTTTTGTCTCTTGGTATAAATTGTTTGGTCATTAATTATCATTATATTTATTTCTTTATGGTAAAATATTAGGCGACAACAAGAACAATTTTTCGACATTTTGTTGAAAAATCAGTTTGTTGATGTTTCTTGTGGGTAATATTAATTTTTTAGCCTTTTTATTTGATTAATTTTTTACCACTGTATTTTGATTGAGCAACGCATACACTAAAAAATTCCTCTTTTGTTCTGACCCAAAAGTAAGGCACAACTCTATTTTTTCCGCTGCATGTTTTCAAGCTTTTGTACTTTCTACCATTTCCTTCTCTACTAACTCCCCCCCCCCCCCCCCCCAAGAATCGGTATTACCGTTCGTGACTTTTTAGAAAGTCGAAAGAAATCAAAAACTAAATTTTTTTAAAATTTATATTGGTGACATGCAATATTAACATATTGTTTGTTCAAACAGCGATTAATTAAAAGTTACCAATTTAATATTTTTTTTTGAATGGTTGACATTTAATTTTGATTTCAAAAAGCAAGTTAAAGACTGATTAATCCTTTATAGCCAAATTGTCAAATAACGAGATAATAGGGAATATGCATGTAACCCAAATAAATCTGAAATATATTTTTTTATATTCTCTATATAAATTAAATAAATGTTCATGGCGGTTGCTGTTATCCATTTATTTTGGTCTTTATTAACAAAAAAAAAGGATTTAGAACTGCAAATTTTCGCGCGAATTTCGAAACTTGTAAAACGTGATCCCATTGGCTGTGTCGTCAAAATTGAACTTATGACTCATCATGAGTACATTGCGAATTCCAGTGTTGTAGAGTCGTCAAAAACTCAATAGAAATGGTATTTCATGCGTAACTCATCCAATGAAATATCCCTGCACTTAAAGTAGAAGGTTTCTAAAATCTTATTTATGTATACTTCAAGTCGAAATCGGTCCAGGAACCTTTCGATTTTGCAAAAAAATTGGCATTTCTGAGAAATTTTGACATATCATCTTAATAATTTCGAGTAAATAAACTGCAATTCTTTATTTTGATGGCAATTTCGAAAATTCAAAAATTTTCAAATTTTAGATGTCCCCGATGGAAATAAACCTATTTATTGATAACTTTACCGAAAAAATAAGCGATTATAAATTAGTGGTAGGTATTCCTAGATAATTAACGGATAAAATAAACCCAAAAAGAATCACTAAGGGCCGGTTCTACAATTCAAGTATATACTTAGAATAAACAATACCTAGCATAAACTGCCAAAATTGCATTCTACAACTGTAGAATAACTTTATTCTCAGTATAAACTGATGGATAACTTATCCATGTAAGGTTGGGCGGATAAACTCGAGATAAAGTTGTTCTAGCTTTCTATTGGTCACTTGATCACAGTTGCGCGCGTGGTTTTCTTTGTCAAATACAAAACATACGTAAAATAACCTAACTTTTCTGTTTCCAACTTTTCAGTATTTTTACTGTTTTTGAGGTTTCTGAATTTTTGGGTTTTTATAGCTCACAGTGAAAGTTATCGAAATGGATCCAGCAGATTTAAATGTTTTTGATTCGGATGAGGATGAAATGGAAGAAGTCGTGTTATACCGGCAGCCGAAAGTATTTAAAAATCTGTAAGTTTTATAAAGATGTAGTTGGAAGTTTGAATTGAATTATAAAAATAAAACATCTTTCAGGCCTAATTACTTTGTGGAATTTGACGAACTAGAGTTTTTCAAGCGTTTCCGGCTACAAAAGCAGACGTGTGCTATGCTATTAAACTTAGTTGAGAATCAGATCAAATCTGCAACAGATCGCAACCATGCTATAGAACCACAAGCAAAATTACTTCTTACCTTCCGTTTTTACGCTACAGGTAGCTTTTTACTGACACCGGGGGATGTAAAACCTCTGCACGTAACATTGTCACCCAGGTCACTGAGGCTATTGCATCGTTACGACCAAGATACATAAAATTTCCAGAAATAAACATGGAACGTCAAACAGTGAAAGAAGAATTTTATGCCATTGCCAGGTTTCCTCATGTTATTGGCACTATTGATTGCACCCATGTTCGTATAATTTCACCAGGTGGAAATGAAGCAGAACTATACAGAAATCGAAAGGGATATTTCTCATGGAATGTACAAACAATTTGTGACTCACGTTTAAGAATAATGGATATTGTTGCACGGTGGCCTGGTTTTTCTCATGATCAGACAATTTATAACAACCAGAATAAAAGGAAGACTGGAGAATGGAGAGTTTGGAATGGCTGTTATTTTAGGAGACAGCGGGTATGGTAACAATAATTTTTTAATTACTCCGCTAGAGCAGCCAAATACTGATGCTGAAACACTTTTTAATGAATCACATATTCGTACAAGAAACTGTGTGGAAATGTCATATGGGGTATGGAAACGTAGGTTTCCTATTCTCTCTCTGGGTACGCGTGTATCATTAGAACATTCAAAGGCAATAATAGTGGCAACTGCTGTTCTTCACAATCTTGCAATAGCAGAACATGAAGAAGAGCCACCGAACGAAATTGTTTTTCAAGGCCTTGAAGTCAATTTACCAGATGCTAGGAACCAAGGTATTATTCGAGAACAGAACAGAATGATGGCTTCTCTCATTTTAAATCATTTTGCTAACTTATGAATACCATAATGAAAACAGTGATACATGTTATGAAGCAATATTTGTAATTGAGAAAAAGTTTAATTTTAAATATAGGTTATTTATAAGTTCCTATGGTATAAAATAAATAAATACAATCATTATAATGAATAAACACAAGAATTTAATTTATTTTTATTTTGATTTATTAATATTTTACAAGTACAATATTTATTTCACTCACAGTAGATAGTAGTGCCTATTTATGGTTATAGGGGGCCCTAGGCTTACGCAGTCCGGGGCCCCTCACAACTTCAAAGTGTTTTTTCCTTAATAAGTTACGCAACCCTCATTTATTATGCTTTAATGATATTATAAAGAAAATAAATTAGTACAAATACAATAATAATAAAAATTTTAACAGTCTAGAAAACAGTAAACAGCCTTAAAGTAGCTATAGAAACAAAGAATAACATCAACTCCCTTCTTTGCTTATACAGAAAATAATTAAAATAGAACAAAACATAGAATACTAAAAACATAATCACCAAAAAAAAAAACAAAATACAGTAATAATGTCAATCTGCCGATTGTCGTAGATTTTAAGAACCTGTAAAATATTTTTTGCAATAAAAAAGTTAGCATCTTATTTTTGCAAATAAAGTATGTGTTACACTAAACATAAACAAAATAAAGTAATAATGTCAATCTGTCGATTGTCTTAGATTTTAAGAACCTGTAAAATATTTTTAGCAATAAAAACGTTAGCATCTTATTTTTGCAAATAAAGTATGTGTTACAGTAAACATAAACAAAATAAAGTAATAATGTCAATCTGTCGATTGTCTTAGATTTTAAGAACCTGTAAAATATTTTTTGCAATAAAAAGGTTAGCATCCTAGTTTTGCAAATAAAGTATGTGTTTGTTTTGTAGTATTTGAACAGAAGTGTAGTGTCGCCCAGCCGAGCGCGGGGCCCCTCTGAAAGTGGGGCACCAGGCCCAGGCCTATCGGGAAAATAAGCCCTGGGTACTGCTTACTACATATTCTCTTTTTTTTGTAGTTCGGCCTGCAATAATTTAATTTCTAGTTCATGCTTCTCGGCAAGTCGTTTTTCTTTTCTTTCTGCTTCATCTTTTAGCAGGGTCATTTGGAAGTTTATGAACTCGATTTTTTTTCTTACTAATTCTTCATACGAGCCATTGCTTCGTTGCTTTTTATTTTTGAAGGAATTGATTCATTTTTGTAGAACCTCTTCCTTTTTCCACTATCAGCAAGACCTGAAAAATTACAGCAGGTATAATATTACTGGTTTTAAATTATTCAATAAAAAAATACCTTTAGGTGTGTCAAATTTCACTGGGGTACAGTTGGCAGTTTCCTTTTTTTCTACTATCATGGTTGGATTTTCCATATTTGATCCACCACACTCATCTTCTAAAAAGTAAAACAAAAATATAATAACCCTATTACTTTCTCTTTTTCAACAAATCCCTTACCTCCAACATTCAAAACTTGTAACGCCTTGCTCTTAGGCTGCCTAAGCTGCTGTGGGGTCCATGACTTCCAACTACCGTTATGCTGTAAATATAATTTTCTACTTACATTATAAACTTTAATTAAATTAATGATACACACCAATTCTATTATGTCAAGAGTACTTTCACCATCAGTGCTTTTCAAGACTTTATCAGGGCATACCTCAATAATTTTCACTGTACTCTCAGAAGCAATCTGCGATACTGTGTTTAGATCTATATTCACAATATCTGATGTGGAAATAATAGATTCTTCTATTCAGGTATATCTGCAGTATCTATAAAAATGATTCATGCTCATAAAAAATTAAACTTTTATTGGCAAAATATGTATCTACAGGATACATAACAATATTTTGCTTATTTTCTAAAATATTACCCATATCAAAATCACAATCAAATTGTGATATTGTTCCGGTTGCCCCAACACCAATTACGGATACGACTCGATAACCAACACCGCTAAGCTTTACATCACTAGCTGGCCCACCACCTATTTTGTACAAATTTTACTTGGCTGCGGCATATTCCTTTTTTATTGTTTTCTTTAAAGAGTCCCATTTGCCTCTCAACATTTTTGCAGTTCTACCTGTCCCACATATTACGTTGAATTTCACTTATATTTTTCGCCACTCTGCCTCTTTTCCACTGTTTGTTACAGTGTCCGTTTTCTTGCATTCTACATAATGATAAAGCTAATTAGTATACCTATTTATTAAAAACGGAATTAAATTAAATACGTACCTAAAATTTCTTTGAATTCTTCCACTAAAGCCACCAACACATCGATTTCATTTGTTGTAAAGTTGTTACAACGCTTTTTTCCATTTTATAATATAAAAAATAAAGCACGAAATACAAATCAAAACCTCTGTAAAAATAAAAACTTTCAAGATGCTTTTAAACAAATAATTAGGTTAATTTCCCGCCTTTGAAATTTTATTAGTCAAGTGTCACTACTGTCAGTAACGTCAGTCAATATAACCAGTGGCGGCTGGTGGAATTTCAAAGTTGTATATCTCTGTTCCTACGTACAGGACCCGTACCAAATTTAGTAGTTTTAATAGTGAGCCCACTGGGAATGTTTTGGTAAAGAAAAAAAACATTTTGTAATTTGCGAAAAAAAGTTAAATTTTTGGTGTGCCCCTCCTAAGAAAAAAATGAACACGTCTAGTTATTTTGTTTATTATTTTTTGTAAACAAATTTTGCATCATTTTGTCGACAGTTTTTAAATTTTAAGAGAAAAAAATGTGTTAGTAGAAAGTTATAGCCATTTGAATTTCTTTAAGGCTAAAATATAATTTAAAAAAAAAATTTAAATGACTGTAACTTTCTACTAACATATTTTTTTCTCTCACAATTTAAAAACTGTCGACAAAATGATGTAAAATTTGTTTAGAAGAAATAATAAATTAAATACCTAGGCGTATTCATTTTTTTCTTAGGAGGGGCACACCAAAAATGTAACTTTTTTTTGCAAATTACAAGATGTTTTTTTTCTTTACCAAAACATTCCCAGTGGGCTCACTATTAAAACTCCTAAATTTGGTCCTGTAAGTAGGAACAAAGATATACAACTTTGAAATTTCACCAGCCGCCACTGAATATAACCTACGCAGGCATGCATTGGAACTACTCGCGCGTTATTCTCAGAATTACTATATCGCCCTTGCTCAAACATTGCGGCACGCGCAACCAGTTATACTTGGAATAAATCTAAGTATAAGTTATTCGAGGAACGACTATTCCATGTTTTATACCTGCGTTGTAGACCGGGCCTAAATAGGGTAAATAGTGTGGAATAATGTCGGTTAAAAATAGGATTTGTCGGAAAAAATCAAGAAAATCCTATTTTTACCCCTTAAATACGCTCCTAGATGACCCATTCGGTATTCATTTTACAGTGTGATTATCCCTTTATAAGATAGTGTTGAAAAATTGGGGAAAAAATAGATAGGAAAAAATACAGATGATGATTCAAATGTACCAATGTCGAGGGCAAAAAACATACTTTGACTACCACTTTCCGATGACGTTTATGGGATTTTAATTTGAACCATTTTGACCCCACAAAAAATTAAAAACCGTGAAATGTTTGGGCCAAAAATCTAAATTTCCAGTTTTTCCAAATATTTCCATTTTCCAGTGATTTTAGATTTAGGTAAGTGTATTGCAAAAAAGTATTTGAGATTTTAAAGTTTCACTTATGAATCCGTTTTTCGATCTGACGTTTTGTTTTCGAGTTATTAGGTACCAAAGAGGGGTCTGGAAATGACATTTTTCGACCTAAAACAATTCAAAAGAATTACTTGCCATTTTCTGATCCTCACCAGTTTCCGTGGAGTTCTCAAGCTCCGGGTCCCCTACAACCTCTGAAAATTTGCATCGATTTAATTCACGTTTGAGACTTGTACCCGATTTCAACGGAAATCGCGGAAATTTCAACTTTGACGTTTAATAGCTGCGAATTGAAATATCCTGTATAACTGAATTTTTTACCCAAGTTAGTTGAACCAGAGAAAAACAATACAGAGAGAATTATATCTCGTACTGATATCATTCATAAATACGATTGGCTTTCGATGACCTCCAAACCGACGTGGAAATAACCTGCCACGGGCGCGCTCTGCAGATTTTGGGTTATTATAAAAAAAAATTCTGAAAAATAAAACATACAATATGAGTAATACAACAGTAGTATAAAAATGTATTATTAAATATTTAATAACTAATCTAGGAAGAATTAAGTAGGTACCTTATTTACAGCAATTTTACTTCTACAAGAAAATCTATAAAAAAAGGAGAGTAAAATAAAAAACTATGAATACTTAACTCGTGAATTAGTAAAAATGAAAAGCACTGCATGAAATTGCAAAAGTTCAGGCGTTTTACAATAATTTAAGCCCTTTAGAGTATTATGTAACAAAACATACCTAACTAAATGAAATATAGTCTTAACAAAATACAAATACCAATCATTCTCTATTTCGGGTCTTTATTATATGTCCGTTGTTATGGAGATTTCTGATGTACGGTGTTATCCTTTATATTTTGCATCGAATCTAAAGCTTTTATCAATTGGAATATAAAAAACTTTTACGGCAAAAGTATAATTATTTTTAAGGAACGGAAAAACAAAAATAGAAAAGTCGAAAAAAAGTTGGGGAGAAAAGTTAAATACGTAGTTGTATCTTTACTGTTGGCGATAATATATTCCTAAAAGTGAAAGTGTAGACTAGGGCTAGGAATTTTTAAAATTGAAGTACTGGAATACTTACTTCATTTATTATTCAAATATTAGAATTATTCAATGTTCGAATAGTCTCCACGAATATTCGAATAGTCTATTCGACTAGCAGAATTTTCGAATAATCGAGTCAACTATTCCAATAGTTTATTCGACCAGTCGGTTCGACTATTCGAATAGTTGAATCGACTATTCAAATAATCGGTTCTACTATTCGAATAGTCGATTCGACTATTCGAATAATTCATTGGACTATTCGAATAGTCGATTCGACTATTCGAATTGTTTATTCGACTATTCGAATAGTCGATTCTACTATAAATAAAATAAACATATAAATAATTTTGAACATATAAATAATTTTGAAGGGAAAATATTCGCTATTCCAAAATTCGAATATTGTCTAGCAATTCGCATTTTGGTCTACCGCGCAGATGTCAAAATCCGAAAAATATAAACAACAAAATGTAAAAAAATGTAAAGAAAGTTGCGAAAAAAAGTTTCCCACCAAAACAAAAAAAAATGTGCACATGAATTGCGCAGGCTGATACTGTATGGCACCAGAGGTCGGCTATCGGTTGTTGACTTATGCCTCGCCCGGACGGGTAAATTGGGTTGGGTGCCATTTTGATCTTTTTTATATATGTTGCAACACTACTCCGTACTCGAAAGGAGCTTTTCTAGACTTACAGATATTCTTAATTATAATGATAAATGACCTCGTTTTACTGAAACGAACTTTGAAAAAATGTTAATTATGTTATGTAATGTCAATAAATTGTAATATAGTCTAGATTTGTTTTAGTTTCACATTTATTACAAAATAGCTATTTACATACCAAGGGAGGAAAATAGTGCTTTTCCTCTAGCGGGTAGTTTGATGCCCGACGCGAAGCGGAGGGCATTAAATATCCAAGGGAGGAAACGCATTTTCCCCCTGAGGTATGTATATAGTTTTTTCTACTAGCTTACTAGAAAGTTGTCAGACTATAATACTGAGTTAGTAAAAATTACTGGAACGCTTAAATATCTTCAAAATTATTACAGTTGTGCTTACAAAAATGGGTATCTGTAAGTTTTTTTGTATGCGAAATTGAACAATTAAACGTTTAACGGTTTAAGAGACATTTTACGTGTTTCGGCTCTTTTTAATAACCCGGTATGGGGCTATATGACAAAATATCAAGTAGTTGTTGCGTCGCCGTCATTATGTTTACTACGCTTTGTTGCTATGATATTTTTAGTAATACAAACATAACAGTAAGGTGTCAGATTGTTTATCATTACTTAATTAGAAATTTTTTCTACGTTTTGAAAATGAGTTCTAGTGAAGATGACCTGCCGTAAGATCTCGCTGAAGAGGTAAGAATAGCGACACTTAATCTCCTTCCTGAAAAATCAAGAGAGCGATATGAAAAGGAATATAGTTTGTTCAAAGAATGGTTGGGAGAGCGCGGAGTAAAAAAAGTTTCTGAAGATGGTGTATTTTTCGCAGCAAGCAAAAGAATTAAAACCATCAACATTATGGAGCAAATATAGTATTTTGCGGTCTGTACTAAACGTTAGGGAAAATGCAGACATCAAGTTTCCAAAATTAGTAGCCTTCCTCAAACGGCAATCCACCGGTTACGTGTCAAAGAAGTCTCTAACTTTAGAAAGAGATGAAATCTCAAGATTTTTAGTGGAGGCCCCAGATAGAGATTATTTGCATATGAAGGTAAGCTTTTCAAATTCAAAAATATGCATTTTTTGATAGATTCTGTTTTTTTTTCAGATCGCTTTACTATTTGGCATTTGCGGGGCTTGTAGATGCGAAGAACTAGTTAAAATGGACCTTAAAGACCTTGATGATCGTGGCGATATGGTAATAGTAATCCTTCCAGTTACAAAATCTAAGAAAAAATGGACATTTATTGTCTCCGATGATATAATAAACGGAGTGTCCGCCTTGAATTTATACAGAAAGTATAAGAATTCTAGACAGCCCAGAACAGCGATTCGAACTCTAGATTTTTTGTCAAATACTGTAAAGGGAAATCATCTGTGAATGTGATTGGAGAAAATACAATGGCCAAAATTCCATTTAAAATTGCAACATTTTTAAAATTAAAAAACCCTCAAAGTTATACAGGCCATTGTTTCCGAAGAACTTCGGCGACGCTGCTCGTCAATGCAGGTGATGATTTGGTGACACTTAAGCAGCATGGAGGTTGGGAGTCTGGGAAGATTACGGAGGGATATGTCGCAGAATCATTAACAAGAAAAAAGGAAGTGGCAAGCCAAATCATTACTGGTCGACAACTGTCTTTAACGCCAAGTTCTTCCAAGGATCACGTTGATATCTATGTGTCGATAGCTACTCCTTCATTGGAAAGCAACCTTACAGGCAGCCATACCACGTCAATAAGTAACCATCAAGAAGGAGTAGTTAATATTTCAGCGGAAAGTGGCTTTTCCGGAGGGATAACTTTTAATAATTTGACGAATTGTACAATTAATTTAAGCCGTTAATTTTTTTTATCTCCTATAGATACTTACTGTTGTTTAATTTAAAAAAATATTTATGGTTATAATGTGAAGACTTTTATAAATTTTTTTCCTACCAATTCAAATAGGGCTAGACGAGGTAAAAAAACTCTTGCCAATGTAAAAATGTTAAAAAAATTAGAGGGAGGCAAAATCTTTTCCTCCCTGGGAAGAATTTTTTTTTCCTTCCCGGGAGGAAAAGATGCATTTTCCTCCCTCGCTCAGGGGTTGAAAATTAAGTTTTCTAGTAAGGTAGTAAAAAAAATATTTTCACGGCTCACCTGAACTTTCGTATTTTAAGTCGATCTCATTGGGACGAGCTCGTGCCTTTTTTCCGTTCTTTAATTCTTTGTCCCTTTGTTCTTTTATGCAATGAAAAAAAAAGTAAAAACCGCTAACCTAGCCAACAATGTAAAACCTTAATTATTTTAAACATGCAGTATATTTCCAAGTCATTTAGGAGAGTTGCTGAGTGTAAATTCATGGATATAGGTAAGTTTCATGGGCGTAATTTAAAGTTCCCCCAAAAGGAAAGATTATACAAAAACTGTGATGTCGTGATTTGAAAAACAAACACACGAAGATACAAAAAGCAATAGAAAACTATATGTGCACGTAGAATACCCCGTTACAAAAAACACATATGAAAGACAACAATCAAAAGCTTAAAAGATTCTCCAAAAATGTAGTCACGCGTTAAAAACAGAATCGCGCATCCATATAAACGGTATAAACCACAGTGAGAGTGAGTATTGAGCGCGCCGCAGAAAACTCTCTCTGCTTGCCGTGTTGCTACCGCACTGGCTAATGTCGGGGTGTATTGTGAGAATCGTATGCGCCAATCTCGGGGTGTTGGCGTTTGAAGGCAATCGCGTTGTCGAGCTAGCGGGAAGAAGAGATATTATTCTCTCTGTCTTGTTTTTCTCTGGTTAAACTATTCCTCTATCAACCCAAAAAAATCGTTTTTTTATCTAAGACATCCCACGTAGACTTCAAGTCTAAGTACTAACGTACCGTGGGCGTCTGGAGGGAAGGGAAATTGAGTCTATTGACACGGGATTTGAAGGATTGGAGGTTGGGATGGGAAGGGAAGACATCTGCAGGCAATTTGTTCCATAATCTGGAGACCTTAGGCACAGATTTACCCACACCAGATACGTAAGTTTGCCGAATCGGCAGTATAAGTTCTTGTGACCTTGTGGGAGTGTACGGCAGCTAGTTGCACCAACGAAGGCAAATAAGGTTGTCAGTCATTTGCTCTAAACAACGTTTTATTATAATAATAATAAATTATAATTTACTTATAAGCTCACTTATGTCCAGTCATTTTAAAACACCTACACAACACACCTAATACAAAATTATAAGTCTATAAAAACAAATATAACACTAATTTTATAAAGTATTTTAAGTTCATTCACTGCCGAAATAACGAGGTGCTCGTGCAGACACTACTTGGTGTCGCGGGCTCACTGACTATAGCAGTTGCCGATTAACAATTGAAATAGGGTGTGGCCACAGCAAAGGCGCGTTCGCCGTTTATTGCTTGCTTTCGTATCTGGTGTGGGTAAATCTGTGCCTTAGGTATGAATGAGCGAGAGAAATGGTCTGTTCTAGGCTTTTGTAGCTGGACAGTAAAGGGATGTATACGTAACGCGCCTCTCGTTGTTCTGTTAGGAACAGTCAAGGGGGGAATAATACCGGCTAGTTCTTCAGAGCAAAATCCGTGGAAGTAGCGGTAGAAAAGGGATACATCCCCAACAGCACGGCGATGAGCGAGAGAAGGGAGTTGTCTCCTGAGGGCTGGGTCATTGACAAGTCGAATGGCTCTCTTTTGGATAGAACCAAGGATGTTAAGTGTCGAAGGTGATGCCGCTCCCCAAATGTGGGAGCAGTACTCTAGGTTAGGTCTTATTCCGGAAACACAGAGAGTGTATAAGTTGGAAGGGGAGAAGTATCTTGCTCGAAAGAGAACACAAAGCTTTTTAGCTGCCGATGTGGCTACTGAAGTAATGTGTTTGTGCCAGCTGAGATCATTTTCAAAAGCGACGCCAACAAGATCGAATGTTTCATTGTTTTGTAGGGCCTGGCCATTCATGTGGATGGGGTAAGCGTTGCCAGATTTTTTGCGTGACAGGGAGCAAGACTGGGTTTTGGAGGCGTTGAACTGAACAAGGTTCTTGGCACCCCAGTCTAAGATTAATTGGAGATCTTGGGAAAGGGATAGGTACATAGATCTGCGTCTATTATCCAACTCTTGATTCGAAACTTGTCTGGAAGAATGAATATTGGAGTGAAGAGTACTATCGTCGGCATAACTGTGGATGGGGTTGGTAGTTGAAGAGAGCAGGTAATTAATGTGAAGATGAAATAGGGTTGGTGCCAGGACTGAACCTTGGGGGACGCCAGCATTGATAGGATGGAAGTTAGATGAGTGGCCGTCAACCACAGTAGAAGGGAAAGAGGAAAGCTGTATCAAGGAAGCTCCCAAAACCCCCCCACTGTTCACCATTCCAAAACCCCCCACTCTTCACCATTCCAAATCCCCCCACTCCCTACCAAAATCCGCCCACTCTTAACACTACTCTATATAAACTCCTTAAAGTTATAATAAAACAAAATTCACAACAATGCCTTTGCCAGTACCTGTCGATCTCTCCTGGGACGCAGAGCCTTGTGAAACTTACGATCCTTTGCCAGTACCTGCGGATCTCTCCTGGGACACAGAAACTTCTGGAACTTACGATCTACAAGAGTACATAGAAAACAATTTAATTTTAAGAAAACCTCCACCTAATCTCTCCAAGAGTGCTAAAAAGAAATTTCGAGAAGCCGAGCGTAGAAGAATTCAAGAACTGGAAGCAGACTTAAACCAGAAAAAATGACATGTGCAGCCGTCAATTTATTAATGGATCTTATGAATGACAAACGACAACTTATTGAATTGAGCTTTGAAGAACTGAAACTAATACCTTTGGAGTACCTGATTAGATATGCAAAACCTTTAGAATTACTTGAAATTTGGTCAAATTTACCTGAAGAATATAAGATCAGCTTCAATTTACAAGTTAATTTACCATGCTTCATACATTATAATAGGCCAGACTGGAAAACCCATGTAGATGGACCACCGTCGTCCCAAAGACAATGCTATTTTTGTAACTTCTCAACTCAGCCTGTAAATATTTAATTTATAATAAAAATATTTATTTCAATAGATCCTGTATTATTTATATCTAGGTAGAACAACATCAGGAAATACAAGAATCCCTAAGAAATGGCATTCATGAAAAAGCGTCACATTTGTAAAAAATCATCAAGCTCAATAATATTCAATATATTCTATTTTCTGTTTTATTTTCTATGCGAAAACACGAAGCTAATTTTTATAGTGCATCTCAGTTCCCACATTCTGTTGTTCAACGAACGCATTTTACCTTGGCAATGCAAAGCCAATGACTTTAATTTTTATGTTGCATCTCCATTCCCACATTCGCTTCTATTTTTTATTTTATCCCATCCTGTATAATTTAAACCGTCTTTATCATAGCAGAATCTCATTAAAATAAATGGACAATTTAAACGTACTACCTTAAAGTAATATTCTGCTCTGCAATTTACTAAGATCGAAACAACATACTGGAATATAATTACTTAGAGGTCTTCGACCGGCCATTCGCAGGTACTTGTTTTAAAAAATCTACTTTCCACAGAGACGAACTAGGGAAAATATTTCTTAGTGAATAATGCAGTCATAACGGAGTATGTAGATAATTTTAATCAATTAGTAAAATTGTTTTTTACATTTAAATCAATTGTTAAAATTCTTTTTTACAATGTTGCCAATACCATTAAAAATATTATGCACTCATGCGTTGATATTTTAAATTCGCAAATACTCTCCTGTCCTAGCTTCATTTTTACAATCTTAGTTCACTGCCCGGTCTACTACTAGTTGGATTCATTTTTACAAAATCTAGGCGCCTTCGCCGGGCAACGAGATGCATTTTTACAATCCAAGATGCTAGTTAATTATTCGCTCATGTTAGGCCGACGGGATACATTTTTACAATCCTAGATGCTAGATAATTATGTGAACAAGTATATTTTTTCGACTTTGGTTTAATATAAATGAAACCAAGGGCTAGGCTGAGACCATTCGCAATCTCTAGCTTGTATAGAGACGTACATATATTTATATATATTTACAAGATTTTAAAAATGTCGGGCAAACCATCAATTAAAATTCTACAAAATATATTAATCAAACAAGAACCAATACAATTTGAAGGTGATGTGCCGAATCCACTAATGGATTTTTTTTTGATAAACTAACTTCTCCACAAGAATTCCAAACACCGCCATCTTCGCCAACAGAGACCTATTTAGCTGCGAAAAACATTGAAGAATACATCAATGGAAACCTTCCTCAGTGGGATGAAGCAATAGCTCAACCAGAGTTTCAACAGCCAGAAGGAATGGGCAACCAAGAAATTTTTCCAAGCGCTCAACCAGAGTTTCAACAGCCAGAAGGAATGGGCAACCAAGAAATTTTTCCAAGCGCACAACCAGAGTTTCAACAGCCAGAAGGAATGGGCAACCAAGAAGTTTTTCCAAACGCACAACCAGAGTTTCAACAGCCAGAAGGAATGGGCAACCAAGAAATTTTTCCAAGCGCTCAACCAGAGTTTCAACAGCCAGAAGGAATGGGCAACCAAGAAATTTTTCCAAGCGCACAACCAGAGTTTCAACAGCCAGAAGGAATGGGCAACCAAGAAATTTTTCCAAGCGCACAACCAGAGTTTCAACAGCCAGAAGGAATGGGCAACCAAGAAGTTTTTCCAAACGCACAACCAGAGTTTCAACAGCCAGAAGGAATGGGCAGCCAAGAAGAACATTACGAATCAAAGACATCAACACCTCAATTAAAGAAACAAAAATTAAGAAACTCAGTGCTGAACAACAAATAGAAGATTTCAAAGAACTTTTGTTAGTGCTTGAGCAGAAAAAAAGAAATCTTGTTGTGATGTTCGCTAATTCAAACAAAGAAGAAAAATTAAACGACCAGATTGCCAAGAGAAAAAAATTATTTTAAAAAATGTTTTAAACCTTGTAAATATATATAAATAAATATACCTACGTCTCTATATAACCCTAGAGATTACGAAACATTTTATTTTGTTTTATTTACTTAGGCTAGTAAAACCCCAATTATAGCTGCATTAGTACTTGCATAGAACTTAGAATAATTTGTAGGGAAATAATAGAATTAGTACTTAAATCCAAGCTTTATCTCAAGTAAAAAACTGGCAACCATATTCTCCAGTCTAATTTGACAAGCAAAAGTTTTAAACTGACAAGTGTAAGAATAAGACAACTAAGTTTTATACTATTAATGTATTTCTGAGCTTTTTCGCAAATTTATAACGAACAGAGCAACTTTAGTATGTACAATAATAAAACTAAATTCACTCTAGCAACTCATTCCAAGACGAAAATCATTTGGAAACCAAGAAAATCGTTGAAATATCACAATAATTCATAAGTTTTTAATGACGACTTATTAACAATAACAAAACATAGCTGATCAACTATAAGATCTTAATTTAAGCCAGTACTAAATTACCTTCCTAGTGAACCTAAGCGTAAAAATCTTTAAAATTAAATTAAAACAGACTTACCATCGAATTTTATTGGCATTGCACTGTACACAGTTTACAAAACTAATTACCACATAAATCACATCTAAAAGAAACTTATTTAGTACTCGTAAATAAATAAATAAATAATAATCACTTAAATCGCATAACAAATAAACTATGTAGGTTAGTAAATACCTAGATACAACGTACACGCGTTTCAGTTTCGAACTTGCTTTATTCTTCGTTTCGATATAACAGTACCGGTGGACTTGTCGTACAAGAGCACCGACCATCGAGGTCAACTGGTCGAAGCCGCGAAAAAGCAGATGTTGTCAAGTTTATATTTAAAATTTCCTAAGTTTTGTGTCGATAAAAATTCACGACGAATATAGATTTTTTTGCACAAAATTCAGTGTCCATCTGTCACAGGCTATTTTCTTTGAATTCGACGTAAAAAGTTGGCATAGAGATACAGTGTGCTGCTAAAATGCAACTTAAAGTATAAAATCGGAATTTTAATTCTGCGGGAATGGAAAAAAATTTAAGGCTATGGTATCAAATGAAAGCCTATTGAAGCACGAATTTAACAATATATGATTTATTTTTTTATGCGTTATTTTGGGAAAATCCCTTAAAATATAATATCACCAGAAGGATTACTCAGAAAAATCTGAATAAATTCACGAACATTAACAATTAGCTGTAGATCGAGCCAAAATTATTAGGATTGAAAATTTCTAGCGCGATCAATTGTTATAAACAATTATATTGTTTATTTTCCTATAACTGTTAAAACATTGGTTTTAGAGAAAAAGTTTCTTAACAAAAAGTATTTCATACGGCATAAGAAACAACTTTTGTCCTTTCACATTTTTAAAAATTTTTAATTTAGCTCAACATATGCGTTAGTAGAGATAGATGATAAGTTCTGCGCCCGCCGTCCACCGGTGGGATTTTATCTTGTGATATATGACGTCAGTATCAAACCCAGCAATACCACATGCGTCAGTATCAAACCCAACCTGCGCGCACATACGTCACCTGTCATACATCATCTGTCAAGTGTCATCTGTCACCTGTCATACGTCATCTGTCATCTGTCACCTGTCATACGTCATACGTCATCTGTCAACTGCCATCTGTCAACTGTCATCTGTCAACTGTCATATGACAACTATCATACGTCATCTGTCACACATTACTTGAGGTGGCATTAACTACTTGGGGGACACTATCTATTTGGGGCCTAGCTGCATCGAAATTGGAATGGAATTGGAATTACCAGCGCGTTAGCCGATCTCACCATCGACTTCTCATAAAATATTTAGCTCATAACATATAGGCTTGCGACAGCTAGGCAAGCAAGTTGGTGTTTTTAGCGAAGTCACTATGAGAACGATATGCAATAAAGGTATTGAAGGAAGAAAACGCTGAGTAGTAGGAAAATTATTTATTTAACCACAAGATATATCGATATTTAACAACTTTATAGACAAAATTAGTTAATAATATTTAGACAGGTTACTGCTACGAATACAAGTAAACTAGAAATACTGTTCATAGTTTCGGAGAAGAAAGTGTTTTGTTGATTTGAACTGGTTTAAGCTACAAGAATGAGTATATCGATACGTTTTTGCCAAACTATCGTAAGCCGCCAGATACAAATTTTGCAGGAACAGCCATTTTTTCTTCTAGCTCATAATAAACAATTATTGATAAGAAAAAACCCAAATCTACCTAATTGGGGGCATGTTTTTAACAAAAAATATAATTATTTGTCTCTAAAACCAGGCGTTGTTGCAGTTTTAGTACTTACGATAATTTAGCGAGGCAAGATAATAATGCAAATATGTCGTAAGCAACCAATTTACGTTACTTTGTTAGCATTTTGGTCACATTTACGATATTCTGGATGGCATTAAAAACACATTTATGACTATGGTAAGTGACTACATAAATTTTAATTAATTATTACTATTGTTTTATTATTATTATTATTATTACTATTATCGTAAGTAAAATAAATAATCTTAAATGATTGAAGAAGAGTTTATTAACTATATTATTAAAGTACAAAAATAAAAAAAATTCTTATGTAAAAACTCTTAAAAATAATAATGGTATTTCTTAAAATATATTTCAATAATAATAAATGAAAAACAAAAACAGCAATGGTTCAGTTATTTTCCGCGTCCGTTAAGTCTTCAACATCAGTCTCCGGCAATGTGTCTATGACAGATCCCTTGGACCGCAAATCAAAAAACTCCTGGTGGTATCTTATGGGTATTATGTTTTGTTTGCACAAATTCTCGAGGTCCCTTTTCTTTAGTACTGAAATAGGTAACTTTTCAGGATACAGTGCCGCTGACATTACATTGTACTGATTTCTACGACCTAAAAAGTAGGATAATATTAAAATATTTGAATAATTATTAGTAGAACTGTAACATACCTTTTTGCTTGGCCATCAAAACTTCCAGGAAAGAAATGTTGTCATAGATGTAATTAATTTCAAAGTTGCATTTTCCTTTTTGGAATTTTACCTGTTTTATTTGACTTATCTTAAATGCTTGACGATCTGAACTCTTGACATTAGAAGCAAGACATTCATCACCAACCGTTTTCCAATTTTTAAAGTCTGAATGTTGCATCCTTACAACTTCAAAAGTTTTGGGATTAACTCTTGCATTTGTAAAAATGGTATCCAATTCGGATGGAGCCCAGACTATTTTTTTTTTTGACATATCTTTCGATGGTTGCATGTACCGAATCTACGGGCATATAAGTATGCCCAGGAAGCAAGAAAACGATCTTTATAGTCTCCAAGTTTTGGGCAAATTCTTGTAGAAATTTTTGCAGCATTACTAGCATTGCACGGTTGCGGTTTTGCCCTGAGCAGCTGTCACAGTAAAGAATCACATGTTTTAAACATTTCTTATCTACACCTTCTAAATACTTAAAAACTACTGTACAAATTTCATTACATCCTCTGTTCCCATCAGATTCGCCCCATACAAAACAAATCCCATCTCTGGTGCCACTTTCATAGATGGTTTCATTGTAAAAGGAATACTTTCTGGAATAATATAGAAGCATATTATTACCATGTGGAGTATTTAAAACCTTTTGTAGGTCAAAACTGGCACAGATGTATGATTCATTATTAAGATGTTTTTTTTGATCAGCTAAAAATAGCTCTTTGCTTAGTTCTTTCATTTGCATATGTTTCGCAAATGCGTCTTTGGAAGCTTCCGTTTCTTGAAAAGCATTATCTTTTCTGGATTCACAGATTCGACATTTATCTCTTTTCGGTTGGTGAAATCCCAAGTTAAAATCTGTTAGAAATATTTGTGTAAAAAGTTTTATTGATACCTTGGCACTTAAAACTTTTTCTTCTTGGTCCCTCAAAAACAGCCTGTATAGAAAGCTTACATTTCTCAATTCATTAGGAAGGTACATGCGAGAACTCTTGTTTCGGCAGTAGTGGGACGGAACTGCCGGAAGATTTTTAATAAAATTATGTACCACTTGTCTGCTTTCCGTAGATGTCTTATTATGTGGTGTATGTTTACCTCTTTCATCAGGTTTCGCTGATGTTTGGACAGCATTCTCAACAGCATACCGTAAAGTCATCTGTGATACATCAAGAGTTTTCAACAAAAACTGCTGGCAAACCTCGATACGCTTATCATTCTAGTTGATAAAGTATTTAAATGTTTTATTTCTCCTGCTTACTGAATGTATTTGAACTCTGCGGCGTATTGACACGTTTTCAGTACAACCTAAAAGCCAGTTACGTTGGCGTTCATAGCTTCCTAGACCCCAGTAAAATTCATGGATGTCATGCCTCTCACTTTCTGTGAACTTTTGAGCACATTTATTTTGACAACTTGCTTTACATGGTATGACCTTTACTTCTTTTCCCTTGCCTAAACTGTTTTCAGCCTTTTTTATATTCTTTTTGATCAGTTTTCTCTTTTTCTTTACACCACTATTGCCTACAAGTCCAATCTCTCCATCTTCATCTCTTGTACTATTTCCGTCTCCCTCACTTAATAGAAAATCTGAGCTCTCACTACTACTTTCTAATGTAAAAAACGATTTATCAGAGTTGTATCGTTTAAATAATTTTTTTTTACTGTTTGAAGCTTCTGCCAGATGTTTTTCAGATTTGTCATGGTCATCTTCTGATGACGTATCATATTCCACCAATTTTAATGTAGAGTTGTTTTCATCAATAAGCTTAGGTGTTACAATGTTTCCAGTGCTAATTATCTCCATAGAGTTGTTTGACGTTGGCGCACTTATTGAAAAAACTGTATTCTCCAAGAAAGAAACATTGTCGCAAGTCTTAAATTCGACAATAATTTCGTTAGTGTCGAGTTGTTCAACTAAATCTGTAATGCAATTATTGTTCTGCCCACAAAGTACTGTTTCTTCTATAATAGTAGCCTCGTCTATTTTGGTTTTATCAACAGATTCTAGTACTAAATCAAAGGGCATTATGTCGAAATCGGTCTCAGCAAAAGGAGTAATATTATTAGGGCAATTAGTTACATCTTCTTGAGATTTTGCAAGAGCAGCTTTTAATATTTTACCGGCTCGTGTATTTGGCATCATTTTTAAATCTAGAATAAAAATATTTTTAATGAATAATTTGTTTTTTATCAGTAAATTTGGTGTATAGTTTGCATTTTTTAACTCCTTGTAACTCTTTATTTGGCCATGGTCAGATAAACATTTTCCACCCAAATTGAGGTTAGATAGATAATTTTATTACTCAGGTTGGGTTAGGCACACGATCCGCTTTTAAAAACAAATCTCCTTGTTCTCAATTGTGCTAAATTTATTATTACCTTAGTTTATTCTATTGTTTACAAATTTCTTAATTGTTAAATAATTGTTAAAACACTTACCGTTTAGTCGTTGTTATGAAACACAAAATAACACTAAAAGATCGTAACCAGCAGAAAGTGACATCACGTGATGTTGTTTACGATACTCTAGCAGTACACAAACGAATAAAGAACGCAGGTTACCTTATTTTCGTTGTCACCTTGACAAATTATCTTTGCTTACGATAATAATAAAAATTATTTTCCCGCTTAAGCGTCAACATTGGTTCACAACATTTTGCAGGTCGTTTCCTTTGTGATTGCTGCATACGATAGACAGAAAACCCCATTTTCGACAAAAATGCGGCTTACGATAGTTTGGCAAAAATGTATCGATATATACATTGCAACAATTTGACAACTACAGTTCCGATTAAAATATGAAAGCTGTAACATTTAACGAAAATATGAATAAAATCCATGTATTGTTTGCATGGAATTTTGCATATAGAGAATCTCGCAAAAGTGATTACGAACAGTATGTATTGGATCGCTACCGCTTTCAAAATAGACTTCAATATGCTGAGAAGCTCCTAAGGGATGTTTTGGATGAAAATTTTAGGAACAAAATATACAATGAACGTTTTAAATAATTTTTGAGTACGACCAATTCAACGTCATATCCTCCCACCTCCTCCTTAACTTGCAGTACTAAGTGGGGAATATTTTCCCACCCATGCGAGTTTGACTTGCAGTACTAAGTGGGGGAATATCTATAAATTTATACGCACACATTTTCTAAAGCATTATTTGCTAGAAATAATACATAAATATGATTCAAAAACGAAAGCTGGTTGGTTGCAGAAAATCGGTGAAAAAACTTAAACAAGAAGACAGAAGCAGATGCCCTGTTTGTTTATATTCCATGAGAAGAGAAGAAATTTGCACACCCAATTCGTGCACACACAAATTTTGTATAAAGTGCTTAACAGAGTGGTCAAAAACCAACGCACATTGTCCTCTTTGCAGAAGATTCTATTTCTGAATTGTTTTAAAAGAGACTAAGGAAAAGATTCTTGTGAAGAAAAATGACAGTACTGATCAAGCTCTAGTGATATTGTTGTACATAAGTGACATGATGAGAAGTAAATAAAACCATGTTGTTAAATATAAAGTTTTTTATTTTACTATATTACATCTTTTTTTAATATCCAAGAATTGTGTGATTTGTCCATTCCCAACCATTTGACATAAACTTTATTTCCTTTTCTTCTTAGCACCTTTTCCACGAGATACACGTTTGAATGTTTGACTTTCTGCAACTCCGGTTCATAAAAACTACCTAAAATTAGTTCATTTTTGTCATCTGTCAGCAGATATGTTCTTGGGTTGGTTAATTTAATTTCTTTAATTTGAAAAATTTCATTTGACCAGTTTGGTGTATATCCCTTTTGAAAAGCCTCCCTGTATTTACTAACTCTAACATAATCCCCTTGTTTAAATTTTGATTTTCTGGGGTCAAGTGTTTTTATATTATTATAAGTTGATTTTAGAACATCTTTTTCATTTTCTTCATTTATATCTATAGGTTTTAATCCTGTTGTTCTGTGTTTAGTTGTATTATACTTAAAAACAATATTATTTAAGATATCTAACCATTTATAATTGCCTTGCAAGCTAAACTGTTTCCACATGAGAGTTTTTAAAGTTCTGTTGACCCTTTCAACAATACTTGCTTTCACTGTGGAAAATGTACTGTAGTGATTAATGTTATATTTCTCCATTAATTTATTAAAGTTTTTGTTGAAAAATTCTCTTCCTTGATCTGTATGTATGTTAGTTGGAGGAGTTTTCGCAAGCTTTAAAATTTTTTCCATAGCTAAAGTTACTTCCTCAGCAGTTTTTCTTTTAACAGGTTGAACCCAAACATATTTGGAAAATGTGTTTATAACAACTAAAATATATCTATATCCTTTATTTAGTTTTGCATAAGGTATCATTTCCACCAAATCTGCTTGCCATAAGTCGCTTAAATTTTTAATAATAACCCGTCGTCGTCTAAAATTTTTTCTAGCAGGTTTATGTAACTCGTTGACTAGATCTTCCTTGATGTTGGTTTGTTTACTCATGACTTCTAAATGTTTAGTTTGATACTTCTACAGGACATTTTATTAACAATTCACCATAAAAATCTTCTAAATGGCTATTTTCAGGACGATGAAAAGAAAGAACATCCCCTTTCTTTAACCGAATACCTACAGGGTCAGTGATCTTTTTTCCATTAATTTTTAAAAAAATATATTTTTTTGGATACTCTGCCCCAATTATTGTAGCAGATTCCATAGGAAAAACATATGTAATTCGTTTGTCTTGTAATAAATGGTAAACTCTATCGGACAGAGAGTAATTTCCCATAAAAGGTAATACCAAATTATAATATAGTTTAACAGCACTAAGGTCAACAAGTTTTATAATGTTATGTTCTTTATTATCTTTGCCAAAGATGTGGGAACCAAACTTGTCAATAGGCATGGTTGTTGCCAGCGGTAGAATAAGGAATAAACATGTGAGACTTAGTATTTATTTAATTATTTTTGCTTCTCTTAGTTCTTCTAAAATCGATATTATTTCATTTTGATGACCAGTATGTCCAGCCATTTGCGATGACATTAACAATTTCAATCTATCTATGATTTCGTTTGGATTGTCATAATAAACGTAATCCATTTTTTGTTTTGATAGATTTAACATAGCTCCCCCCTTTCCACTTTTTGTAGACAGATTTCTTGTAGAACGCGGTCTTTGTGGAGGTAACAAACGCGAAGTACTTGGTAGTATTGCACGATAACCTGTCTCTGTTGTGCTTCCACGTTTTAATATACCTTTTTGTAATAAGTAAGGTTTAACTATTGTCAAGTATTTAATGTCGGTCGAACCTTGAATTTGACTATCAGGATCAAAATTTCGTCTATATGCATTTGTCCTATTCAAAACATCCATATAATTTTCCATATCATTTGATGTATAACCAACAGGTTCTTTTTTAAAAAGAAGCTCATACAATCCAGGTGTTCCCTCATACCTAACTCCTTCAACTTTAAAATCTTTTCCTATGAAATCCACCACAGACTTAGCAATCTTATATTTATCTGCATCAACATCATGTCTAAAACCATATTTGTTATCAAATTTGCCTTCCGTGTCTTTTATTAGCCCATCCACGAATGGTCTTAGAAGTGAATGATATGCTTCCAAGTATTCTTCATAAGCAGGTGTTCTTGTTAATTCTAAAACATCTTGTCGCAACTCACCTATAGTTGGTTCAATTGTTGTTTCAGGGCTTGATTCTCCTAACTGTTGCGAATCTTCAAAAAATACTTCTTCATCTCCTAAAAGTGAGGGCATGTGTGTTGGAAGATATTTACTATATGCATTTGATTTCCTTTGATTTACCTCTGGCGTAGGAAATTGAAATTTTGGGGTCGAAACTAATTGTGGTGAATATACTTCTTTTTTAATGAACGGTTCTGTTTTAATTGTCTGAATTAACTCATGCAAAGGTTGAGTTATTGGTTTATATTCTTTTTCCATACGAATTTCTTTATCAGATAAATCTGATTTTAAAGCTTTATACTTTTGTCTGACAGCTTTTCTAGTTTTTACCAACTCTTTCGCTGTTTTTTCGTCCATCTTTACAAAAGGTAGGTTGTATACTAGAAAATTATCGTTTTGTCAGAGAGTTATATAGTGGAAATAAAATTATCAAATCCTTTTCTATAGCGACCACCATTAAATTGGCAGTCTTTATCAATAACGACAAAGTCATATTTATATTTCCAACACATTGAACACAAGTTTTTAAACTCTTGAAAGCTCATGTCACCATTTACATGATCATCATATATATGTTTCAAGTTTGTAGCATCCTGTTGAAAAATTACCAAGAGGTTGGCATTATCACGTATAAGTTGTTTAGGGATTGATGAATATGTTTGACACAAATAAAAACAATCTGTATTTTTATGACGTCCAAAACAAAAATAATCCCTCATAAGTCTTTGATCAGTGCATACTATATCATCAAATATAATCAGTGAGTTTGGTTTTATTTCAGTGGGTGAAACAATATCCTCAGCGTTCGATGATTCAAAATAACCAATAAACTTTAGTGGTGCAAGAAGCCTTTTTAAATATTCATATTTTGATTGATATAAGGATTTTGAGTACACATATATATTTTCAAATCTTAATCCATTAGCGTGTGTTATAAGGGAAATCATAACATTTGTCTTCCCACAACCCGATGGTCCTACTATTAAACATCCTTTACAGTTTCCACCAAATAATTGTCCATGTTTTCGATAATTATCATGATATAAATCAAAATTTTTTATCGGTAAAGAAAAATCTTGTTTTTTAATCTTCATTGTTTGAACATCACTATTTAAGTTGGGTTATTTGCGTTTTCAAATCATTTATATATAATGATTAGACATAATAATGTCATTCACTGCGTGGAAGGACAGAGAAAAGGTAGTGGTTTATTAAATACTCTTATTAATAAATTGCCAGTAGAGCTCCATATTCCTTCTTATAACTTTTGCGGACCTGGTACAAAGTTAAACAAAAGGCTTGCCCGAGGTGATAAGGGAATTAATTTATTAGACGAAGCTTGCAAAGAGCACGATATAGCATATTCGGAATATTCCGATTTAAAAAACAGAAACGAGGCAGATAAAGTATTAGCTAAAAAGGCATTTAATAGATTCAAAGCTTCAGATTCAAATCTAGGTGAAAAACTGTCATCCTTGGCTGTGGCCGGAATCATGAAATCAAAAACAAAACTCGGTATGGGAATAAGAAAAACGAAGAGAAGTCATAAACGCAAGAAAGGAGGTCAAATATCCTTTAACCAAGGTGTAAGAAAAGCACGTAAAGAGCTAGCTGGGAAAAAATTTGCTAATATAAGAAACGCTGCCGGCACTGCTTTGTCATCAATTAAAAAATTAAAAATAAAAGAACCTAAACAAAGAATTATTCCAATTCCAAAAACTGGTGGAATTTTACCTTTAATACCTATTTTTGCTGGTTTATCTGCTCTCGGAGCCCTAAGCGGGGGCGCTGCTGGCATTGCCCAAGCAGTAAATTCTGCCAAAAATGCACAAAAGAAGTTAGAAGAACAAACAAGACACAACAAAGAAATGGAAAAAATATCAATTGGAAAAGGTCTTTATTTAAAACCATATAAGAAAGGGTGTGGTCTATATTTAAAACCATATTCAAAAAACTGTTAAATTTGCTACCTCGCCGACCTTTGACAAATATAGATTTATTAAAGTATGCGAAAATATTAAAGTTGTCACATTTTAGAGGTGTCTTTATGAGAAATAAGTTACCCAAGAAAATAAAAAAATATGAAAGAGGTATTATAAATTTAGATGACGATATGGGGGAAGGCACTCACTGGACAGCGTATGTTAAAAATAATAATAACATAATTTACTTTGATAGTTTTGGAAATTTACGACCACCAGATGAAGTTATAGCTTATTTCTATAGCGATGGTAGCAAAAACAATATTAAATATAATTATGATAAATATCAATCTTTTAATACCTCAACTTGTGGACAGTTATGCTTACAGTTTATTTATAATAATACGTAATTGTGTTTCCATTTTATTCTTATTACGACCATCATGTCGTTTACTATAGCTCTTTCCGCAAATTCAGCTATACTTCAAGCAGACTTTCATCCACCTATTTACTTAGATCCTAACACTTCCTACGTGGTCGGACTTACCAACTTTGAAACTTTTAATGCAATACCAAATATTGATAAAAGTAATAATAAAGTATATTTTGGAAAAAATAATGAATTTTTAACAATACCTACAGGAAGTTATGAAATGAATGATGTTAATAAATATTTACAGGCTGAATTCCAAAAAAGAAATATTTCATTTCACCTCTATGCAAATAACAACACATTAAAATCAACAATAAAGTCTACTACGGATATTATTTTTAAAGATGGTACAATAGGAAAGCTTTTGGGTTTTAATAATGGGATTATATCTGGTGATGGAGTTCCAAAAACATCGGAAAATCCAGCAGAGATTATAAAAGTTAATTCTTTATGCATAGACTGCAGTATCGCAGAAGGTTCCTATCTGAACGGAAAGCCAGTACACATTATTCATCAGTTTTTCCCTAATGTTAGCCCTGGATTTAAAATAATAGAAAGTCCCCAAAATATTATTTATTTTCCTGTTACAGTAAAAGTAATAGATAAAATAACAGTAAAAGTAATAGACCAAGATTTAAATCTTGTTGATTTTCGAAACGAGACTGTAACAATAAGGTTGCATATAAAAGAAGTATAATGGTTATCCTTTATAATAGAAAAACCTTCAATTTACCCGCAAAAATTAATAAAAACTATAAGAAGACTCAACATCGTAAACCAAAGATTAGTAGAAGGAGAAACACACAAGGGATAACACGTGAAAATATAAGCTTTTTGAAATCTCTAGGCTTAAAAGTTTTAGTATAATGGATGTCCTTAACGTAACAGAAGGTCTTTTCATAGATAATTCAATTGTGCATTCCGAAGTTCATGGTTATGAACCATACCTACCTACTAAATTGGGAAATAACGATGAAATTATAATACCTGTTCATGAAGTAGACAAGTATACTCTTCCTTCCGAAAGCTTTCTTTACATAGAGGGCAAACTAACAAAAGATAATAATGCTATCTCAAATACATTAAAATTGATAAACAATGGGATTGCGTTCCTTTTTAAAGAAATGCGTTATCAATTAAACGGTGTTACAATAGATTCAGTTAGAGATGTTGGGTTAACTTCGACAATAAAGGGATATTTGTCATATAATAAAAATGAATGCAATAAACTTAAAAACGCAGGTTGGTTTCCTATGGAACCTTCACAAGTTGTTGATGCAACAACAGGATTATTTAATGTTTGCATTCCACTTAAATTCTTAATGGGATTTTTTGAAGACTACAAAAAAATTATTTTAAATGCCAAACAAGAACTTATTTTAGTACGCGATAATTCAGACAAAAATGCTACAATTAATACTGCAGACGAAAATCCAAAAATTGAGCTTACAAAGCTAACTTGGAATATACCTCACATTTCAGTAGCTATTCCTCAAGAATTGGCATTATCTAAAATAATTAATAAGAATACTGATATAATAATCGCTTTCCGGAGTTGGGAACTGATTGAATACCCGGAATTATTAAAAACTAATCGTCATAACTGGCCTGTCAAAACATCTACAAAAGTTAATACCCCACGTCATGTAGCAATTGCTTTTCAAAAAGACTTAAGGGATAAATCGACAACTGATATGTCTCTATTTTCCAACGTTAAATTACGAAACATCAAAGTATTTTTAAACTCTGAGAGATATCCCTACAACGACCTGTATTTAGACTTTGCTAAAAATAAATTTGCATCATTATACGAAATGTTTTCACAATTTCAAAAATCTTACTATGGATTAACACCTGAGCCCATTTTTTCTCCAAAGGAATTTAATACTTATGCTCCCATCGTATATATCGATTGTTCACATCAGAAAGAAACAATTGAATCCGGGCCTATTGTTATGAGAGTTGAGTTTGAATTACATGATGATCTTATAGACAAAATATCTGCCTATTGTCTTATTATGCATGACAAAGTGTTTAGCTACAATCCATTAACCAAAAATGTTAGACAACTTTAAAGCGCATGTCTAATATTTTACATAAAATCAATGCTCTACTATTCTTTCCTACCATAATGGGTGAAGATCTAGAACTTCAAGTCTCCTACTTTTTAGAAGAGCTGAAAAAATTAAAACAACTACAAGAATATTCTGACAAGAAATCTATGATTAAATAATTTTCGCTTATTAAATTATGAGGTTATTATTGGCAAGATGACATCAAGTTCGGATAGTGGTTATTCCAGTGACGACGAGCAGGTAGTTGCACCAAATGCGCAACATAGGAGTGTACGCAGACTGCGTAGGTTGAGATATTGCATCGTGCAATCCTACGTAAAATGTTGGACGTTCAGCTTGTGTATGCACTGCTATTGTCTTATTATGCATGAGAGAGTATTTAGCTACAGTCCATTAACCAAAAATGTTAGACAACTTTAAAGCGCATGTCTAATATTTTATATAAAGTCAATGCTCTACTATTCTTTCCTACCATTATGGGTGAAAAACTGGAACTTCGAGTATCCTACTTTTTAGAAGAGCTGAAAAAATTAAAACAACAACTACAAGAATATTCTGACAAGAAATCTATGAGTAGTACAAGAAGAGGGACTGACCATCCCCCGTCCCCCGGGGGAGATCTTATCTTGTGATCTATGACGTCATATCTCGGCTACCTTTGCGCATGTGCAAATTTCAAGTACGTCATCGAAGTCTACGTCACTGGATCTTACGTCAGCAAACCCAACCTGCGCGCGCAGCTGTCAAATGTCACCTGTCAACTGTCACCTGTCACTTGTCAAATGTCAAAATTAAAATTTGACATACGTCACGTGTTCAAAATGACGTCATAAGACATGTGTAAAAGCATGTCAGCTGTCACTTGTCATTTAAGATCTGTCAACTGTCACCTGTCACTTACGAAACGCCAAAATGAAAATTGAACATACGTCACGTATTCAGAATGACGTCATAAGACATGCGTAAAAGTATGGCAGCTGTCACCTGTCATTTAAGATATGTCAACTGTCACCTGTCACATATGAAACGCCAAAATTAAAATTTAACGTAGGTCACGTGTTCAAAATGGCGTCAGAAGACATGCGTAAAAGTATGGCAGCTGTCACCTGTCATTTAAGATATGTCAACTGTCACCAGTCACGTGTTAAACGTCAAAAAAAAATTCAACATATGTCACGTGTTCAGGGCGGTGTCCGAAAGCGTTTAAAAAAAGAATGGCGTCGATCGGCCCTTTGGTTCCGGAGATACAGTTTTTTGCTATTAGCGCTCTAATGGCTCAGGTTGGAGAGTTGAAATTTGGATGTAGGATAGTAGATGATGAGATCATTCGATTTGTGAAATTATTTTTCAAAAATCTGGACTTTGAGGAAAAAATTAGATTTCAAATTTTTACATCACCCTGTATAGCAAATTTTGGATTAATTATATAAGTTATGAATATTAGGGGGTTTAGTAATAGAAAAATATGTATCAGGTCATTGGAACTAGTAAAAATTAGATCTCAAAATTTTTACATCATCCTGTATAGTTAATTTTCGATGAAAGATATAATTTAGGAATTTTATTTAAGTTAATAACAACTAAACAACCCACGTTAAAATCGCCAATGTTTAAACTGAGTTGTTTAAACACCCTTGTTTAAACAGCCCTGCTCAAACAGCCCTGTTTAAACTACCCTGTTAAAAACACCGCTGTTTAAACAGGATTGTTTAAACATCCCTGTTTAAAAAGCTCTGTTTAAACAGTCGACGGTAGAACTCCCGGTCGATGAAAAGGGGGCTCGAATATGATAAAATTCATGATGGGTATCAAAGAAAAGAGAAAAATTGAAATAAAGTAATAGCGCTATTAGGGTTTTTTAATTCCGAGAGGTAAGGGCATTAACAATTAAAGAAAATTAATGATTTAGTTTGAAATTCTTTGCAAGGAAATCAAAACGTATTTACATGTGTTTTAGTGGCAATAGAAATGAGTATACAGCGATAAGAACGTCGGAAGCCGTCAGCCTTCCTAACTTCCGTCCTTATCAGGAGAATATTAATTAGTTGAAAAAGCTATTTACTTGTAAAATAACAGTCGGTATGTGTGTTTAGATAGAAGCAAATATGTACGTAGAACCGATCGGTAAAAATTAAGATTTTAAAATGTGTGAAGAAATAGAATGTATTAATATTATTTAAGTGAATAATAACAGCAAAAAATATGTATTAGTGCCGTGTGTAACTCAGGAAGTTGCGGTTAACATTTCCGGTGATAAGGCTGGTTCGAACGTGGTAATAGCGGAAAGAATTGCAAATTAGGAACCTGATACTGATAAATAAAACACGCAATTAGAAATTATTAACTTTATTTTAAGCAGCAAACTGCGTCGTTAACTTGTTAGGACCCATCAGTTTTCGGCTGATCAGGGAAAGCATAAAAGGGGGAATGTGACAATTTGCAAAGCACAGTCGACGTCTGAAGCTCCGTGTGTGTGTATTAAGATCGTTGCCAGCCAGTCAGAGTGTTCTTTGTTCTTTGTTTTTTGTGTGAAGGAAGTGTACTGTGAAATTTTTGGGTAAGTACCGATTGATATTAGCTTAAAGTTTTGTAGTCTGCATGTATGAACAAAAATGAAATGTCGAATATTTACAAGAATATTAGTGCCGTTTTGTCAGGGAAAATAAAAATAGTCTATCGATGTGTCTGTCTTACAACCTAGTGCCGTCTTGTCAGCGAAAATCAAAAATAGTCTGTCTATGTGTCGATCTTACAACTTTAGTGTACAAAATTATGATTTTTAATTTCGCGTTTAAGTAACAGCATGGAAATCTTCAATTATTTACAGTAATATTAGAATCGGGATCGCGGGATAGAAAAGGATTTTTGTCTGAAACCCGTTTTTATTTTTTACACTATATAGATTAAGATCAAACATACTTTTTAGAATTAAAAGTCGCTGACAGTGTTCAAAACATTTCTTTTTTCATTAGTTGTTTGCTGTTTAAACGTAGTGACTTTGAGTATTTTTAAAATATTTTACCTTAGCAGTAGAGTGACATAGCTTCCAAACAATAAATCTTTGAAACTAGAACCTGACGAAGTAGTCTTTATGCATGTAATAGTGTTTTAAAAAAGAATTTCTCTATCGAGTATGTATAAACTGCAGTTTTGCTTGAAGTTATGCTAAAAAACTGAAAATTTAGTGAAAGAAAAAATTTTTCAAACAACTAGTAGGGAAAGATGATGTATGTTCGGTTTCCACTCCCATCTCGGAATCACATAATAGCAGTAGTATACTAGTGAGGGGTTCGGAAACATTTTCCTCAGTCAAAATATTTTATTTTCCAGAAAATGTTTGCCTGCCAATTTTGCAACCGTTCGTTCAGCAGGAAGGATCACCTCAATCGCCATGGAGATTGCCGCTTAGCAGTCAAGATCTGCGACGTCTGCAGTGGGATTTTCAAGTCGGAGGGGGCTCTTCTTCGCCACCAGAAGGAGAAACACCCGGCCCCCAAAAGACCAGCGAAGACCACGCAGACATCCATGGCGAAAAGAGCAAGACTCGTTTCGACAGATGGTGAGGATTTAAAATTTAAATTTCTGCTGATCTAAATAAGAAATTTGTCTTTATATAACTTAGGTACTAATTATTTATTTCCGATTTTCAGAACCCACAACATCGTCCACGCAGCATTGCACAACATGCCGGCTAGATGTCCCCACGAACCGATGGGGCGGTCATCTCAGGACCCTGGGGCATCGGGAGAAATGCTGCGTGATGCAGGAGGAGGAAGGAGTAGAGCTGATAAGAACATCGTTCAGGAGCCGAATTGCGACGTACCGACTTACTTCAAGCCAGGATCCCACCAACGTAAAGCAGTATCTACAGCAGCTGAAACAGAAATTCGTCAAGTTGGTGGGAGACATCTGTGCAAAGTATGAACAGCTTAAGGTCGGTCTGGAGCTTTTCGGCCGCTTTCTCCTGCAGTCGAACGAGTCGGAGGAGGTGAAGTCCTTCAACACCAAATACCAGCTGGTGAATGGGGCTACGGACTTGGAGGAGCTGTTTGACCAGTTTATCGCTATCCTGGACCGAAAGTATGGAGAATTTATGGAAAAGGATAGTGGTAAGTGTAAAACTATTGCAAATTTTTTTAAAACTTCAATATTTCTTACTAATACCTATTTCTATTGTTACAGGGTGGGCGCTCCAACAACTCCTCCACTTAGAATTAGGTATCAATAAGATCCAGCCTCTAAAGCCATCTTCCTACATCCCGCTGCCAAAGGAGATTGAAGCAAAGAAAGCTGTATTAAACATCCAGAACACGGATCAAAAATGTTTTATGTGGTCAGTCCTAGCTGCCCTACATCCACTTCATTGGACTCAAAATGCAAACAGAGTCGCGAACTATCTGCCTTTTGAGAACGAACTGGACTTTACAGGTATAGAATTTCCGATTAAACTTACCGACATCATTAAGTTTGAGCGACTCAATAATATTTCTATCAATGTTTATGGACTGGAGAAACTGTTCGAAGATGGTAAAAATATTATTGAAGTCGTGGGTCCCTTATACTTTACAAAGTCTCGTAATAGGGAGCGACACGTAAATTTGTTAGTAATCAGTGATGACTATGGAAATAGTCATTACTGCTTAGTAAGAAACATGTCTCGCTTGATCTCAAGTCAATTATCCAAACGCAGGGAAGCTAAGTATTTATGTGATGGTTGTTTATCGTATTTTTATTCAGAACAAAAATTAAAGACTCATCAGGAGCACGATTGCGGGCACGTTTTAGCTAAAGTCCCAACGACAAATTTAAAAAAAAATAAATATGGCGAAGAGATTCCCGAGAATATTTTGAAATTTACAAACTTTGAAAAAAAATTAAAAGTACCTTTTGTTGTTTATGCCGATTTCGAAACTATCCTTGAACCCCTGGATACAGAGGAAAATGCGCAGGATCCCGATACGTCATACACGGTGAGAACGCACAAACATGTTCCGTACTCGTTCGGTTACTACATCAAATGCGACTTTGACGATGCTCATTCGATTTACCAAAGCTATAGGGGTCCGGATGCTAACAAAGAATTCGTAAAACGTTTAGAGATTGATTGTAAATCAATCTATAATCGCTTTATGAAGGAAGTAGTACCCATGACACCTATTTCTGCGGAACAAGAGAGGGAGCATCAAGAAGCTAGGGTGTGTCATATTTGCGAAAAGCCATTTGATGTAGCGTTAAACGATGGTGTGCACGAACATAATCATACAGACGGCTCCTATCGAGGCCCCGCGCACTCTGTATGCAACCTAAATTACAAAATCCCACAATTTATACCCATCTTTTTCCATAACATGTCCAACTTTGACTCCCACCTGTTTGTTAAGGAATTGGCTTCCAACGAAGAAAAGTTGGATGTTATCCCACAAAACAAGGAAAAGTATATATCATTTACTAAACATGTTTTGGTGGATAACATCGAGAACAGAGATGGTAAACAACGACAGGTATTTTTAAAATTACGCTTCCTCGACAGTTTTCGTTTCATGGCCAGCAGTCTCGATAAACTCAGTCAAAATTTAAAACCAGAACAATGTCGAGAAGTGAGAAAATATTTCGCGGAAGAAAATAAGTTTCAGCTTATTCGACAGAAGGGTGTCTTCCCATATAATTACGTGGATAGTTTCAAAAAATTGGATGACACAAAGCTTCCATCACAGAAAGACTTTTATAACCAACTGAAAAAAGAAGACATCAGTAACGAGGATTACAAGCGTGCTGGGGCTGTATGGAATTTATTTGAATGTAAAACTTTAGGCGAATATTCAGATATTTATTTAAAATCCGACGTATTATTGTTAACAGATGTTTTTGAAAGTTTTAGAGACGTGTGCCTTAACACTTACTGTCTAGATCCTGCGCAGTACTTCACGGCGCCCTCTCTTGCGATGGACGCCGCACTCAAGTCCACATCAATTTCCTTGGAATTACTGACGGATCTAGACATGGTACACTTCTTTAAACACGGTATTCGCGGCGGGGTCAGTCAGTGTAGTGTTAGAAAAGCTTTTGCTAACAATAAATTTATACCTCATTATGACGCTTCCAAACCTACTTCCTACATCATGTATTTGGAGGCCACCAATCTATATGGTGCGGCTATGTCTCAATATTTACCAACGGGGAATTTTAAGTGGTTGGATGAGACCGAAATTCAAAGTTTAGATTACATGAATGTCGCGAATGATTCTAAAACTGGCTATATATTAGAGGTAGATTTAGAATATCCCGAACAGTTGCATTATTTACACAACGAACTACCCTTTTGTCCACAATCAATAGCTCCACCAGAATCAAAATTCCAAGATATTGAAAAATTAATTCCAAATTTTAAACCTAAAAGTAAATATATAATTCATTACCAAAATTTGCGTCAGGCTTTAGATTATGGGCTTAAGCTCACCAAAATTCATCGCGTTATATCTTTTGACCAATCACCGTGGCTAAAGAAATACATTGACCTAAACACAGCGATGCGCAATCAAGCGCAAAATAAGTTTGAAAAAGACTTTTTCAAATTTATGAACAACGCCGTGTTTGGGAAAACAATGGAAAATGTGGAGAAACGGGTAGATGTTAAACTTGTTTCTCATTGGGAAAATATTGGTAGAAGGTTGGGAGCCGAAGCGTTAATCTCGAAACCTCATTTTAAAGATCGCACTATTTTTAACGAGAACCTGGTAGCTATCCAGATGAAAAAACAGAAAGTCACATATAATAAACCGATTTACGTGGGTTTCAGCATCTGGGAAATATCCAAGACTATTATGTATGACTTTCTGTACGGGTATATTAAGCCAAAATACGGCAACAACGCGGTATTACTCTACACTGACACCGATTCCCTTGTTTTGAAAATTACAACCGAAAATTTCTATAGCGATATGACACAAAATTTAGATAGATTCGACACGTCTAATTTCTCCCAAGATAACCCACATGATGTTCCTGTAAACCAGTCAATTTTGGGCAAAATGAAATATGAGTATGCAGGAAAAATCATTTGGGATTTCTACGGTACCGGGGCGAAGGCATATTGTGTTAGTGTGGAGGGAAAGTTAACCAAAAAAGCTAAGGGAGTTCCTGACTACGTCACCCAATCCGAACTAACTCTGGACGATTATAGGGAGGCGGTTGACGTAGAAGGAACTCAGATTCATCGTCAGATGAACACTTTCCGTTCGCATTTACACGATATGTATGTCGAACTGAAAAATAAGGTAGCGCTATCACACGCGGACGATAAGCGTTACCTTATTCCCGGCGACTTGGAGAACACGCTTGCTTGGGGTCATAGAGATATTAAAAAGTATAAGGAATCATCAGAAATTCCATGAGCGAAGACTGATCACTGACAGCTAACTTTCCTTTAATCCCCTTTGGTAGCTAAATGTATGACTTTAGAGGCTGTGATATTAGATTAGGCATATATGTTATTTATTTTATTATTTATTGTATTCATTTATTTCGAGCCTATTTATTGTATTAATTTATTTCACCCTAGCACCCTAGTCTACCCTATTTATTGTATTCATTTATTTACTTTATATATATATATATATATATATATATATATATATATATATATATATATATATATGTATATATTTTACCTAAGTTTACCCTAGTTTTTTAGTTTTCTATTATTTGTTTATATGTATATTTTACCCAAGTTTACCCTATTTTTTTATTTTTATATTGGTGTGTTTATATTATTTTTTTTTAGTTATATTTATATTTACTATTTACAGACCATTGTTCGGTCACATTTTGTGTTTTTTTTTTCACTTTTTTTACACTTTAATAAATTTTTGTGTTTATATTGGTGTTTTATTTCCTTAGTTAGAACAAGGAAAAAACAAATTAACGTTAGACTATTTATTTAGTAACAGTATAATATTCAATATTAAGCTTATACAATTCATAAACATGTTTTGCAAATAGGTGTATTAGCTTCTCGGTCCATCGAAATAGATACTTGTCTGTTGTGGCATCTTCAAACTTGAGACTTCTCTTATCACCATTGCGATGAAACACTAGCGTGTACTGTCCAATTATCATAAATATATCTACCCAATGGGTATTGAAACAATCAAAAGTGCTTAAAAATTCTTCAAATTCCTCACTAGAGAAAGAAATTTTGCCATAACCAATAGTATCCAAAATTACTTGTTTGCGTTCCTCTTCGGACGTAGTAAAAATGACAGTTATAAAGTCATCAATCTCGTAAACTCGGCTAGGCTTAGTCTTAAGAACTACCGCTGGAACATCAGGACATCTAGAGGACGATTCAAACACCTTATCCCAGCCGGAAGAGGAGGAGGAGGAGGAGGCCGCCATTGGTAAGTTTAAATGGTAAGTTTCGACAACAATCTAACCACAGATTTATATTCTTGGTAAAATTTAATGTCTCTTTTCAGCTTGCGTATTTTTTTCAAATGCTCGTCTAATCTAACTGACAAGTCGACTGTCTTTGTCATAAGCTCGAGACTAAATGACCAAATTTCTCAAGGGGGCCTAATAATATAGGATAAAATTAAACAGGGAATACAGTTTAACTTCTTTATTTAGGTAAAAAATCATTAATATATTCATACAGGATTTTTGAATTCTCAGCACTACAAATACAATATTCTAAACCATGATAAGAACAAGTGGTTTTACTTAGAGCTAATTTCGGTACAGCAACACTGCCCCCAGTAAATTCTAAATTAACAATATCGGGTATATGCTTAAGATATTTCATCGTGGAAAAAGTTTCCAGTAAGAAGGTCTTCTTTACATATCCCTTCACATAGATAACATCAACATCCCGTAGATCGTTGTAGATAATGCGGTGAAGTTCATTGTAATCGGTTTCGCCGGAATTGTAGTATAAACCATGTCGGTTCCCATATAGAAACATCACTTGCTTCTGGCAATCATAGGACAGCTCATAAAACGGCTTAACGGGTTTGAAAAGATAGTTCCGTATTTGCTTTCCATCGTAAATAGCCAATTCTTTAGCTTGAAATTCTGGAACGCTGAATCCCTGAACGTCAACCACAACAAACTTCATCGTGCTGAGAGGGCTGAATAGTAACTGATTACAACAGATCACGTACTTGACCTGTTAAAGCCTGATACTCGAGAACTCGATCATGAATAATTATACAAAAGGCACGGGACTCCTTCGAGAAGTTTTCGGAACTTTGAAACTCCAACTTAACGTCAATAGTGTTACTCTTGAGGGCTTCATTTTGTTTGGAGCAGTCAATAACAAATAGGGCTCTGCCAGCGAAAGCGAGAAAATCCAAAAGCGGCTCCGATCGTTGTTTCCCCAAATAGGTTTTTTGAAAGTCTGTATACATTTGATAGGCTTCTGCAAACTGTCTATTGACAAAGTTTAGGTTTAACGACTCATAGGGGTAAACTTCAGAATTCAAATGCAATTTGACGTCGGTGATGTCTAAATTATCAAAGTAGGTACAATCAGCTTCAAAGTTATCTTTTCGCTTCTTCATAAAAAATACAATGACGTATCGGGCTCTCTCAGACATGGTCTTAACAGTCCAAATATCACGCTTTGTTGTTCTCAAAGCAGGCAGTTCATGTAGTTCCCAGTTTCTAAACGGAATATATATCGGTTTGTTCTTGGCAATTTCGCCCAAAAGCCTTAATTTCACTGCATCACTCGGGTAAATATGCTTCACTTTCAACTCAACCGTTTTTAAGGTTATTGTCGCCTTCTTAGTACCAGTGGACTTGTAGCAGTTGTCATCATGACGAGCACGAACCAGTTTAATTTTCTGTTTACCCATTAATACATTGTGGTAATCGGCAAACACGCCAAACAATAGGGAAAGTGGGATACGAAAATTAAAGTCTTTAGATGTTTCATCTAAGGTCTTGACAGTTCCACTTGGCCAATTCCATCCAGCTATGTCTAGAGCACGGCTTTCCTGCTCATTTAAACATAGCAGATTTTTAACGGTGCTAACAATACCAGGATCTCGAATCTTTTCTATCTCCTTACCATTAACTTCATAGGAAATGTTGTCAAAGAGAAAGGCTCCAGCATTATTGGTTAGATCGCAAGTACCGGTCTTACCAGTGGCATCTGCTTCCACCTTAAACGTACCCTCTATCTAGAGTTGAGCTTCACTCATATCCAAAAAGACATCTTGCTGATTGATAACAATCTCGATTTCGTCATTGTTATTAAAGGAGTTGGTAAAGGGGTGATAAGTGTGCCATTCTTCGCGAATGACCGACTCATCACTCTTGATCTGATTGAAGATTTGAAGTTTTTCTGACATGGTAGCCGTAAGTACTGCTTATAGACTGCAAATATAAGATATTTGAAAACGTGAGTGACCCCTTCGACTTCTGACCACTGAATGATCTGCCGGCTGAGGTATTAGTGTTTAAATACCTTTTAAATACTAGAACCATTTCGTCTAAGTTCTAATCGAATTACTACTTCTTCACCTCGAAAATTAAGAGGTCTAGAATCCTGGTCTACTAGCGTGAGAGTAATGTTATAGATGCTTTTCTGGTTCACAGGCAAATAGATTAGATTCCTTGGCTCGATATTTATACTGTAGCCGGGGTCAACAGTTGGTGAAAATTCGTACAGAGTATGTGAGGGATTATTTGTGTAATACGAGCCGGAAATGATGTTACACTCTACTCGAATAGTAACAACTTGTATAATTTCCACAGGTTGATCTGATTCGTGGGATTTACCAGACTTTAACAGTTGAGGTGAAAATCCCAACACCTTTGCAATACTGTCTTCTGGTTTAAAGTTTATGTCGTAGACACTGGTTAACTCACACTTTAACGTATTGTTATTGGGTTTAAGCGATAAGATACGATTCCGTTCGTCTGCGGGAGCACTGGGATCCAGGAGTTTACGCTGTAGAAACTGCTCGATATCTTCCAACTCGTAGGACCCTGTTGGTATTTCCAATACTCGTTCCTCCTGATTATTGACAATATAATAAAACTTGTTTCGTCCCTCTTCGATATTGGGAATCGTGTTCCAAGTGTTAAGCGAAATTAATGCTAGCGAGTAATCAAACCTGGAATCAAGCTCTATGGGAGGTACAAAGTATGATTCAAGTCGGTGAGAGCGACCTTTTAACGTGAATGTCTGTGACATGACTGCGAACAATAAGCATCAACACCTGCATTTATAAAGTTTCATTGTAGAGAAATGCTAGAGCAAGATGACCACAATTGGTCATTCCATAATCCTGATACTGATCGGAATTAAAATAGATTTTCACATTTTTCATGTACTTGACAAATTCCTTGGGTGGTTTCAAGTTGCCAAAACTATCGAAATAAACAACTCGATTACCGTGTTTCTTGTAAGCTACCCAATGTGTTCCGAATCCTGTGTTCCGATCCAAATTAATAACACCACACTCTGTTTTGAGGGGTGCGTTCGGTAAAGTGTTTCGCATAAAGACTCCTCTAAAATGCGGTATTTTTAATCGAGTGACGTACGACTTAATATCATGATCGGATAACGGTTTGTCAGGTAGCTTTATTGGTAGTTTTTTGGCAGTTTTCGTAAAAACAATCCATAGCCAGTTTTGTGTTTCTTTAAATACATGCCGCTACCCTTTTTTCCCAATGCAATCGCTTCCATTGTTTCGTTGTGTCGTTTCGAGTCTTTCAACTTCTCCTTGGCACTTTGAGCATCATTAACGGCCTTAGCTATTCCCGCGGCGCCTCCGCTGAGTGCTCCCAGGGCACTAAGTCCTGCAAATATGGGAATAAGTGGTAGAAACCCACCCTGTTTCGGTAAAGCTTCGGTTTCCTACAAAGCGGTACCGTAAAAAAGCGGGCGTATTTTGACGGCCGTTTTTGCCAGCGTAAAGTACGGCCGCTTTGACGGTGAACATTATTGTAAAGTAACGAAACGGTGTAATAAAATACGGTCGCTATGACGGTGCACTTCATTGTGAAAATTATGGAATATTATGTGCATATTTTCGCATTTTTTCCAACATTGCTCCCGATACAACGGATAAGTTAATAGCATGTGCCTGTATTTTGCATAATATTTTACGTGAAGCAAAAGTGCTCGCTCCGAATCATGCTACTTTGGATGATCTTATGCCTCTACCAACGCAAAACTTAATTGATCTTGCCGAAAACAGTGCACGTGCCCGACACACGCCGCTTGAAATTCGTGATAAATTTAAGCTTTATTTCAACGGACCCGGCGCTATTGAATGGCAAAATCGTTACTGTAGAGAACATTAAAAAGGGATTGTATATCTGTCGTTACAAAATAAAACGTAAACAGTAAATAAATAATACCCACCTGTTTTACGTAGTATTGTACCAATTTCATGCCATAAGCTTTGCTTCAGTTGCATCTTCTTGTACTCCGCAGACTTTACATTATATATACCGTCATGAGTTTTAACAAAGTCAATTAAAATTTCGTCTTGTTCACTGGACCAATTAATTAATTTGTTCAGCCATTTTGAAATTCCATTCGCACAACACAATCTCTGCACAGGAGCACCGCTTAAAAACGTGCTGGCAATATCCCACCGTACCGAGCGGCCGCTTTCGAAAATACGGTGCAGTATTTGTATGAAGCGGTAGCGGCGAACGCTCTGAAGGAAAACACTCAGCTTTGCAAGCATGTGTACGTTTTTTTGTGACGTCACTTGCCGTCAAAGTACGCCCGCTTTTTTACGGTACCGCTTTGTAGGAAACCGAAGCTTAAGGGTATTATTCGTGGTACGTTGATCCTCTTACGTCCTCCCACCTTCTTGACCGTTACTCGCGCAGCTTTAAGTATTTTACTGAGAGTCCTTTTCTTCCTAACATCACCAGTACCCGTATGTCGAAGTTGTTTCTTAAGCAGAGTGACCACTGATGATAGGGGTTTCATCTTCTTCTTGCGAGCACCCAACTTGCGTTTCACCTTCTTGCCAGCACCCAACTTGCGTTTTACCTTCATAGCGTTCGTTACTAACCACGCTGAAGCTTTTTCACCCAAACTGGAATCGTATGCCTTTACTCGTTCCCAAGCTCGGTTCTCCAACACTCGATCGGCTCGATGTCTTTGTTCCAACTCTGTCGACTTGGCGTATTCGATGTCGTGATCGCGACAAGCACTATCCAATTTGTTCTTTGGTTGATCGCCTCGAGCCAGTCGCTCTTGAAGTTTGGTTCCCGGTCCGCAATAGGAATAACCAGGCAAATGAAGCTCGAACGGGAGCTTGTTGATAGCTGTATTTAACACACCTGCACCCTGCAGAGTCTTCATTCGTAATGAAGCCCTGGGAGGGTGTAGAGTAGTATTTATAGAGATGCGTCAAGAGAAGCAGAAACTCAAAATCCAAGTTTATAATTGCGATATGAAAAAAGAAAAGTGCCTCAGTAGCAAACATGGTCAACTTTTGCCTTCTACAATTCGAGCGTTAATCTGTGGTCCGAGTAATTGTGGCAAAACCAATGTAATGATTAGTCTTTTGATTGATGAAAATGGTTTAAAATTCGAGAATGTGTACGTGTATTCCAAATCTCTGCAGCAAGACAAGTACGACTTTCTTCAACAGGCTATGAAACATTCCCGTTTAGGCTATTTCGGCTACAGCGATAATGATGAAGTTTTAGATCCTGTCAGTGCCCGACCTCACTCTGTATTCATATTTGATGATGTAGCATGTGAGAAGCAGGAGAAAATACGTAATTATTTTTGTATGGGCCGACATCATGCGATTGATTCATTCTATTTATCGCAAACTTACTCGAAAATACCCAAAGAGCTGGTTCGTGATAATGCCAATGTATTAATTTTATTTAAGCAGGACGACTTAAACTTGAAACATATCTACGACGATCACGTTAATACAGACATGACATTCGATGCATTTAAACATATTTGCTCCGAATGTTGGAAGGATCGGTATGGGTTCCTAGTAATGGTGAAAGACAATGATATTGCTAAAGGCCGATATCGTAGCAAGTTTGATACATATATCATACCCTAAACCCTCGAGACTCAGTGTGACACTTGACGTTCTAGAAGCTAGATGTGTTAAGTCTCGAGAAACAGGATCTGGTTAGGAGTTGTTTTAGCTGTTTCCTAGCTGTTTTTTCCCGAACAGGGTCTGTTTTTTAGCTGTTTTTTTCCAGAACAGGGTCTGTTTTTAGCTGTTTTTCTAGAACAGGATCTGTTTTTAGCTGTTTTTTCCAGAACAGGGTCTGTTTTTTAGCTGTTTTTCCAGAACAGGGTCTGTTTTTTAGCTGTTTTTCTCGAACAGGGTCAGTTTTTTACCTGTTTTTCTAGAACAGGGTCTGTTTTTAGCTGTTTTTTCCAGAGTAGGGTCTGTTTTTAGCTGTTTTTCCCGAAACAGGGTCTGTTTTTAGCTGTTTTTCTAGAACAGGGTCTGTTTTTTAGCTGTTTTTTCCAGAACCGGGCCTGTTTTTAGCTGTTTTTCCCGAAACAGGGTCTGTTTTTTAGCTGTTTTTCCAGAACAGGGTCTGTTTTTTTAGTATGTCTACCCCCATGAGCCAGCTCGATAAAGACGTTAAACGTAGGATTATCCAAGCTGCACGAACAATAAGAAAGAAGTATTTAGCATTAAAGTTGGAGCGAGGCGAAGAAGATGAAGCTCTTAATAAATTATTAATGCCGATTACCGATCCTCTGAATAAGCTTGTGAGTGCTTCCGCCGCCACTGCAAAATCTAAGAAACGTAAGATTAAAGGGGAACAGAGTGTTGGTGTAAAACCCAAAGTTAAACCACCCATAGGAACTCGAGAAGTGAAACCTCCTGTACAATTTTTAACCGAGGAAACTCACTACGGGGATGATGCTGCTGATGATGATGATGTGTTTGAAGAACCAGCTCAGGATCCTGCGACACAATCATCGCAACACATAAGAAAGAATTTTGAAGATTCTCTTCAAAAATCTGAAGTGTTTGAGACTTTTATCGAGCAGTATCCGACGATTGCTCAAGAATATCTGAAACTATATTGGTCGCACTCTGCCGAAATAGATGCTAACAGCCTGAAATATGATTTGGTGACTGATTCTTGGAGCTTAGGTTCAGAACCGGTTAATTTCTTAAAGAATGGTGATATTCAAGTTGGCCCCCTTACGTATAAAGGAACTCTGGGACTATACGATTTATTGTTTCTCAAGGTTCCTCAATTTAATACCGCTGCCGATGAAGAACAATACAAAGATATTTTAAAGCGAACAGATTTATACTTGAAAGACAATGGTCAGTTGAAAGGTAATAGATCCCACAAATACAATGCCATTGTGAAACCACTAATTTCGAAAGGTTCTACCAGTAAAATTCCTTCGCCCGGGGTTAAAATAGCGACCAGAACGCGGTCTGCGAAATCCAGATCTGTGAAATCCGGATCTGCCTTAATGGAATACAACGAAAAACCCAAAGAATATGTCTACTATGATGACGTAAATGAGCTGGTTGACAGGTTAAAAAAGCTAGACGCTTCCAATCAGGTTGGTAACAATAATAACATGAACGAGATTTGGAGCATTTTGAACGAATTGGAACACCTTGGAGTAATTGAATTCTATAAATAAGCTGGTTAAAGCTGTTATGCCTTAGTACCGCAGTAATCATGAATAAGTTTGGACGTTCCTTGCCCACGTCGTCTAATCAGAAAAGAGTGAGAGTGTTGCAAGCACCCAACTTGATCACTCTTACAAAAGATGGTGATTACAATATTCGAGATCATCGGCTTTGTAACGTTAAATCACCAGCAGATATCGCTGATGCTGTAAATAAAAAGTTTGTAGAGAGTATGCTAACTTCACTTTCTACTACCATTGATAGATCGCTGAATGATAAAATACAAGTATCCCACGTGGAGATGCTGAGACAAATAACGGTGTTGGAACAAAAAGTAAACAACTCTAACGGTAGTATTGTAAAACAAATGAAGACCTTTACAAAAACTAATAAGGGTTCTGTAGACTCGGTATCCAACCAACTTAAGCTGCTTGACAACAAATTCAAGAGTGAGACTTTAGTTTTGAATACAAACCTGGATCGTCTCTCTACCCAATTCAAGGACCTCGAAAAACTCCTAAAAGTTTACACCAATCAGGCTATTCAAAATGCTCTCAGACCAGTCAGGACGGATATGGGAAAGATTCGTGAAGAACTCTCCAAATTATTACAAACAGTTGATTTGCCAAAGAAAGGATCTTCCCGTCCACCAACTATCTAAAATTTAGACGTATATAATTCAATATCTTGCTGCAGAACCTCATTCTTTGAGAAATAATGGCCAAGGGCATTACGAAGGCGAGAGAACAAGTTGTTAAGGAACTACATAAACCCGCTAGAATCAAATTTAAACGTCGCAGATTTATCCAGTATGGTTTGGACGATACGTTTGCCTCCGATCTTGCGCAGCTCGATCAGTACGCTCGTGAAAACAAGGGATTTAAATACATCTTGGTTGTAATTGATTGCTTTTCAAAATTTCTCTGGACCAGCCCTCTAAAGTCGAAAAATGCTCAGGATGTGACTAATGCCATGGATCATATACTCAAACAGTCTCGGAGGATTCCGAAAAAGCTGGTAACAGATAATGGGAAAGAGTATTACAACGCTAGCTTTCAAAGTCTTATGAAGAAGCATGGGATACATCATTACAGTACCTTTAGTATTTTAAAGGCTTCTATTGCCGAACGAGTAATTCGGACCCTCAAAGAACACCTGTTTAAGTTGTTTACCTTGAATGGTAATCATAAATGGATTGACTTGTTGGAACAAGTTACAAATAATTACAATAACACCAAACATCACACAATCCGCATGAAGCCGAAGGATGTTAGCAAGAGTAATGAGAAGAAAATCTTGGACTCTGTTTATAGTCGTTTAAAGGTTGTGGGAAAGCAAAAATTCAAAGTTGGCGACATTGTTCGCATCAGTAAGGCCAAGCACGTGTTTGAAAAGGGTTATGTACCTAATTGGACCACTGAGTTGTTTAAAGTATCTCAGGTTAAGATTACAAATCCAACGACTTATTTGCTAGAGGATTCGAGCGGTCAACCCATTAGTGGGGGATTCTATGAAGAGGAATTGCAAAAAACCAAACAATCTGATGTATTTCTTATTGAACAAATTTTGCGTAAAAAGGGCAAAAAGATGTATGTAAAATGGCTTGGGTTTGATAAGTCTCATAACAGTTGGATAGATATGGCTAAGGATGTGGTTTAAATGCTCGTTCTTTGTATAAAGAGACAGAATTTTCCAGCTTTCGATCAGTTAAAACTATGCCGTATTGCAAAGAGTGTTTTAGTGAAATTTTATCTCCTAGTGCTCATAACCGCACTCCAAAACATAAGCAGCAATGTATTGAGAACGTGTACTCTCGGGTAAAATTAGTTCGAACTGCTTTTAAACAACGGATACTAACTTACCATCTGACAAGTGACTTACATCCGACTGATGTTAAGCAATATTTAGAAGATCTAAAAGATATGGTTATTACTTTACTCACCGATCCTTTAAAGACTTATCCCCAGCTTAAAGTTAATATGGAGCTATATGGTCGTTATCTGTTGGCATCGACACAGGAACAAGACATAAAATCGTTTAATACAAAATTTAGTGTTATTTCTCCCAACACTGATTTGGAGGACTTTTACAGCGAATATCAGATCTCTCTAGTGAAAAAAGCTTCCGAATTCACCGAGATGGGAAGCGGATGGGCGTTATCCAAACTACTGTTTCTCGAACTTAACATCAATAAATGTGGAGTGGGGGTATAGTTTCCTCTAAACTCATACTAATCCTAATACGTTGGCTGACGTCATTATTTTAGTGCGAACCATGGCCAGTAAACGTTGTACCGCTGCTGCTGCTCCTGCTTCTGCTGCTCCTGCTGCTGCTCCTGCTGCTGCTTCTGAGGTGATGGAAGACGACGGCTATAGTTCCCGAAGCTCATCACCCTATTGGATGTATTTGGACAGTATGATTCTCCGAAGTAACCGAGAAATTCGCAACGAGAAGAAACTCTTGGGCGAATTTTGCTATCCTACTGGCAATGTTACAGTAATTGTAGGCCTTAGTATTGCCCGGGGGATGATGCCAAGTGTAAAACTAACCACAACAACAACAACACCCGAACAACATCAGCTCTCTCTCTGCCATTCTGATTGGATCGAGTTTTTGGAGATTCTCGACAAGATGATTGCCGATACTGATGGAAGTGTGACAACAACGCTGATGTCTTCATCGGAAAATTTTACCGTATCCAGTGCTATTCTTTTGAACGATCGATTATTTAGACTCAAGAGTAATGATGATGTAACTTTAACATTTTCTTACAATGATATAAATTCTATTGTTAGCATTAGGCATTTAATTAACTATAGATTAAAGTTAGTCGAACGTTTACAATTTAGAAGTTATTATGACGATACTTTGCAGTATGCAAAATGTTTTGTTACTATTAAGGATAACTTTGCTGAAATTGTAACCAATCTGTGTAATTTAAACCCATCTGAACAAAGTTCTTACATGTTGGAATTATTGAATTACAACCTGCAAAAATTGTTAGATGACTTTGATAAACTGTATATGTATTCTGATGACTCATAATAATAAATCTTTTACAGCTCAAGGGTCCTTTTTTTCCCCCACTTTCCCCCTCACCCTTATCCTGCTGCTGCGCTTGCTCATAAAACCACTCGATTTCCCAGAGTTTTCATAGTTGATCATACGTTCATTGCAGTCAGTTGTAACCTGTCTAGACCTGTCGTGACTTGTTACATAACCTTAAAACACACGTCTTTGAGCCTCATAAGTGCGCCTGTGCAAGATGTCAAAAGAACGTCAGGAAGTTTGCATCGATCTTCAAGGTTACCCCTTAGCTAGTGGGTTTATACCGAAGGAGTTGGCTGTGTATGATGGCGTACGATTTTGCAGCTTTCTCTTCAAACCTCCGTATGGCAGGAAATTTTTAAAGCCGGAAGATCTCAAGATAGTAGAATATTTGGAGGAAAACTACCATGGTCTCCTGTGGGGGTCTGGCTGTTTGGACTTGAACCAATTGGAAAGTGTTTTACGTGACATATGGTTTCAGTATGACTCTCCTAAATTTCTGGTTAAGGGCGATTTAAAGGCAACGTGTTTGAAGCAGATTTTTGAGCCTTCTCTTATATTTAGTATTCCTTTAAAGACTGAACCTAAATTAAGTAAATATAAGAAAGTTGTGGAATGTTTTCACCATAAGGACTTTAATGTTTGGCATTGTGCCTGTAATAATGCTAAGTTATTGTATAATTTCCGACATTGCTTTTTAAATGATATGGAATAAAAGTATATAACCTATTTTGCTGGTTTTATTTCTTAGTATTGCTAGATTAGTCTAAGTAGAAAGCCGCTGTAAAATGACCAGTCGCAGTGTAGATTGTACTGATTGCTTAGACGACGGTCTCGGCTTTATTCGTACTTTCGAAGAACGACTGATCACGTTTGCAAATTGGACCAATAAAGTTAGTCCTAAAGACCTAGCACAGGCCGGTTTTTATTATACCCAGCGCTTGGATATCGTCCAATGTGTCTTTTGCCGCTGTGAGTTTACTGATTGGAAAGAGGGAGATGATCCGCTAGCCGATCACTACAAGTACTCCCAACATTGTCCGTTAGCTAAAGTATTGTGGAAGTGTCGCCAACTGAAAAAGGTAGTTCCACCATCATCATCCCCCCAAAGCTTGAAGAAGAAGACGAAGATACAACAGCAGGAACCGCTCCCAACTCTCCATGTTAGTTCTCTGTTCTTAGTACCGCTTTTGGTACTATCATACAGCGGACTTATACACATATACGACTTTATAAATCTCTATCATTCCAAGTTTTAAATCATTTTGACGGCAGTCATGGCAGCGTTAAGTTCGACGTACATTCTGCTCGTTGCGTTAGTGCAAAACGTCTTCTACGTATACATGCCACATAATGTTAAGGATGCCGCCATCATGATTGAAACCGAAGATTTTCCCTCCAATAATACGTGGCTGCATATGGTTTACGAAAGAATAGACCATCAGCAAACGCCTGTTTTCTCTCTGAAGATTCCTACGGCAGCAGCAGCAGCAGCATCAAGCAGCCTTCTTCGCTACAAAGTAAAGTTCATCTTTCGAGATAACACCGTTGGCGAAACCGATTGGAAGACAATAATTCGTGGGGATACATTAACTAGCATGCCATCATCATCATCAAACACAGTTTTGAATTTACTTATATTTATAACTATAGCTTGTTCATTATTGTTAAGTAATGTAATATTTAATATTTGTAAGACAATTCGACAACATTATTAAATAAAAACTGATTTTTTCCTATTCAAGGTTTTATTTATCTACATCTGCTACCTACGATGCGGGTATCATGCATAAATTAAAACAAGTGTTCACCTTATCGACCGGAAATGGAAACCACATCCTGTACGACCTAAACCTTATCAACCGGAAATGTCAACCACATCCTGCACGACCTAAGCCTTATCAGCCGGAAATGTTAGCCACATCCTAGTAAATTCTCATGTACTAATACAGATTTTTGCTGTTGTTATTAACTTAAATAACATTCCTCAATTATATATTTAATAATTTAATATTTAATAATTTCACTAATCGAATGATCTCATCATCTACTATCCTACATCCAAATTTCAACTCTCCAACCTGAGCCATTAGAGCGCTAATAGCAAAAAACTGTATCTCCGGAACCAAAGGGCCGATCGACGCCATTCTTTTTTTAAACGCTTTCGGACACCGCCCTGAACACGTGACATATGTTGAATTTTTTTTTTGACGTTTAACACGTGACTGGTGACAGTTGACATATCTTAAATGACAGGTGACAGCTGCCATACTTTTACGCATGTCTTCTGACGCCATTTTGAACACGTGACCTACGTTAAATTTTAATTTTGGCGTTTCATAAGTGACAGGTGACAGTTGACATATCTTAAATGACAGGTGACAGCTGCCATACTTTTACGCATGTCTTATGACGTCATTCTGAATACGTGACGTATGTTCAATTTTCATTTTGGCGTTTCGTAAGTGACAGGTGACAGTTGACAGATCTTAAATGACAGGTGACAGCTGACATGCTTTTAAATTTTAATTTTGACATTTGACAAGTGACAGGTGACAGTTGACAGGTGACATTTGACAGCTGCGCGCGCAGTTTGGGTTTGCTGACGTAAGATCCAGTGGCGTAGACTTCGATGACGTACTTGAAATTTGCACATGCGCAAAGTTAGCCGAGATATGACGTCATAGATCACAAGATAAGATCTCCCCCGGGGGACGGGGGATGGTCAGTCCCTCTTCTTGTACTACTTCTATGATTAAACAATTCTCATTTTTGAAATTATGAGGTTATTAATTGTCGATGTGCAAGGATTTAATATAGAAAATAAGAAGTTTATTCCCAAAGAGTTGGCTGCCTATGATGGAAGCAAGACTTGTCACTATGTTTCTAAAGCACCATTTGATCTAAAATACCTGCCACCTGACTTACACAAACAAGCTGTGTGGTTAATGAAAAACCATCACTGTATCCCATGGAATGAAGGATATACACCAATTCACAAGTATTCTGAAATAATCAAGAATTTAACAGAGAAAGTAGATCATGTTTATGTGAAAGGGAGAGAGAAATCCGAATACATTCGAAAATATTCATTAAAACCAGTCATAGAACTTGATGAAAATCCAAAATTACAAGAAGAAGAAGCTCATTGTTTTTATCATTCTAAATCACCATGTATATGTGCACTTACTAATGTATACAATTTATATAATAATTATTTAATGATTGAATAAAACACATAAATGAAATAAAGTTTTTTATTTTAAAAAATTAGGTTGAATTCTTGAATAATTTCAGGTGACAAGAACTTCTTTACTTCATCCAAATGCTCCTCAAATCCCATTTCCTTTATGGTTTGCAGAAATGTTCTTATATCAGAAGTATGTAAATATATGTTACAGGCTTCTGCAGCTTTTTCATACTTTCTTGCCATATCGATACATTCCTCATACGTATAGAATCTTTCGAATCCATACTCGGCTTCATGCTCAGCGTCAAATTCTAAATTACTAAAGTGTTGTGCTAGATTCTCTATAGCACTTTTTAGGGTATATGCTACCCGTTCACGAACATATGCTAACCACATCTTGTTGGAGAATGTTCAGACTTAAAGTAAGTTCAGAGCTTTAAATATTAATTTAGGAGGTGGGAGGAATAAAAAGAAAAATATATATTTATAAATTTTTATTTTCAATACAACTTTTTACAAATTCATTACATGCAAATATTTCTACATCCTCCACAACACAATCTGAGTAAAAGTTTAATAATTCTAAAACACAGCAAACATTTAAACTATTTTCCATAGGTGAAATAACATCATATACATTTTTTAACAAATCGCCATTTTTCATAGAGATTCCACTAACTAAAATATTATAATATTTGGAAAATTCCTGCTTTTTTAAGATATCAAAACGATATTTGATTAAATTTGTCAAGTTCACTAATTCATTTATGGTGTCACCAGCTAAGAAAACTTCATTACCACCATCTTGTGTAATCTTAATTATTCTTGCATCCCCAATAAACACAAAGTGAATCTCATAACCATTTCCCTTCATGGGTTGCCACCCGGTGTTGTTGGAATAAATAAAGCTCAACATAATTCCTTGATTATTTAGGAAGGAAATCCATTGATCTTCATTAAAAATCACATTTTGATTGTATTTGTATCCACTGAGTTTAACAACAGGAATATATTTTCTCTCTAAGGAAAATCCAACGCTGACCCATTTGGATTTGGATTTGTTGATGTAGTAGATGGATTCATTGATGAGAGCTGCATTGCGCTTCTTACTAAACTCTTGTTGGTTTCCTGTTGGTTGATACATTTTCAGATGCTTGCTTGAAATAATGAGAGTAGAACTGTGGGTGACTGCTTAAATAGACAGATGTGGTAGTGGGGATAGTAAGCGTGGTAGTGGGGATAGTAAGAGAGGTGGGGGGGATTTAAACACTAATCTTATAGATCTAAACATCATTTAGCGTCAAACCATGAATGAGTGTAAGACAGAACTTTTTATCGACATTCAAGGATATAACTGTTCCTTTGGATACATTCCAAAAGAATTAGCGATTTACGATGGGATTCGTTGCTCAAATTATCTGTTTAAATCGCCATTTCAAAAAAATATGTTATCTGCTTCTGATATCAAACTGGTTAAATGGGCCGAAGAGTATCATGGACTAAAATGGGAATTTGGAAATATAGAACTTAATGAAATTGATGATATTTTAAAGAATGTGTTAGAAGTTTACCAATCGCCAAAAATTTACGTGAAAGGGAATGAAAAAATAAACTACTTAAAAAAGTTTTTGGATGAAGATTTCATATACGCTATTCCCATTGGTCAAGAACCAAAATTAAGTAGATTTAAGAAAATTCCAGAATGTTATTTTCACAAAAATGTAAATCCATGGCATTGGGCATTAGCAAACGTAAAATTGTTATATAATTATAGACATTGTTATGAATAAAAACCTTTATTTTTTATTGACTCCAGAATTTTATTTATAATACAAATATACTTTGAATAATATATATCCCATAGTACATATAAACACTACTAACAATATACTTAATAATACTATACACACATTTACATTGCATTCTTCTATACAAGATTTTCTATACAACTTATTCCATTTCTGTGTCACTACTGAAGTTTTATTGAAATAATATAATCTTAACTTATACTGTACAACAGTAGAATTATTTATAATATTATCATCGATTTTGTAGGTAAATAAACCATTGTTTATATTCATTCTTTTCCATGTTGAAGGCCAACTGTCATTATTTACATTATTAACAGATAGACAAATAAATGCTTCTCGAACATTAGGATCAATTGTATGAACAAAGTATTGTTAACGAATGCTGATAGAAATAGAACTCCTACTGGTAGCAGAGCCATTTTCAAAATATTTTTCCAGGGTTCCTATGTTTTATATTCATCATGAACTAAATCTTTTAGAGTATCAATTACATTATTAACCATCTCATCGTCAGTCTTGGATTTCTCATCCAAAATACTTATATGCTTGTGTCCCCAAGCTAAAGTCCTAAATGAATCTCGAATTATATAGCGTTTATCATCTTTTGGAGACAAAGCAACCTTATTTTTTAATTGGGTAAACATATCATGTAAAATTGAATGAAATATATTCATTTTTCTAAATTTGGTTTCAGAATTTTCAATTACATCTTTATAATCTTGTTTAGTAATGGAATTTTCTATAACATATTTTTTTACTCCTTTCGCCTTTTTTTTAGATTTATCTTCCAAATTGACACAGTAAGCTTTAGCTCCCGTCCCATAAAAACTTAAAATTGGTTTACCCGCAAACTCATCTTTCATTCGTCCTAATACAGAATTGTTCCTAGTTATATTATGTATATTATTTTCACTATAATTAGAAGTATCAAACTTATCTAAATTGTATTGCATGTCTTTATAAAAATTTTCCGTTTTTACGTTTAAAATTAAACTATCTGTATCCGTATATAACAAAATTGCTTCGTCTCCATACTTGCTTTTAATATAATCATAATAAAAATTATATAAAACGGTTTTTGATAATTCCAAGACTGTGAAACCAACATAAACCGGTTTGTTGTAAGTTATCTTTACTCTCTCCATTTGTATTGCGACAAAGTTTTCATTAAAGACTAATCGATCTTTAAAATTGGGTTTAGCAATCAATGTCTGCGCTCCTTGCTTTTTACCAATGTTCTCCCAGTGTGTGATTAATCTAATATCAACTCGTTTGTCAATGTTCTCTAAAGATTTACCATAAATGGCATTATTAGATAATTTGTAACTATCCTTTTCCAACTTATTTTTAGATTTGTTCCTCATTTCGGTATTTAAATCGATGTATGGTTTAAGAAATGCAGCTTGTTTAAATTTAATAACTCTATGAATTTTAGTTAGTTTTAATCCGTTTTTAAGCACCTGTTTAAGATTACGATAATGAATAACATATTTTTCTTTATGGTTTAAATTGCATATTAATTTCTTTTGTTTTGAACCTGGTGCGCAAATATTTTCAGCCAAAAAAGGTAGTTCATTGTGTTCTTGATGCAAATGTTGAGGATACTTTAAATCTACTTCCAAAACGAACCCGAATTCAGCATCATCGGATATAGACATCACATCAAGTTTTTCAGTTTCTTCATCGTTCAACCAAGAAAAATCACTTACGGGGAGACATTGCCTCATACTATGTCCATACAAGTTAGTTGCGTCTAAATACATTATAAATGAATTTGGTTTGCTTGGATCATAATTTTTCAAGAATGGATTATTAGCTTCAGCTTTTCGAACGCTGCAATGACAGACACCACCTCTTATATTATTTTTAAAAAAATGTATCATATCTATATCCGTTAATAATTCTAATTTAACATTAGTCATTTTTAACATTGAATCCCATCTTAAACCTGGTAATGTATAATACTGTGCAGGATCTAGCTTAAAATTATTTAAAGATACATTTCGAAAAGCTTCAAAAAAATCTGTTAATATGAGAACATCTGACAATAAATAAATTTTGGTATAATCCATAAGATTTTGACAAGTAAATAAATTCCAAATATTAATTGCTCTGTTGTAATCTGATGTACACATAGGTTCATCTTTAAGTTTATCATAAAAATGTTCAATAGCTGGAAGTTGATTTTCATACAGTTTATCCATAGAATCAACATAAGAATAAGGATAAACACCTTTTTTTCGAATTTCATTAAACTGGTTAGGATCTTCAAAATATTTTGTAATCTCAATGCATTGATCTAGTTCTAAGCTTTCACCAAGCTTTTCCAAAGAGGAACCAACGAAACGGAATGAATCTAAAAATCTCATTTTAATAAATATATTTTTTTCTTTATTGTCTTTATCTTTTACTTTGTCAACTAATATGGATTTTGAAAATGAAATGTATTTTTCCTTAGTTTGTGCAAGTACATCAATATTATCTTCTTCAGAACACAATTGTTTAACAAATAAATGACTATCATAACCAGTTAAATTATGAAAAAAGATGGGTATAAAATTTGGAATTTGGAAGTTTAAGTTGCAAATACTGTGAGCTGCATTTCTAAATTTACCAGTTAAATGATCGTGATCTCTTACTTTTTCATTTTCTTCAACTTTTTTATTACATATATGACAAATAGTACTATTTTTATAAGCCAGCTCCTCTTCATCTGATAAAGGAAGCATTTTTACTACAGTTTTAAGATGGTCATTATAAATCCTACGTACATGACCTTCAATTCGTTTACAAAATTCATCAGCGGCGTCCATACCAAAATAGTAGTCTAATACGGACAAAGAATCATCATATGAACATTTAATGAAATAACAAAAAGCATAAGGTTCATGTTTAAATGTATTTCGAGTATATGAATCCTCATTATTATCTGGTTGATCAAACTCCAAAGGTTTTAAAAAACATTCAAAGTCTGCGTATATAACAAATGGAACTTTTAGTTGTTTTTGAAAATTTTCAAACTGTAGAATATTTTCTGGCATATGCTGACCATACTTATTAATTTTAATGTCATTGGTAGGAATTTTTGTAAACAAATGATTACAATCATGTGATTGGTGCAACTTTAATTTTTCCATCGAGGTAAAATAAATTAAACATCCATCACAAAAATATTTTTTAAAGTGACATTTATTAATTTGAGTTGCTAGTAACCGTGACATATCCTTAATCCAACAATAATGATTGTTTTCACCTTCACTTATCAACAACAAGTTAACATGTATTGGAAGTTTTTTACTTGTATAATGTAGAGGACCAACCACTTCATACTTGAATTTATTATCCTCATAAACACTCTCCAAACCGTAAACATTTATAGATATTTGATTAAGCGATTCAAATTTATGTATATCTTTCAACTTTACAGGAAACTCTATTCCTTCAAAATTTAAAAAATCAAAAGGATTTGGATATGAAGTTGTTCGATCACCATTTGTTTCAGCAGGAAACAGTGCACTTATGACACTCCATGCAAAACAGTGTGAATCATTATTTTTAATGTTAATAACAGCTTTTCGAGTTTGGGTTAAGCTTTACGTTGACATGTAGATTTTTGCTGATCTCCTGACGTCACTTTTCACTAAGGGCAAATGGCTGCTTTTGAAATTGTAATAAATTATACCGAAAAGTAAACATTTTTTGTAGCTAAATTATCCTAGTAATTTTCTCCAAAATATTTTTTTTGGTTTCTAATGACTTCCTTAAACGATTTATGCAATAAAGAAAATATGTGCATATTCCTTATTTAGAATGAGAGAACTAGAGTCCCACCGAACCTTCGGCTCGGCCGTAAATCACACTTTTAGCTAAATATTCGGCTTCAACCAAAATGGAAGGAAAGTTTTGCCGAAGCCGAATTTGAAACAGGGGCGCGAGCTACTTTATTTTTATTCATTCGGTTCTTACCACAGATTTCCATCTAGTAGAAGATCATAGCAAGTCTCGGACCAATTAAAAAATGCTCCAAACGTGGGCTTCTTTCGGCTAATGGAATACCGCCCGAGTGTAGCTTTAATCATAACGCAAGTTTCTGGGGATATTTTCAAACTCAGTAGAGCTGTCATCATGTGCCGTTTGACGTTAGTCAGTTCCCAAGAAACATAGGTATACAAAAGAAATAGCAGCTAGACTGCTGCTTTTTTGGAAAAAGGTAAATATTGTCGTTTGAAAAGACATCTCAGTACTACTTTGTGCCAAGCCCTTTCAAAAGGACGGGAAAAAGATTCGTAAGCGGTTTGCCTTTTAATTCGAAAATAAAAAATAATTTGGATAAAAGTTTCAGAGAGCATAAAATCTGCATAAAATATACATAAGAAAGATCCAAACATTTTCCCTACCTACAGTAAATAAGCCGTGAGAGACGCCCAAAGGTTACTAAACAAGTCCGGGTTTCTTAGCTACGAGTCAATAATATTGGGTTTGGGTTTATAATCGACCGAAATGCGGCGCTGCTACGTTAAAAATTAAACAAATGTGAATATTTTGTTTAACTTCAACAGTTTTGGAATCTAACGTTCAGATTCACTAAGAAGGTTTAAGATTTAGTACTGGTTTAAATTAAGATCTTATAGTCGATCGGTTGTTTTGACAGATTTTTGTCCTGTCATTGTTAGTAAGTCGTCATTAAAAACATGAATTATTCTAATATTTCAGAGATTTGCTTGATTTCCAAACCAAATGTTTTAAAAGAGTATATTTTACGGGGCGGTTTGAGTGTATTTCCATAGTGGGAGTGGCCCGATATCATTGGTGGGCCGTCGACCAATTGTGTCTCTTTTTAACTTCCTAAAGCGCGTATGTCTGTTCCTCCCTTGGTTTTAATGAATTTATATCGTCCATATAAACCTATAAGATCAATTTAAAATACGACCCAGGCCGGAGCAAGCTTGGATATCCTTTGACGATGGCTTTTTTTTCGCATGGAACTTGCACTTTTTTGAAACTAAAGAATCTTTTTTGGTTTTAACAAATAAAAAAATAAATTTTTAGGTAGATCATTGAAAATTTTAAGTGTGTCATTGACCAAATGACCTTATGGACGGGGGCCGCGCCTGTTATTAACCTAATTGGTAATAAAATTAGAAATGTCGTTTTGAATTCAATTAGACTTTCAAAATATTCTTCCATTATTCTGGATTGCACTCCCGATATTAGTCATACAGAATAACAAACAGAAGTTGAAATTAGAGAACATTTTATAGAATTCTGTGCAGTAACAGATCAAACTGGATTAGGATTATCTGAGTTTCTTCAAAATTTGTTTTGTAACTTAAATTTAAATATATACGAAATGCGCGGACAGAGTTGCGAAAATATGCGTGGAAGACACAATGGGCTGCAAAAAAAATCTTGGAAATAAATTCCAGAGCAATTTTTTGTACCATGTTCTGCGCACAATTTAAATTTAGTGGTAAATGATGCTACAGACGTTTCTTTTCAAAGAACCGCCATAGGAAGTGGAATATTAGGCAGTCTAAACATTGACCAAACTGTAACTGAATTTGCCGAAAATAAAGCACGAAAAATTAAGTTTTTGTAAAAATTATGATATTTGGTTTTATTATATCAGTTCGCAGTTTTGTGTTTTTTTATGGAATTAAAGAAATATTTCCTGTATTTTTTTTGTTTTATTTCATGGGGCGCCAATGAGATCTCTGCACAAGGGTGGCTAAGTTTCTTGGCGCGGCCCTGGCCCCACTTACACTAAATTAAAAAGCGGGGAGCGCACTTATATGCTTATTATCGGCATAATATTATGTATTTATGTCGCTTAGGGGAGACCTGGGCAGGTTGTATAACTTTTTTAATTTTGATCATTTCTGTCAAAATTTCGTGTAGTACACGTTTATAATATGGCCACATAAACATATAGACATCCGTTAATATTTTGAGGAGGGATGTGATCCAAAATCTAATATATTGTTTTTCAATAACAAAAATCAGGGGAGTATGCGTGTGTTACAATTTATACCGCCCTCGGGATAAGTTGTACCGCTATTGGGGTAAATTGCAACACTATATTTTATTCTGAATGAATGTTACGTAATAATGGTACAAAGCCATTTTAATGAAATATACCCCACAAAAATAGAAAATTTTGTGATATAGAAATGAAGAATTATATAAAACTTAAAATAAACATATATTTTTGATGAAGCAAAACAATTCAAAACTCTTATCGAAAATAAAAAAAAAACATTATGAAACACATGAAGATATACTTATCTGTAAAAATGCTTTTTCATAACAATACAAAAATCGGTGAAATTAGTCATCGTCATCAGAATCACCATGGTGACATATTTATGAACTATCACCAGGTGTGCATTCAACATGTGCCCACTGCTAATATTGTCCACACTGGATCCCGCATTCTTCTGGTTTACTGTTGCAGTAATTCTCGCAACAATCAACACACACTACGTCGTCTTCGTCAGAAGAATCTTGAAGAACAGTTCTTGTTGCCGCTTTAAAATTTGTGTTGATGCTGCTGAGTTTTTTTCTTTCTTTGCAAGTCTTGCCCTTGTTTCTGATTTTAAGACATCTTGTTTATTTATTTATTTATTTATTTATTTATTTCAGAACCTGCTTACAATACAAAATTTACAACACATACATGTTACAAACATAAAAATAAAGCAGACACCTAGGGACCGAGATCCCTGTATGTGTCGCTACTTTCAAAATATGGCACGTAAAAGCCTAAACTAAAACCATAATTAATCCATAATATTTTACATTATGTTGTACTAGATACATAATACAAAAATATCGTACATTAAACTCCACAAACTCAATGGCAATGGAAGCCGCAATCTACAGAAATTGACACAAATAAACCACAAATCGCAGAATTGACATAAATAAATTCTAGTTCTCCAACAGGTATCCTTTACAAACTTTTGATAATCTTTTTTGGTTCTTGACAGCTTTAATAACACTAAGGAGCATATAAAAACTTTCGGCGCTACATAGGTAATAAATCTCTGGCTTGCAGTGGTATGTAATAGGGTTATATTTAAGTTTCTTCTATGTCTTGTATTGTAGTCATGATTTAGTGTTACTCTAAGCTGCGGGTTTCTACAATAATACATCAGTGCAGCGTGAAAATACAGTAATCGAGCATTCAAGATTTTGTTTTGAGAGTACAAGTGTTTAGTTGAAAATAACCGGTCTTTCTTAAATACAATTTTTAATATACAATTCTGTATGACACTCAATGGATGAATATCATACAACGCCCCCCCCCCCCCCCCAAGGATGCCATATCTAATTATTGATTCATTATGGATAATTGTTTTTTATTTAGGAATTTTCTAAGTTCATAAAATTTATGAATGAAGTTCTTTTAGTTATAGTGTTTGCTTGAATGTGCCACTTAAGGTTTTCTTCTATTGGAATACCTAAATATTTTGTATTTGCAACTTCCTTAATTTTAAGCTTATGATTATTATCAAAGATGAGGGCGTTAAAATTTGACCTGTTTTAATTGGCCAAGGAAAAGGCAATAAAGGTCGTTTTATCGACGTTTAAAGACAGTTTATTGTGATCTAGCCATAATTTGATTTTTGCCATACCCTGCTCGGCCTTGTCTCGAGCAGACTCCCACGTATTACTACTGAACAGACAGACTGTGTCATCTGCATACGAGACCACTACGTCACCGATTTCATTAATTTTCAGTAGTGAATCTGTAGTGGATAGTTACACTACAAAGCCCATTCAATATAGTGAACTTAGAAATCTTAAAACGTCTAAGTCTACGTAAGTTATTACTTACGTTCAATTCCTTTTGACTCTTTGAAGGACCACTACGCTCTGTTTTCTTAAAAGAGAGGAGCGCAGAACTCTCCTTTTCTTCTTTTCTTGCCAGTAAGACAACTAATCTTTGACAACAATATATTGTAACAAAATCATCAACCCAACAACCTTACAAATTCGGTGCACATTCTGGTTATATAATAACGAACTAAAACGTCCTTATTTCACTTGTATTTAGTGCAGGTCGTCATTTAACTTTATTAAATTTAATTGTCCTTGTGCAATGCATAATATGTCGAAACAACAAAGTTTCACCTTGCCGTGGAATTAATTAGTTTTTTGACATTAGAACACTTCACTTCAGTTCAAGCACAAATCAGAGCAAAATACTGCCGAATAAGGTGGCACTGGAACTAAACTTGCATTATTAACTTGAATTCAGAAATAGGTATATTATATCTTGGACGGTAGTAGACCCATATGATGGGTTCCGAAACTTATAGAAAAAATGAGCTAACGTTCACCAAACTTTTTTCAGAACTGTTTTTTTTTGTTTACTCGTTGCCACTCACTGTCAGTCTCGCAGATCAGCCCTGCCTTTTTTTGAAGGCGTTTTTTGTCGACACGTCATCATAACGTCATTTGTCTTTGCGTCATACTAATAATCAAAAAATATATAATAGGTTTCATTCTAATAATTTTTGTCTGCAGAGAGCAAAATACTTAATATTTTGTTGGGAGGGAGTTCCCCGAACATCCTGCCCCCCTGAAAGGCTCGCTTTCAACTGAGAAGATGAAATCGCGTAAGTACGCCTAAGTCGAATGCGTGAAAGGCAACGAATTTTCTTGTCGAAAGTTGTTGCCTAAGACTGATGCCGGTATTGAAGAATAACCATTTTCTTTCAGCTCAACGTTTGCTGAGGGTTTAGGAATCAGCTTCTCACAGTACTTAGCCTTAGTTACAATAGCGGCGAAATTTTTATTTTTTAGTTACCTTTAGGAAATGGACATAGTTTTGTGATGCTTCTTGTATAGACTCCGAATTTTGTCTTTACCTTGACCATTCGAACCTTACCATCTGCACTAGGGATAATTTCAATAATTCTGGCCAGTGGCCACTCTAATGGTTTCATGTTGTCTTCTTTGAGTAAAACTAAATCATTAACATTTAGGTTTTCTGTCGGAATCAGCCATTTTGGTTTATTTTGTAACAAGTTAAGATATTCTTTTGTCCATCGTTTCCAAAAATTTTGTTGAACTTGAATACACCTTTGATAACGAGTGAGACGATTTTCGGAAATGTCTGATATGCCTTTTTCTGGAAAGGAAGTAAGGCTATCGCCTATTAGGAAATGACCTGGAGTGAGGCAAGAAAGGTCATTGGGGTCGCTGGATAATGCTTGTAAAGGCCGAGAATTTACAATGGCTTCAACTTGAGCTAGTATAGTATAGAATTCTTCGAAAGTGAAGTGAGAATCTCCTGCGATTCTTTGAAGATGATATTTTGTGCTTTTTATGGCTGCTTCCCAGATGCCACTCCAGTGTGGACTCTTAGGCGGAATGAATTTCCAAGTAATTATTATTTGTTTGGTAGAAAGGAAATTTTCAATTAAGTCAGAATTTTCTTTCTCTCTGAGGAAATCATATATTTCTTTAAGCTGATTGTTAGCGCCCAGGAAATTTGTGGCATTATCGCTATATATAATCAATGGACAGCCTCTTCGGGCAATGAAGCGTTTAAGTGCTAGGGTAAAAGCATCTGTTCAAAGACTAGAAACAATCTCAATGTGTACAGCCTTTGTGACCATACACACGAACACACAAATGTAAGATTTTACAGAAGAAGCCTTTCTTAGCTTGGAAGTTTTTACAAAAAATGGACCACTAAAATCAACTCCAACTTTGGAGAATGGTCTTGATGGTTTTGTACGGTCACTGGGAAGATCTGACATAATTTGTTGGCTTGTTTGGGCATTGAAACGGTAACATTTAATACAATTACGGATTATTCGTTTGATTCCAGTCAATCCACCAAGGGGCTAAAAGTTTAATCTGAAGTCTGACAACACGGTTTGTGCGCCGGAATGACCTAATCTTTGGTGCTCATCTGTAAGCATTAAGGAAACAACTGGATTTTTAGATCGAAGTAAGTAGGGATGTTTTTGGTCATAAGGTAGTTCTGCATAAGTTAAACGACCTCCTACCCTCATGAGTCCGGAGCTGTCAAGAAAAGGAGACAAGCTTAAAATGGACTTATTGGAAATGACTTTATTTAACTTTAATTCATGACTCTCTTGAGCAAAACTCTGCTCTTGTAGCATTTTGATTATTTGAAGTTGGGCTCTTTCAAGTTCTTCAACTTTCAAAGGACCGGAAATTTTTAAAGACCTTGGAGCAGAGTTGTTTATAAAACGTAGACAGAAGGCAACTACTCTCTGTAGTTTTGAAAAGGTAGAATATATTGAAAAAATAGAATTCCAAAAAGTTGTTTTAGAATCAGTTTTAACACAGTGAAGTCCCCTTTTTGTTTTTCTTTCTTCAGGAATATTTTGAATGGAAATTTCCTTGAGATTAAATTGATCTACATTTTGGTTGGCATTTTTTAGAAATTTTGGACCTTGAAATCACAGGTCAGACTTAAGAACTTCAGAGGGTGTCATTCCCCTGGATAGAAAATCAGCAGGATTTTCAGACGATTTGATGTGACGCCACTGAAAATTAGATGTAAGCTGCTGTATTTCTGAAACTAGGTTTGACACAAACACTGACCATCGTGAAGGATGTGACCTTATCCAACATAAGGTTATTTGTGAATCGGTCCATAGATTCCCACTGTCGAAAGAAATTTTGTCACCAAATACAGACAAAATCTTGGATGCCAGATTAGAAAGAAGTACTGCTCCGCAGAGCTCAAGACGAGGAAGTGAAACTTTTTATTGGTGCCACACGACTTTTTGCAGCAACTAAGTTGCTGGAAACTGGGCCATCTGTATACACTGCTCATACATACAGACAGGCGCCATATGCCATTAGGCTGACATCGCAAAAGCCGTGAAGCTCGGTCTTACAGAATTTGCCGGGAAAAAAACAGAAATCTTGGAATTTTTAGCTCAGAAAGCTGAGAAATATTAGAAATAAAATTTGTCCACTCGGACAGAAGTTCAGAGTTTAAGTTTTCGTCCCGATCAATTTTGGATAACCAAATTTTTTGCATGATAATCTTGGCAACTATTATTATCGGAGCAACCAAACCCAAGGGATCAAAAATTTGAGCAATTTTTGAAAGGACTTGTCTCTTAGTAGTAGACGGTTCCTCAGAATTTTTCGGAAGTGTAAAGGCGAATTGATCAGAATTTGGATTCCATGCAATGCCTAGGACCTTGCTTGCATTGCTTTCAGACTTTATATTATAACCTTCAGGAGTTTCATGGATATGTTTTTGAAGGAATGTAAGGTTATTTGAAGACCATTTGTGGAGATCAATATTAGCAGATTGATTGAAACATTTCAATAAGCTGCTTTAAAAGTTGCTCTAAATTTTTTAAGCAATCACTTGACCCATGATTGTCGTCCATATAACATTGTTGTAGAATAGCTTCACAAGCTAAAGGAAATTTTTCTTTATTAAGAATTGCAAGTTCCTTCATTGTTCTAGTGGCTAGGAATGGAGCACTGTTCGTTCCATACGTAACAGTTAGAAGTTCAATACATTTTAGTGGCTCTTGTGGACTGTCACGCCAGAGGATGTTTTGAAGAAACGTTTGTAATGAGTTAACTAAAATACGACGAAACATTTTTCCAATATCACAAATCAGGACAAATTTTTGACTACGAAAACGAACTAGAATATCAAATAGTTCTGGTTGGACAGTAGGACCTTTTAGCATGATATCATTTAATGAGACCCCAGTTGATGTTTTCATTGAGGCGTCAAAAACGACTCTCAATTTTGTTGTAGGGGCGTCATCCCTTATGACGCAATGGTTGGGTAAAAAGTACTTATTTTCACCAAATTCATTTTTGAACTGAAGAGGAACATATCTGGCATGACCTAGGGATACATATTCGTCAATGAAAGTTTTGAAGGTTTGAAAAAGTTCAGTGTTTTTCTGAAATCTTTTTTCTCAATTTAGGAATCTCTTTTTGGCCATGTGAAATGAGTCACCAAGTTTGGAGTGCTCAGTTAAACCTTTTAGCGGTAGATTTACTTGGAATGAACCACTTGGAAGGATTTTTGTAGAACTAGTATAGAGTTTTTCAGCAAGGTCGTCTTCAGGAGACAGAACCTTTTCCTTTGAAGAAATGTCGTCTAAAGACCAGAATTTTTGGAGTAAAACATCCGTAGAATCGGAAGTTTCAACTTGAAAGCATGTGTCCGACCTTAAAGTATCATTACTACTAAAATAAGAAATAAATTGTGTAGGAATTGGACCACCCACTATATGGCCCAAGTGAGTATCTACAAGTGTAAGAAAACTACCTTGAATACGGTAAATACCCCCAGTTAATAACTGGTAGTAAATATCTGCGCCTAACAGCAGATTGATGTATGATGGATTACAGAAATCAGGGTCTGCTAGTTGAAGCCCTTTAGGAATAGGAATTTTTTCGAATTTAAGGTGAAACGGGGGGAGTTTCTTCGTAATTTGTTTAAGAACTGTACAAATTACAATATAACTTGAATTTTTCTTAATTCTGGAATGAAATGTAATATTTACAATTTTGTTGGATTGAGTTACTGTTTCTCCCACACAGTTAATTTGGATTTCTCTATTTGCAGTAGACAGATTGAGTTTTTTGACCAAAAAATCAGTAACCAAGGAGGTGGTAGAACAGGGATCGAGAACTGCTTTCACTTTTTGAGGATTGCCATCGAAGTCATAAACAGTGACAATGGCTGTTGCTAACAGCGTTTCTCCGCTTTGCGCAAGCGTAGAACACACTGTCCTTGAAGTCGGAGGTTCTAGTCATTGTTGATATCTCCCACCATTTTGGGAGCTGTTACGATAAGCAGAACTTTGATATTCCTTTGAACTAAATGAATTTTGATTTTTAAAATTTGAATTTTGATTATTTTCGAAACGGTGATTATTGTTAGAATTGATTGATTCTGAATCAGGATTTCTGTTCAATGAATTACTTTGAGACCTAAAATCTATGTGGAGAAGTGTGTGGTGTTTTCTATTACATATAGTACACCCCCGAGACTCACACTCATTTTGTGTGTGATTATAAGCCAAACAGTTGGTGCATAATTTTTTATTTTTAATATAGTCATTTTTATCCAAATTTGACAAATTTCAGAATTTTCGACATTTATAAATACTGTGTCCTTTACAACTGCAATATAAGCATTTTTTGTCCTTGAATTTAGGAGAAAAGGCACGTCCTTCATCTCTTGGAGAATAAGGTTTATTTAAATTGTGAGTATTTTGAGAATTATGGGAAAAATGGACATAATGAGGTGAACCTTGAATTTTTTAAATTTTCTTAGACTCCGGTTTATTTAAATCAGGAATTACAGATCTCTCTGCAATTACGCAGCGTTTTTCCAGAAATTCGAAAAAATATTTTAAACCTGTTCGATTGGTTGTGCCAAGCTCGTAGTCAAATGACCTTCGAATACTTGGGTCAAGTTTTTGCGAAAAAATATAAATAAGACCTAAGTCGATATTTAAGGCGTTTACATTTTTTAAACCCTCCATATTTTGTTTCAAAAGTGTGACTAATGGCCGTTTCCACCAACCAGTTTAGGACCTAACGCTAAAAGAAGAATAACTTAGGTTAGGGGGTCAATTTGGTTTCCACCAACATTTATTCCTTCCCTAAAGCAGTTTAGGACTTCCTAACTTTAGGTAGTCAAATGTGAGCACCTAAGCAGTTACCTAAGAAGGAATATTTAAAAAATATCCCTACTTTCTACTATATTTAAAGGGATTTGTTATTAAATCGTCTTTTTGGCCATAATGGATCTATTTAATGATGATTTGGAAATATTTGATTTAGTACAAAATGGATTTCCACGATGAATACATAAAACAAATTTCTTCGACGATATGGATAATTTAACTTTTTTAAAAGATTCAGGCTAACAAAACCCACGGTAGCCAATCTTTTAGAAGAAATTGAGGAGCGTTTAGAATATCCAGATCATGGAAACAATTCCATTTCAGCAATAAATCAACTATTAACATGCCTCAGAGTTTATGCTACCGGAGGACATTTGAGTTCAGTGGCTGATTTTATGGGAATTACAGTCAGCAGTGCCTCTAGAACAGTAAAAAAAGTTTCAGAAATTTTAGCATCTTTAAGACCACAGTATGTAAATATGCCTATGCAGGAAGAAGTTGTTAGCATAGGGAATAAGTTTTTTCAAATAGCTTCTTTTCCTAGAGTGCTCGGTTGTATAGACGGTACCCATATTCGTATTCAGTCACCAGGATAGTGATAATTCAATGCAAAATAATTACGAAGGACAAAATCACCACACAACACAAAATGGCAACGAAAAAAATGCAAAAAAAGTTAGGTTGGAATAGCACTCTGGCGTCACAAAATGGTGCAAAATAAAGTTATTTAATAAAAAGCTTCAAAAATTGCGGCGTTGCCGGAGTTTCCTTTTGCCTAACTAGGGTTTTCCTAAATATGACCGGTGGCAACCAATTTGGGTTAGGAAATTTTCACCACTTAGGAAGTCCCTACTTATTCTATTTCTAGGCAAAAGTTGGTGGAAACGGCCATAAATCACGAAGAGACAATGAACCAGATTTACTCAAAGACGGAGCATCTATCAAATTTTTTATGTAGCCGTATATGATATTTATTTCATTATCGTATCTTTCTTTTAAGGTGTCGAGCGCTACCTTTAAATTATCGCTAGTTAACTGTAAATTTAGAATTAAATTCAATGGTTCCCCTTTTAAATAGGAGTAGAGATAGATGGTATGTTCACCATCGGAGCTCCCAAGCAAAGTGTGCAAACCCAAGCACCGATACCGAGCGAACCAGATCAAACCCAACCGGTACCGAGCGAACCAGAGCAAACCCAACCCGATACCGAACGCACCTAATCAAACCCAACCCGATACCGAACGTACCCACTCAAACCCATCTGTCATCTGTCATATGTCATCTGCCACCTGTCAACTGTCATCTGTCATCTGTCATCTGTCAACTGTCATCTGTCAACTGTCACACTCTTGGGCGTTGGTTACTTTGGTTTTAACTACTTGGGCGCTATCTATTTGGGTACTATCTAGTCCTCTTCTTCTTTCTGCCGTTTTTGTTCACGATGACGTCACAAACGTTTTAATCCTACCTAATTAAATGTATTTATTTCGTAAGTCGCATATGCACTGAAAAAAGTTTTCTGTCCAAGGCGCGGATCGAACCCGCACACACCATGTGTATAATTTCGTATTATATACGTTTCCCAGCTATAGAACCAAGTATGCCACGGTACCTAGTTGAATAAATAAACATGGAAAATGATATCTTCCGGGAGTTTGGACGTGACGTAGTAGGTATGTTTTATGTGTTTTTTGCGATATACAAATTAAAAAATACGTCACGTGTTCGGGGCGTTGTCAGAAGGCGTTTAAAAAAAGAATGGTGTTGATCGGCCCTTTGGTTCCGGAGAAAATAATAGTATTATGCTACTACATATACAGAAAGCGTCGTGCGCATGACACGTTTTTGCGATATAAGAATTAAAAAATACGTCACGTGTTCGAGGACGTTGTCAGAAGGCGTTTAAGAAAAGAATGGCGTTGATCGGCCCTTTGGTTCCGGAGAAAATAATAGTATCATCCTACTACATGCACATAAAGCGTAGTGCGCATGTTCAGAGTGCTGGCAGTACTGGCAGCAATTTTACACTCTAGCTGGAGACGCGGAGAAAAAAACGCAAAATAGATTTTTTTCGTCTCGACTTTGGTGAGAGTACAAAATAGCTGCCAGTATTGCCAGCACGTTCTCAGCGCCCTCTCACTAACGCTCGCTAGCCAATCTTGGAACTATGCCAGCATACTCACTGCGCCCTCTCACTAACGCTCGCTGGTCAATTTTCGAACTAACCGAAGGTTGGGCCGAAAGTCACCGAGGACTGCCGAGTGAGAACGAAGTGTGTAATGGTGTGTCACTGCTGGCCGGTCGACGAGCGTGGTCCTGCTGGCGGTTGTGTTAGCGATAAGTAGTCTTAGACGCCAAAAAATTAATAAATTTAAATTAACAAAAAATTCCCGATCATGATTGTAGGCTCGTACGGAAGCTCTCAGTGGCGTAGAAATAAAATATTTCAATTACATGTATTAACATATAAAGTTCTGCTGAGTCTATCCGAGGTTGTCTCTCATTGAGTGTAGGTGAAAAGCATGAGCTGGAGTCTGTTGAATGCCCACGTAATCCCAAAGTTGATTGTAGACCCGTACGGAAGCTCTCAGTGGCGTAGAAATAAAATATTTCAAATACATGTATTAACATAAAGTTCTGCTGAGTCTATCCGAGGTTGTCTCTCATTGAGTGTAGGTGAAAAGAATGAGCTGGAGTCTGTTGAATGCCCACGTAATCCCAAAGTTGATTGTAGACCCGTACGGAAGCTCTCAGTGACGTAGAAATAAAATATTTCAATTACATGTATTAACATATAGAGTTCTGCTATCCGAGGTTGTCTCTCAATGAGTGTAGGTGAGAAGTATGAGCTGGAGTCTGTTGAATGCCTCTGTGATGCCAAAGTTGATTGTAGACCCGTACGGAAGCTCTCAGTGGCGTAGAAAGTAAATATTTCAATTACATGTATTAACATATAAAGTTCTGCTGAGTCTATCCGAGGTTGTCTCTCAATGAGTGTAGGTGAGAATCATGAGCTGGAGTCTGGGGAATGCCTCTGTGATGCCAACGTTGATTGTATACCCGTACGGAAGCTCTCAGTGGCGTAGAAATGAAATATTTCAGTTGCATGTATTAAAATATAAAGTTCTGTTGAGTCTATCTGAGGTTGTCTCTCAATGAGTGTAGGTGAGAAGCATGAGCTGGAGTCTGGGGAATGCCTCTGTGATGCCAAAGTCGATTGTAGACCCGTACGGAAGCTCTCAGTGGCGTAGAAAATAAATATTTCAATTACATGTATGTATTAACATATAAAGTTCTGCTGAGTCTATCCGAGGTTGTCACTCAATGAGTGTAGAGTAAAAAAGTGGGCTAGAGCCTGCAGAATGTCTGTGTGATGAGACGCGACGTAGTGGGTATGTTGTATGTATTTTAGGTGGTTACTATAATAATAATAATAATAATAATAATAAAAATAATAATAATAAAATAGTTTCTTTATATTTAACATACATCGCGTGTGCCAGCCTGTGCACTCGCAGCCGACGATATCGGGAACGACTCGTCGTCGGTTCCAGGTAGCCTTACACACGAAACGGTGTTGCTGTCGAGGGTCTTACCGCGTATACCACAATATTACATGCTAAAAAAAATTGCATCATCAGCGGAAAAAATTCCAGGTAAAGCGCGCTAAAATTGATCGACACGAGGTACGGTCAACCTGTGCACTCGCAGCAGGCGATATCGGGAACGGCTCGCCGTCGGCGCCAGGTGGCCCTACACACAAAACGGTGTTGCTGCCGTGAGCCTTGTCACGTATACCACGATATTACATGCTAAAAAAATTGCATCATCAGCGGAAAAATTTCCAGGTAAAGCGCGCTAAAAGTGATCGACACGAGGCACGGTCAACCTGTGCACCTGTGCTGTGCAGGTACACCTGTGCACCGTGCTGTTGCTGGGCAGAGGCAACGCCCCGCTCACTTTTTTGTGTAGACGCGCTTGGGGACGCTTTCAATTGTGAGAATGCTGGTCTATTCACCAGTCGTTAGCAAGGTTTCGTGCAGAGCAGTCGATTCTAGAAAAAATATACGTTGGTTTTGTTTTTTCTTGTGTTATAAAGTGTGTGTATTTGTGTAATATTATTTGGTAAGTACATTTATATGTATTATATCAAGAAACAAATAAAAAGTACTTCAATTCTCTAGTAAAAATCTGTTGTGTCGTAGCTTAGCAAATAATTATTATTTATGTGTATAGCAGTGTTAAAAATATTACAGATATGTCTGTCTGTATATCATAGATCTATTATTTAAAACGCTTATACTTAGTTATACCGTTTTGCCTTCTACTTGTAGAAAAAATTAAAAAGGATTGAAATATTCCCATAATAAGAATAATAATGTGTTCATGCGTCTGCCACCCTAATCGATAGTTCTATAAAGCTGAAAAATATAAGTGCGTAATATTATGAAATAGCTAAAAAAGTATCAATCGCTGCTAACCTCAACCCTCATCCGCAACTATATTGTTTTTTACAGAAAATGTTTGTCTGTCAGCACTGCAACCGGTCGCTCTCCAGGAAAAGCAACCTCACACGACATGGAGATTGCCGTCTGATAGCGCAAACGTGTGAAGCTTGTGGGGAAACTTGTAAATCAACAGGGGCTCTACAACACCATCAGCAAAGGAAGCGCAGAGCTCCAAAAAGACAAATACCTTCCCTACAAGCCGATCAAGTAAAAAAGGCAAGACTTGTCTCGTCTGATGGTAAGTCTCTATGGTTTACTGTATATTTTACTGTTTTAAGTAGTAATTCGTTTTTTTTTTAGTTTTTTATTTATACTAACTATTTTTTTCTAGTGCAAGAACCATCGACGTCGGTCACGCAGCACTGTTCTATATGTCAGATAGATGTCACTACCAACCGCTGGCTGGGGCATCTAAGAACCCAACGTCACCGAGAACAATGCTGCGTGGTGCAGGAGGAAGGTGTAGAGCTCGTGAAAACTCTCAGTGACGTAGAAATAAAATATTTCAATTACATGTGTTAACATATAGAGTTCTGCTGAGTCTATCCGAGGTTGTCTCTCAATGAGTGTAGGTGAGAAGCCTGAGCTGGAATCTGGGGAATGCCTCTGTGATGCCAAAGTTGATTGTAGACCCGTACGGAAGCTCTCAGTGGCGTAGAAAGTAAATATTTCAATTACATGTATTAACATATAAAGTTCTGCTGAGTCTATCCGAGGTTGTCTCTCAATGAGTGTAGGTGAGAAGCATGAGCTGGAGTCTGGGGAATGCCTCTGTGATGCCAAAGTTGATTGTAGACCCGTACGGAAGCTCTCAGTGGCGTAGAAATGAAATATTTCAGTTGCATGTATTAAAATATAAAGTTCTGTTGAGTCTATCTGAGGTTGTCTCTCAATGAGTGTAGGTGAGAAGCATGAGCTGGAGTCTGTGGAATACCTCTGTGATGCCAAAGTTGATTGTAGACCCGTACGGAAGCTCTCAGTGGCGTAGAAAATAAATATTTCAATTACATGTATTAACATATAAAGTTCTGCTGAGTCTATCCGAGGTTGTCACCCAATGAGTGTAGAGTAAAAAAGTGGGCTAGAGCCTGCAGAATGTCTGTGTGATGAGGCGCGACGTAGTGGGTATGTTGTATGTATTTTAGGTGGTTACTATAATAATAATAATAATAATAAAATAGTTTCTTTATATTTAACATACATCGCGTGTGCCAGCCTGTGCACTCGCAGCCGATAATATCGGGAACGACTCGTCGTCGGTTCCAGGTAGCCTTACACACGAAACGGTGTTGCTGTCGAGGGTCTTACCGCGTATACCACAATATTACATGCTAAAAAAAATTGCATCATCAGCGGAAAAAATTCCAGGTAAAGCGCGCTAAAATTGATCGACACGAGGTACGGTTTACCTGTGCACTCGCAGCAGGCGATATCGGGAACGGCTCGTCGTCGGCGCCAGGTGGCCCTACACACAAAACGGTGTTGCTGCCGTGAGCCTTGTCACGTATACCACGATATTACATGCTAAAAAAATTGCATCATCAGCGGAAAAATTTCCAGGTAAAGCGCGCTAAAAGTGATCGACACGAGGCACGGTCAACCTGTGCACCTGTGCTGTGCAGGTACACCTGTGCACCGTGCTGTTGCTGGGCAGAGGCAACGCCCCGCTCACTTTTTTGTGTAGACGCGCTTGGGGACACTTTCAAGTGTGAGAACGCTGGTCTATTCACCAGTCGTTAGCAAGGTTTCGTGCAGGGCAGTCGATTCTGGAAAAAATATACGTTGGTTTTGTTTTTTCTTGTGTTATAAAGTGTGTGTATTTGTGTAATATTATTTGGTAAGTACATTTATATGTATTATATCAAGAAACAAATAAAAAGTACTTCAATTCTCTAGTAAAAATCTGTTGTGTCGTAGCTTAGCAAATAATTATTATTTATGTGTATAGCAGTGTTAAAAATATTACAGATATGTCTGTCTGTATATCATAGATCTATTATTAAAAACGCTTATACTTAGTTATACCGTTTTGCCTTCTACTTGTAGAAAAAATTAAAAAGGATTGAAATATTCCCATAATAAGAATAATAATGTGTTCATGCGTCTGCCACACAAATCGATAGTTCTATAAGGCTGAAAAATATAAGTGCGTAATATTATGAAATAGCTAAAAAAGTATCAATCGCTGCTAACCTCAACCCTCATCCGCAACTATATTGTTTTTTACAGAAAATGTTTGTCTGTCAGCACTGCAACCGGTCGTTCTCCAGGAAAAGCAACCTCACACGACATGGAGATTGCCGTCTGATAGCGCAAACGTGTGGAGCTTGTGGGGAAACTTGTAAATCAACAGGGGCTCTACAACACCATCAGCAAAGGAAGCACAGAGCTCCAAAAAGACAAATACCTTCCCTACAAGCCGATCAAGTAAAAAAGGCAAGACTTGTCTCGTCTGATGGTAAGTCTCTATCGTTTACTGTATATTTTACTGTTTTAAATAGTAATTCGTTTTTTTAGCTTTTTGTTTATACTAACTATTTTTTCTAGTGCAAGAACCATCGACGTCGGTCACGCAGCACTGTTCTATATGTCAGATAGATGTCACTACCAACCGCTGGCTGGGACATCTAAGAACCCAACGTCACCGAGAACAATGCTGCGTGGTACAGGAGGAAGGTGTAGAGCTCGTGAAAACGTCCTTTAGAAGCCGAATTGCTACCTACCGACTTTCTTCAAACCAAGACCCCACCGACATCAAGAGATACCTCGAAAATCTAAGGGGTAAATTTGTCAAGTTGGTGGGGGACATTTTACAACAGTACGAACTCCTAAAAGTCGGTTTGGAGCTTTTTGGCCGCTTCCTTCTGCAGACCAAGGAAACAGATGAAGTCAAGTCGTTTAACAGCAAATATGTGATGGTTAGCGAGGCGACCGATTTGGAGGAGTTGTTCAACCAGTTTGCTGTGATCCTTGACAAGAAGTATTCTGAATTCAAGGAAGAAGACAGCGGTAAGTATTTTTTCACAACAAAAATAACATACTTTCTAACACTGTAAAAACTTAATACTAAATTGCTGTTTCTATTGTTGCAGGGTGGGTGCTCCAACAACTCCTCCACTTGGAATTAGGGATTAACAAGATCAAGCTTCTAAAGCCATCCTCCTACATTCCACTGCCTAAGGAGATTGAAGCAAAGAAAGCTGTTCTGAACATCCAGAACGCGGATGAAAAATGTTTCATGTGGTCAGTCCTAGCCGCCCTTCATCCTGTTCATTGGACTCAAAATGCAAATAGAGTCGCGAACTATTTGCCTTTTGAAAACGAGCTGGACTTTACAGGTATGGAATTTCCGATTAAACTTATCGATATATTAAAGTTTGAGCGGCTCAATAATATTTCTATCAATGTCTATGGACTTGAAAGGGTTTTTCATAATGGTAAAAATAGTATTGAAGTCGTGGGGCCCTTATACTTTACAAATTCTCGTAATAGGGAGCGACATGTAAATTTGTTAGTAATCAGTAATGATTATGGTAACAGTCATTACTGCTTAATAAGAAGTTTATCTCGTCTGATCTCAAGACAGTTATCCTCACATTGCGGTACAAAGTATTTATGTGATGGTTGTTTATCTTATTTTTATTCAGAGCAAAAATTAAAAGAACATCAAGAACATGATTGCGGGCACGTTTTAGCTAAAGTTCCAACAACAGATTTAAAAAAAATAAATATGGCGAAAAGATTCCCGAGAATATTTTGAAATTTACAAACTTTGAAAAGAAATGAAAGGTGCCTTTCGTTGTTTATGCCGATTTCGAAACTATCCTTGAACCTATCGATACAGAGGAAAATGTGCAGGATCCCGATACGTCATACACTGTGAGGACGCACAAGCATGTCCCGTACTCTTTCGGTTACTACATCAAATGTGACTTTGATGATGCTCATTCGATTTACCAAAGTTATAGGGGTCCGGATGCCCACAAAGAATTCGTAAAGCGATTAGAGACTGATTGTAAATCAATCTATAATCGCTTTATGAAGGAAGTAGTACCCATGATTCCTATTTCTGCGGAACAAGAGATTGAGCATCAAAATGCCGTGGTGTGTCATATCTGCGAAAAACCTTGATGCCTTATTAAACGATCGAGTGCACGACCATAACCACGCATGGCGCATATCGGGCGCCTGCGCACTCTGTATGAAACCTAAATTACAAAATCCCTCAATTTATACCTATCTTTTTCCATAATATGTCCAATTTTGATTCCCACCTGTTTATCAAGGAATTGGCTGCCAACGAAGAAAAGCTGGATGTTATCCCCCAAAACAAGGAAAAGTATATATCATTTACTAAGCATGTTTGGTGGATAACATCGAGAACAAAGATGGCAAACAACGATGGGTATTTTTAAAATTACGCTTCCTCGACAGTTTTCGTTTCATGGCCAGCGGTCTAGATAAACTTAGTCAAAATTTAAAACCAGAGCAATGTCGGGAAGTTAGAAAATATTTCGCGGAGGAAAATAAGTTTCAGCTTTTTCGGCAGAAGGGTGTTTTCCCATATAATTATGTAGACAGTTTCGAAAAATTAAACGATACAGAGTTTCCATCGCATAAAGACTTTTACAACCAACTAAAGAAAGAAAACATTAGCAAAGAGGATTACAAGCGTGCTTGGGCTGTGTGGAATTTATTTGAGTGCAAAACTTTAGGCGAATATTCAGATATTTATTTAAAATCCGACGTTTTATTATTAACAGATGTCTTTGAAAGTTTTAGAGACGTGTGCCTAGATACTTACCACGTCGATCCTGCGCAGTATTTTAGCGCACCAGGACTTTCGCTAGATTCCGCCCTTAAGGCCACGAACGTAAAGCTTGAGTTACTGACAGATCTAGATATGGTACACTTCTTTAAGCACGGTATTCGCGGCGGGGTCAGTCAGTGTAGCGTTAGAAAAGCTTTTGCGAACAGTAAATTTCTACCTCATTATGACGCTTCCAAACCTACTTCCTACATCATGTATTTGGATGCTACCAACCTGTATGGTTCAGCCATGTCACAATATTTACCAACGGGGAATTTTAAGTGGTTAGATGAGACCGAAATTCAAAACTTAGAGTACATGAATGTCGCGAATGATTCTAAAACTGGCTACGTATTAGAGGTAGATTTAGAATATCCGGAACAGTTGCATTATTTACACAACGAACTGCCCTTTTGCCCACAATCCATTGCTTCTCCAGAATCCAAATTTAAAGATATCAAAAAATTAATTCCGAATTTCCAGTCTAAAAGTAAATATATAATTCATTGCCAAAATTTGCGTCAGGCTTTAGAGCATGGGCTTAAGATCACAAAAATTCATCGCGTATTAAGTTTCGACCAATCGCCATGGCTTAAGAAATATATAGATCTAAACACAGCAATGCGCAATAAAGCGACAACTAAGTTTGAGAAGGATTTCTTTAAACTTAAAAACAATGCTGTGTTTGGGAAAACAATGGAAAATGTAGAGGAAAGGGTAGATGTTAAGCTGGTTTCTCATTGGGAAAAATATTGGTAGAAGGTTGGGGGCCGAAGCGTTAATTTCAAAACCTCATTTTAAAGACCGTACTATTTTCAGCGAGAACCTGGTAGCTATCCAGATGAAAAAACAGAAAGTCGTATATAATAAACCTATTTACGTAGGTTTTAGTATCTTGGAAATATCCAAGACAATTATATATGACTTTCTGTACGGGTATATCAAGCCAAAATATGGCAACAACGCGGTATTACTCTACACTGACACCGATTCCTTTGTGTTGAAAATTACAACTGAAAATTTCTACCATGACATGCGAGAAAATTTAGATAGGTTCGATACGTCCAATTACTCCCAAGATAACCCACATATGATGTTCCTGTAAATCAGTCAATTTTGGGTAAAATGAAAGACGAGTATATGAAAGCATATTGTGTAAATGTTGAGGGAGAGTTGACGAAAAAAGCCAAGGCAGTTCCTGACTACGTCACACAGAACGAACTAACTCTTGATGATTATAGGGAGGCGGTTGACGTAGAAGGAACTCACATTCATCGGCAGATGAATACTTTCCGTTCGCATTTACATGATATGTATATCGAACTGAAAAATAAATAGCGCTATCACACGCGGACGATAAGCGTTATCTTATTCCCGGTGACTCGGAGAACACGCTTGCTTGGGGTCATAGAGATTATGAAAAGTATAAGGAATCATTGGAAATTCCATAAGCTAAGACTGATCACGGACAGCTACCTTTCCGTCAATCACCTTTCGGTGGCTAAATGTGTGACTTTAGAGGCTGTGATATTAGGCTAGTCATTTATTTTATTTATTTAATTATTGTATTTATTTTACCCCAATCTACTGTATTTACTATATGTTCCTATTTACTTTATATGTTTTACACTCTATTTAATTATTGTATTTATTTTACCCCAATTTGCTCCATTTACTGTATGTTTCTATTTATTTTATATGTTTTACACTTTATTAATTTTTTTTTGTGTTTAAATTGTTGTCTTATTTCCTTACTTAGAATAAAATAAATAAACAGAGTACTAGTTAGTAAGAGAATACTGTTTGTATATTAAGAGTACTAGTTAGTAAGAGAATACTGTTTGTATATTAAGCTTATACAATTCATAAATATGCATATGCAAAAATTGAGAATAAATTCTCTAACCACCTGAAAATTCCTTATACAATAAGGATTTCAACAAATAATGGTAAAACAGCTATTGTCCGGGCTATATGCCCCTCCGAGCGCTGAATTACCTACCAAAATTTGCCGTATTTTCTTCTAACACAGTTAGATAATAAAATACTTGTTTTGAATGCAAGAAACTACTAGGAAGAAGGAAGCTTTTTCTTTAGTTAGGATGTCGTCACCTGCAGACCGGTTTCGAACTCGTTGGTCCTCATCAGTACAGGATAGACGAACATACCAACCTTCCGAAAAAGTAATCCCTTAAAGCTACAACTGTCGTACTGCATAAGCAGTGAGACACAGGCAGCGCCATCCATTAGCAGTTTCGAGCATTCAGAGTAGAGTTTACCGTAAGGTAAAATTTTCAAACGTATGAATGAAAGTCTACTTGTCAGGGGTACATATAAATATGCAAAAATTGAGAATAAATTCTCTAACCACCTGAAAATTCCTTATACAATAAGGATTTCAACAAATAATGGTAAAACAGCTATTCTCCGGGCTATATGCCCCTCCGAGCGCTGAATTACATACCAAAATTTGCCGTATTTTCTTCTAACACAGTTAGATAATAAAATACTTGTTTTGAATGCAAGAAACTACTAGGAAGAAGGAAGCTTTTTCTTTAGTTACAGTTGTATAAGGAATTTTCAGGTGGTTAGAGAATTTATTCTCAATTTTTGCATATTTATATGTACCCCTGACAAGTAGACTTTCATTCATACGTTTGAAAATTTTACCTTACGGTAAACTCTACTCTGAATGCTCGAAACTGCTAATGGATGGCGCCGCCTGTGTCTCACTGCTTATGCAGTACGACAGTTGTAGCTTTAAGGGATTACTTTTTCGGAAGGTTGGTATGTTCGTCTATCCTGTACTGATGAGGACCAACGAGTTCGAAACCGGTCTGCAGGTGACGACATCCTAACTAAAGAAAAAGCTTCCTTCTTCCTAGTAGTTTCTTGCATTCAAAACAAGTATTTTATTATCTAACTGTGTTAGAAGAAAATACGGCAAATTTTGGTATGTAATTCAGCGCTCGGAGGGGCATATAGCCCGGAGAATAGCTGTTTTACCATTATTTGTTGAAATCCTTATTGTATAAGGAATTTTCAGGTGGTTAGAGAATTTATTCTCAATTTTTGCATATTTATATGTACCCCTGACAAGTAGACTTTCATTCATACGTTTGAAAATTTTACCTTACGGTAAACTCTACTCTGAATGCTCGAAACTGCTAATGGATGGCGCTGCCTGTGTCTCACTGCTTATGCAGTACGACAGTTGTAGCTTTAAGGGATTACTTTTTCGGAAGGTTGGTATGTTCGTCTATCCTGTACTGATGAGGACCAACGAGTTCGAAACCGGTCTGCAGGTGACGACATCCTAACTAAAGAAAAAGCTTCCTTCTTCCTAGTAGTTTCTTGCATTCAAAACAAGTATTTTATTATCTAACTGTGTTAGAAGAAAATACGGCAAATTTTGGTATGTAATTCAGCGCTCGGAGGGGCATATAGCCCGGAGAATAGCTGTTTTACCATTATTTGTTGAAATCCTTATTGTATAAGGAATTTTCAGGTGGTTAGAGAATTTATTCTCAATTTTTGCATATTTATATGTACCCCTGACAAGTAGACTTTCATTCATACGTTCATAAATATGCTTTGCAAATAGGTGTATTAGCTTCTCGGTCCATCTAAATAGATAGTTGTCTGTTGTGGCATCTTCAAACTTGAGACTTCTCTTATCGCCATTGCGATGAAACACTAAAGTATACTGTCCAATTATCATAAATATATCCACCCAATGGGTATTGAAACAATCAAAAGTGCTTAGAAATTCTTCAAATTCACCACTGGAGAAATAAAGTTTACCATAACCAATAGTATCCAAAATTACTTGTTTGCGTCCCACTTCTGATGTGTCAAAAATGACTGTTATAAAGTCATCAATCTCGTAAACTCGGTTAGGCTTAGTCTCAAGAACTGGGACATCGGGACATCTAGAAAGAGCTTCAAACACCTTATTCCAGCCGGAAGAGGAGGAGGAAGCCATTGGTAAGTTTAAATGATAAGTTTTAAAAATATCCTAACCAAAGATGTCTTTTCTTTGTAAAACGTAATGTCACTTTTCAGCTTGCGTATTTTTTTCAAATGCTCGTCTAATTTAACTGACAAGTCGACTGTCTTCGTCATGTGCTCGAGTCTAACTGTCTAAATTTCTCAAGGGGTTCTAGTTATATAGGGTAAAATTAAACATGTAATGCAATTTAACTTCTTTATTTCGGCAAAAAATCATAAATATATGCATACAAGATTTTTGAATTCTCAGCACTACAAGCACAATATTCTAAACCATGATAAGAGCAAGTGGTTTTACTTAGAGATAATTTCGGTACATTAGCGCTAGCCCTAGCAAATTCTAAATTAACAATATCGGGTATATTCTTAAAATATTTCATCGTGGAAAAAGTTTCAAGTAAAAAGGCCTTCTTTACATGTCCCTTCACATAGATGATATCAACATCTTGTAGATCGTTGTAGATAATGCGGTAAGTTCATTGTAGTCGGTTTCGCCGGAATTGTAGTTTAAGCCATGTCGGTTCCCATATAGAAACATTGCTTGCTTCTGACAATCATAGGACAGCTCATAAAAGGGCTTAACTGGTTTAAAAAGATAGTTCTTTATTTGCTTTCCATCGTAAATAGACAATTCTTTAGCTTGGAATTCTGGAACGCGGAATCCTTGAACGTCAACCACAACAAACCTCATCGTGACAGGGCTGGAGAGTAACTGACTACAACACGTCACGTACTTGGCCTGTTAAAGTCTGATACTCGAGCACTCGATCGTGAATAATTATGCAGAAAGCACGTGACTCATTTGAGAAGTTTTCGGAACTTTGAAACTCCAACTTCACGTCTATGGTGTTCCTCTTGAGGGCTTCACTTTGTTTGGAACAGTCAATAACAAAGAGGGTTCTACTAGCGAAAGTGGCAAAATCCAAAAGCGGTTCACACCGTTCTTTTCCCAAATAGGTTTTTTGAAAGTCCGTATACATCTGATAGGCTTCTGTAAACTGTCTATTGTCAAAGTTTAGGTTTAACGACTCGTAGGGGTAAACTTCAGAATTTAAATGCAACTTGACGTCGGTGGTGTCTAAATTATCAAAGTAGGTATAATCAGCTTCAAAGTTATCTTTTAGCTTCGTCATAAAAAATACAATAACATATCGGGCTCTTTCAGACATAGTCTTAACGGTCCAAATATCACGCTTTGTCGTTCTCAAAGCAGGCAGTTCATGTATTTCCCAGTTTCTAAACGGGATATATATTGGTTTGTTCTTTGCAATTTCATCCAAAAGTCTCAATTTCACTGCATCACTCGGGTAAATATGTCTAACTTTCAACTCAACCGTTTTTAACATTATTGTTGCCTTCTTAGTACCAGAAGACTTGTAGCAGTTGTCATCATGACGAGCACGAACTAGTTTAATTTTGTGTTTACCCATTAATACATTGTGGTAATCGGTAAACACGCCAAACAATATTGAAAGTGGTATGCGAAAATTAAAGTCTTTAGAAGTTTCGTCCAACGTCTTAACAATTCCACTAGGCCAATTCCATCCCGCTATGTCCAGAGCTCGGTTTTCTTGCTCATTTAAACATAGCATATTTTTAACTGTGCTAGCAATGGCAGGATCTCGAATCTTTTCAATCTCCTTGCCACTAACTTCATAGGAAATGGTGTCAAACAGTCAAACAAGTTTGCGTAGGATGCTTAAAAACTGTATGTACAAGATGGTTTTGTTTTTATCTTTTAGCACATATTGTTCATTTGAAAACGTTAGCAGCGAAAAATAGCCAACCACTAATTACGTCGATCTCTCATATGTTTATTTAAAAATCATAAGGTAGAAATAGTTATTTACTAAGATCTATAATTTTACATTATTTGTTATATTACTTAGTAAATATTTGAGTTGTACTAAAAGTCCTAGATTAGGACATTTAATACTAAAGAAATTAAGATCCATCTTTCCTGAGTTAACGAGGTTATTGGTAAATTCATTATATTCGAAATACATGCCATTTTGAAGGAAGTATAGACGGCCATTTGTGTATCGAAATACGCCATCTACTCGGGCAGGAACACCAGTAAAAAGTTCTGATATTAAGTGTGTTTCTTTAGGCCTAAAGCTACATGCATCCATCCTCACATTTATTTATAAACAAATAGGTTCGTCCCTTATTAGTGTTAGCCGCTGCATAAATTATAGTTTTAGCATCTCTTCTAGCAAGCCTATCAATATTTTCCGAGCGTATTAATTGAAACCAAACAAATAAAACAAAAACTATTTTAATAACTTTATTGTAATTGTAATAAAATTCTATAATACCAAGTCTTTCAAGTTCTCTAAGAATTGTCGTTATTTCACTATCACTACCATTATCAATATTATTTTCTTCTAAATATTTGAACCTATCAACTAGCTCGTTTACATCCTCATACTGCAACACACTGCGGTATTCAACTGTTTCAGCTGTAGGAATTTTGTGAAACACTTGTTTTTCCGGATTGGAAGATTTTAAAGTGTAAATTCTTTTAGGCGGAAATAACTTTGCTATAATATTCTTGTACTTCCAATCAGCGCTTGAAATAATGCGCTCATCTCGGTTAAAATTCCTCCTATGAACGTTGGTAAGAAGTAGAATTTCTTTGTAGTCATTTAAGTCCTTTGTCGAGTATCCTTTTGGTTGCGTACTCGTGAGTAAACTTAATAGTCCAGTCGTTAAAGTATATGTTTCGTTGCTAATCAATAACTTATTATTTTGAATCTTTACTGAATCATTTCCAATAAAGTACTCAGTGCCATCAGTTCTAAATCCCATAACATTTTTATCTGGCATTTCCATTTTAATTTTTCTTTCAGCCATCTTACCCCTATGATACCTTGCAAACTAATGAGTGTGCAAACAGAGTGGTTCACTATTTATTAAACCTAACGCCACCCTAACACTACCCTAACACAACCCTATCACACTCCTATCAGCAACCTAACACCACCCTAAACAACTCCACAACACAAGCTAACGTCCCAATCAAACCCAATCAACCTAACACCACCCTAAACAACTCCACAACACTAGCTGACGTCCCTATCAACAACCTAACGCCTACATAACCGTTCCTCTAAGCACAGCATATGACACAAGCAATATAACTAGTAGAGATGCTATTCGTAAAACCCCTTCCGGGGGCAGTTTTTAACATTAGTTCTATTAAACTGATCAGAGGTAGTAGCAACATTAGTACCCTTATATTTTTGAAGAAAATAGTCTGTAGATTGTTTCTATATTAGCAAGTACGAATACGAATTACTGCTTCCAGAAACAAGACCTATTTATTAGTTGTTTCACAGCTGTTCAGGAGTTGGTTTCCGAAACAGGGTATGTTTTAGCTGTTAAGTGGCTTGGGCAGTTAGACGTTTAAGTGGTTTCCTGAAACGGGGTCTGCATATTAGTGGATTTTCCAGACCAGGGTCTGTTTTTAGCTGTTTTTCCAGAACAGGGTCTGTTTATTAGCTGTTTTTCCAGAACAGGGTCTGTTTATTAGCTGTTTTTCCAGAACAGGGTCTGTTTCATTAGCGGTTAAGTGGTTGAGCGGTTGAGCGGTTGAGTGGTTGAGCGGTTGAGCGGTTGAGCGGTTGAGCGGTTGAGCGGTTGAGCGGTTGAGTGGTTCAGCGGTTCAGCGGTTCAGCGGTTGAGCGGTTGAGCGGTTGAGTGGTTGAGCGGTTGAGTGGTTGAGCGGTTGAGTGGTTGAGCGTTTGAGTGGTTCAGTGGTTGAGCAGTTAGACGTTTAAGTGGTTGAGCGGTTGAGCGGTTGAGTGGTTGAGCGGTTGAGCGGTTGAGTGGTTCAGCGGTTGAGCGGTTGAGCGGTTGAGTGGTTGAGCGGTTGAGCGGTTGAGTGGTTGAGCGGTTGAGTGGTTGAGCGGTTGAGCAGTTAGACGTTTAAGTGGTTGAGTGGTTGAGTGGTTGAGCGGTTGAGTGGTTGAGCGGTTGAGTGGTTGAGCGGTTGAGTGGTTGAGCGGTTGAGTGGTCGAGCGGTTGAGTGGTGGAGTGGTTGAGCGGTTGAGTGGTTGAGCGGTTGAGCGGTTGAGCGGTTGAGCGGTTGAGTGGTTGAGCGGTTGAGTGGTTGAGCGGTTGAGTGGTTGAGCGGTTGAGCGGTTGAGTGGTTGGGCGGTTGAGCGGTTGAGTGATTGAGTGGTTGAGCGGTTGAGTGGTTGAGCGGTTGAGTGGTTGCTGTGTGAGTTTGAAAGACAAGGTGATATCTGGTTTTGTTCAAGATGTGGAATTTCACAATCCTACTTTAAATAAATTCTGTAATTAATTCTTTGTTTTATTTTTTATTAAACTTTACCCATGAAACCAATATCCAGTTGTTAAATAGCAAATTAAAAACTAATATACAATATAATTATCCGCTTTCGAATTTTTCCGTGCTGCACGTGGGTAGGTTTTTCAAGCATCTGCAAGTAATACAAGTAACTTGTATAATTAAACCTCATGAGAAAGGTATTTGTTAAAGGCTTACAGAAAAAATATGGTTAGGTGAACTAATTCCTAATACAATTATTGATTTACTAGAAATAGGTTGTGTTAATGTAGCTAAACTTACATTATTAAACATAGGAAATTTTCATTGTAAAAATCATATCTGTAACGATTTCCTTTGTGCTAGAAAAAACGTATTTTAATTAAGATCTTGGTATATAAATAAAACTACTTAAAATGTATTTCTTCTTTTTATTTTCCCCAAAATTACCCACACTTAAATAATACTACAATCTACTATATCTAACATGCAACAACGAAAAATTATATACACATAAATCTTTCCTTATAAATTAAATTTCGATGATGTCTATCTAATATTTTACAAATTATATCTTCACTTTGTTTGATTCTTCTTTCAAATCGAAGTCTGTCTGCTAAGTGTTGTAAAAAGTGGCTTTTTCGAGCTTGTTTGTATGCATAATTTCAGACTACTAATAAATGCACTATGTCTTTGTCTTCGCTAAATTTCACAGACTTCTTCATTTTTAAACATAAATGTACCAGAATAATTGATATTATTAATTTCTTGGATTATTTCTCCTATTTCCCTTCTTCTCTTGACCATCAAAATAATGTGAAGGTACATGCTTCGAACCATCACGCGCCGTATAAAATGTTGATGCGTTACACAGGCTAGACATGGTTCACCACGTGGTACATCCGATTCACCCTTACATTTAGGACATTTATATCTTGCTGGAACAGGCATGTTTTCTTCTTGTGTTTCTAAGTCAGACTAAAGGATTTTTTTTCCTTTTAACCCTTTTATACGTACCTAACCACCTGAAAAATTTCTCCCAGCCGGAAAAAATAATCTTTACCGAGATGGGAAGCGGATGGGCGTTATCCAAACTCCTGTTTCTCGAACTTAACATCAATAAATGCGGAGTGGGGGGTATAGCGCTCTCTCTCTCTCTCTATGATTACAATAATACGCAGAATGCCAAAGTTGATGGTAGAACCGTACGGAAGCTCTCCGGGGGAGCTGCGCCTGGACTCATTCGTCTGTAGATTTTACTCTATAAGGTGTAAAGATGCTTTCTACACTTTTGTCTAGAATAAGTACTAGTAGTAGACGGTCGATTTACTCGTTTAACTGTTAAACCATCATCAAAGAAAGTAGTGATAAAATGGTATGTAGTCGATGTTCCAAACCATTAAAGGATCGAAAATTTTTGTGTGAAAATTGTTTAGACCATGTTGGGGATTGTTTTAACATGTCCTGCCTGCATTGGTTAGTTTGGTTTCGAAAGCAATGGGAAGAAGACAAGAAAAAGGAAAAAAGCACTGAACAGAACGAGAGTTCATCATCATCACTTCCAGCAGCACTACCACCACTTAAGTTAGGAAAACAGAAAAGACTGATTAGAAAAAAAATTTGCCACGTATGTGAATACCAAAATGGAGCAAGATAATATTCATGGGGAAAACAAAATATTTTTTATTTACTATTTGTAAATGTTGAGTTGAAAAAAAAAGACGGCACACTATTTCCTACGGAACCTAGTGTTAAATTAGTAAAATACTGTAATTAATGTTTAATTACTAACATATTTGGTGCAAATAGTTTAAGGTCAATGTTATTATGTTAACAGAGATAAAAACGTGAATAAATAAAACAACTTTATTAGTAATCCTCATATGTATATTTTTATTTCTCCTATATCACAAACATAGTCTTTGCCTTATCCGCCAGACAAACTTCTAAAACAATTATAGATCCGTGGCGGAACCGAAAATATTAACAGTATTTCTAGTTTACTTGTATTAATAGCTGTAACCTGTTTAATAGTATTAACTAATTTTATATATAAAGTTGTTAAATATCGATATAAATTGTGACTAAATAAATAAATAAAAATAATAATTAATGTAAAACTGTTTTATTACATTTTTTTAACATTGCCAATAGCGCTAACAAATTAAAATATGAGGATGTTCTTATTTTCACATTATTCATTAAAACTAACAAATCTTCAGGTTCGCATTTATTTTTTAACACTTTGACACAACACTTTGTAATTTTTCTAAATCCACCAATGTCTTTCTTGTAAAATTTTTCATTTCACTGGGAAAATCCGCACGAAAAGGTTGACCATATATTATCTCCCTGCTTACTTCCAACCGTCTACTGCATATTTCACCACGTATGCCCCACACTAGTCTTCGAATTTTTCTTATGTCCGAAGATTTTTCCATCTTGTTCACTTTCACATCTAGAATGAACGCCTTGTATGTATTTTAAAAACCCAACGCGAATGATTTCGTACTAGACAAATTATATTGCTCTTTAAAAACCAAGCCTTGTTTTTCAAAGTCAAACGTGACTACTTTTTTTTAAGCCGTTTATCAAACATGAAAATACGGATATCAGACAGAGGCTACCAGACTGCATAATCGACTGCTCTGCACGAAACCTTGCTAACGACTGGTGAAGCGTCCCCAAGCGCGTCTACACAAAAAAGTGAGCGGGGCGTTGCCGCTGCCCAGCAACAGCACTGTGCACAGGTGCACCTGCCCAGCTGCACAGGTTGACCGTGCCTCGTGTCGATCACTGCTAGCGCGCTTTACCTGGAAATCGTTCCGCTGATGATGCAATTTTTTTAGCATGTAATATCGTGGTATACGTGACAAGGCTCACGACCGTAACACCGTTTTGTGTGTAGGGCCACCTGGAGCCGACGAGGAGTCATCCCGATATCGCCGGCTGCGAGTGTTTCATTATAAGGACTTTAATGTTTGGCATTGTGCCTGTAATAACGTCAAGTTATTGCATAATTTCCGACATTGTTTTTAAATGACATGGACTACAGTATATAACATACTTTTTTGGTTTTATTTATTAGTATAGTTCGATTAGTCTAAGTAGAAAGACGTAAAATGATTAGCCGCAGTGCAGATTGCACTGATTGCTTAGACGACGGTCTTGGCGTCATTCATACTTTTGAAGAACGACTGATTACGTTTGAAAATTGGGCCAGTAAAGTTAGTCCTAAAGACTTAGCAGAGGCTGGTTTTTATTACACCCAACGATTAGATATCGTTAAATGTGCATTTTGTCATTGCGAGTTTGCTGATTGGAAGGAAGGAGATGATCCGTTAGCCGACCACTATAAGTACTCTAAACATTGCCGGTTAGCTAAAGTATTGTGGAAGTGTCGACAAATGAAAAAGGTAGTCACACCCCGAAGCTTAAAAAAGATAAAACCCGAACCGCTCCGAACTCTCCATGTTAGTTCTCTGTTCTTAATACCGCTGTTGGTGTTATTAACCAGTGGAATTATACACATTTATGATATTATAAATCTCTATTCTTCGACGCTTCGATGATCATTTTAACGCCAGTCATGGCTGTGTCAAGTTCGTCCTTCATTCTGCTAGTTGCAGTAGTACCCAACGTCTTTTACGTATATCGGCCTTTTAATGTTAAAAACGCCTCTGTTTTGTTCGATTTTGGAGATTGTAACGCTAGCAGTCCCTGGATTCTGATGGCTTTCAACCGTCAGATTACTGATCACATACCCGTATTCTCAGCTACGATACCTCAATCAAACAGCAGCAGCAACAGCTCTTTTCGCTACAAGGTTCGCTTTCTCTTTCAAGATTCGACGATTGGTGAAACAGGATGGATGACGTTCCTTAGCAAGTGCAAGAATGAGACCGCATCTCCTACTATTACTCCTACTACTAATTCTACACTAACCCCATCTTTATCCGAAAATATTAACAGTATTTCTAGTTTACATGTATTCATAGCTGTAACCTGTTTAATAGTATTAACTAATTTTGTATATAAAATTGCTAAATATCGATATAAATTGTGGTTAAATAAATAATTTTTTATAATTACTAGTTTTATTACATATTCATACCTCGAAAAACGCGTCTCAAAGCTTTGTACCATAGGTTTATAAATATATAGCATAATTTTGTCAGATCTAATGCGCTCACTTCCATTGTAGCAATCCACTAATTAGACTGCTAATCGCTGGCATAACCGCCAGCCGGACCACGCTCATCGATGCTCAACTGACCTGCGGTGACACGCTGTTACCCACTGCGTTCTCACTCGGTAGTCCTCGGTGGCTTTCGGCCCAACCTTGGTTAGTTCGAAAATTGACCAGCGAGCGTTAGTGAGAGGGCGCTGCGAGTATGCTTTCGCTTTACTATTTGCCTCATGCCTCGTGCATCGAGCGATAGAAATAGCACGCGGTAAATAGTAAGAGGTTTTTCGTTTTTTCTCTAAACGACTTGTTACGTTACGCTGAGCACGTGATGCATGTTAAATATAAAGAAACTATTTTATTATTAGTATTATTTACCTAAAATACCTAAAACATATCTACTACGGCACGCCCCAAAATAGGCCGCTAATCGCAAAAACCTATATCTCCGGAACCAAAGTGCCGATCAACGCCATTCTTTTTTTAAACGCCTTCTGACAACGCCCCGAACACGTGACGTATTTTTGAATTTTTTTTATATCGCAACAACGTGCCATGCGCACGACGCTTTCTATGTATGTAGTAGCATAATACTATTATTTTCTCCGGAACCAAAGGGCCGATCAACGCCATTCTATTTTTAAACGCCTTCTGACAACGCCCCCGAACACGTGACGTATTTTTTAATTTGTATATCGCAAAAAACACATAAAACATACCTACTACGTCACGTCCAAACTCCCGGAAGATATCATTTTCCATGTTTATTTATTCAACTAGGTGCCGTGGCGTACTTGGTTCTATAGCTGGGAAACGTATATAATACGAAATTTATACACATGGTGTGTGCGGGTTCGATCCGCGCCTTGGACAGAAAACTTTTTTCAGTGCATATGCGACTTACGAAATAAATACATTTAATTAGGTAGATTAATAAAAACGTTTGTGACGTCATCGTGAACAAAAACGGCAGAAAGAAGAAGAGGACTAGATAGTACCAAAATAGATAGTGCCCAAATAGATAGCGCCCAAGTAGTTAAGACCAAAGTATCCAACGCACAAGAGTGTGACAGTTGACAGTTGACAGATGACAGTTGACAGATGGCAGATGACAGATGACAGTTGACAGGTGGCAGATGACATATGACAAATGACAGATGGGTTTGAGTGGGTACGTCCGGTATCGGGTTGGGTTTGATTAGGTGCGTTCGGTATCGGGTTGGGTTTGCTCTGGTTCGCTCGGTACCGGTTGGGTTTGATCTGGTTCGCTCGGTATCAGTGCTTGGGTTTGCACACTTTGCTTGGGAGCTCTGATGGTGAACATACCATCTATCTCTACTAATAGGATTTAAGATAAATTAATTTTTCAATATTTATTAACGTGGCGTAAAATTTTTGAAAAGTTCGTAAAAGGAATGCCAATTTGTTATAGCACCATTAAATTCCTGTATTTTTAATTGTGGACGAGTAATATTAGAAGCCAATGTGGACGCAGGCAAAGAACTCGACTGACCTTGAGGACTAGTTTTATTATTCAAAAGAAAATTTATTTTGGATCGCAATTTCGCCTCCAAATTTAAATATTTACTTTCATATAAGTCTCTTTCTTCTTCATCAGCCTTTTTATCGAGCTCTTCTATTTGTGCCTGAACTTTATCGAGTGTGTCAAATGTGGCGTTCACAAGTTTAAGCCGCGCCTGAAAACTCTCAGGCATCACCTCCGTATCTTTATTTTTATCGTACCAGGTTACAATTCTGGTCATTGAAGCCTTTGCAGAGGCACGTTGTCTGACTAGTGCATCCATTTTTTTTTTATTTATTTAGAAGCTTATCCGTGTATCAGTGAAACGTTATTGCTTTAAATAAAAATTATTCTTAATATTACCCTAACTGTTAACAATTTACATTAAACTGTATGATTTATACAAAAATATCCCATTATGTATACTTGGGAAAGAATAAAAATGAAATTATAGCGAACAAATCTTCACCAATATATGAATAAATGTAGTTTAAACTCCCTGTGCATACACAAGTGTACTTTAGAAAGAATAAAAACCAAAAATATTTATCGAAAATTACACTAAAACCTCTAGAATTACACGAAAAATTGAAAACAGGTAGAGCGGAAAAACTGAAACTATAGCAAACATCTATATTTCTATCAGAAATTAGACTATAAACACTTTATTTTTATAAAATTTTTACTTTTTACAAACAAATCGAATTTTTTTACCTTTGTCCGGTAGTGTTCAAAATCCCTTGAAACAAAAATTAAGCAACGATCCTACCTTGTAGTCTTGAATCACCTCAGGCGTCAGGGATAGGTTGATGGACCTTTTCTTTTTCCAGTGAAAGGCTGGAGTACAGTCTTAAATACAGGAACACTCTTTTTCTAAGCAGAAATACAGCTTAACATCAGGCAAAGTCTCTCACAATTTTAATAATGGTGCACAGCATTTTTACTTTATTGTTCGGGTCGTTTTAAGCGTCTTTGGATTTTACAGATCACTGGTTTTGGTTTGAGTTTGTTGAGATCCGACTCGAAGGACCAATTTTGTAGCGGATAGTTACACTACAAAGCCCATTCAATATAGTGAACTTAGAAATCTTAAAACGTCTAAGTCTACGTAAGTTATTACTTACGTTCAATTCCCTTTGACTCTTTGAAGGACCACTACGCTCTGTTTTCTTAAAAGAGAGGAGCGCAGAACTCTCCTTTTCTTCTTTTCTTGCCAGTAAGACAACTAATATTTGACAACAATATATTGTAACAAAATCATCAACTCAACAACCTTACAAATTCGGTGCACATTCTGGTTATATAATAACGAAGGAAAACGTCCTTATTTCACTTGTATTTAGTGCAGGTCGTCATTTAACTTTATTAAATTTAATTCTCCTTGTGCAATGTATTTACCTTCATAATATGTCAAAACAACACCGTTTCACCTTGCCGTGCAATTAATTAGTTTTTTGACATTAGAATACTTCACTTCAGTTCAAGCACAAATCAGAGCAAAATACTGCCGAATAAGGTGGCACTGGAACTAAACTTGCATTATTAACTTGAATTCAGAAATATATTATATCTTGGACGGTAGTAGACCCATATGATGGGTTCCGAAAAAATGAGCTAACGTTCACCAAACTTTTTTCAGAACTGTTTTTTTTTGTTTACTCGTTGTCACTCACTGTCAGTCTCGCAGATCAGCCCTGCGTTTTTTTGAAGACGTTCTTTCTCGACACGTCATCATAACATCATTTGTCTTTGCGTCATACTAATAATCAAAAAATATATAATAGGTTTTATTCTAATAATTTTTGTCTGCAGAGAGCAAAATACTTAATATTTTGTTGGGAGGGAGTTTCCCGAACAGAATCTATATATAATATAAATAACAGTGGACCCAAGACTGTACCCTGTGGAATGCCCATTTCAATAGTAAGCCCGTCAATATATGTGATGTTGATGTTCACTATTTGTTTTCTTTCTTTAAAGTAATCTTGAAATACATCAAACCCAGCTCCCCTCACTCCATAGCGCTGGAGTGCGCTAAGAAGCTTTTGATGGGGAATTGTCTCAAACACCCTCGCCGGGTCTAGAAATACAGCGACACACTTATCACCTCTATCCAAATTATTCTTAATTTGGTTAACCACCTCAAACATTGCACCACACGTACTGGTCTTGGGTAGAAACCCATATTGTTTTGAACTTAGAGAGTCTTTTTAAATGATCATAAATTCTGGATTTTAAACATTTCTCAAAGATTTTTGCAAAAGTTGCAATTAAAGTAATTGGACTATACTTTTTAATTAAGCTTCTGTTTCCTTTCTTAAAAATAGGTGAGACCGCAGATTCCTTGAAAGGTTTTGGAATTTTTCCAGTTAAAAAAATTATATTTATAATATGTTTTAAAGGATCTAGTAAGTGTTTATGATTGTCTTTAACTAGTTTTGCTGAAATGCCATCAAAACCTGGTACACTTTTAGTTTTTAAGCTGGTAATTTGTTCAATCATTTCATTCTCATTGACCGGATGAAGAAACATTGAATGTTGTGTATTTGGATAGTTATTTTCTAGCTTTTGCCGCGGTTTGTCTATTTGTTTAGCCATTATTGATCCTATGTTAGTGAAATAATCGTTGTAGTAATCAACCATCTCTTTATCGGTCAAAAAGCATTCTCCGTTATCTTTTTTTATTGTGAGATTAGATTTTTTCCTTTTGCATTCGTTAGTTGTTGCTCCTAATAATTTATATCGTTTTCATATCATTTTGGTTCTCGTTAATTTTGTCTGAGTAGTATTTAGACTAACGTCCGGTTGCACAAACAATTTAATCACGAATTAAACTAATTAGACACTTGTAATGTGACAGCACTCATGTTAACGTCATTGCCAAAGATGATTATAAACTCCAATTAAATTTACTACTTGATTAAAAGTTTTGTGCAACCCGCTGCTAGTGTTTGAAATAACTTTATTCAAGATGTTTCTACACAATTTATAGTTATTCTTTAATTCAATATTATTTTTATTTTTATCAATTTCTTTTTGAGTTTATCTCTGCGTTTAATTGAGTTGATTACCGCATTGATTATCTATGGTTTAAGTGTTTTTTGTTGTGTTACTTTGTGTGTATCTAGTAATAGGTTTACAGATATTGTACATATTAGTAAACTCATCAACAAATTTAGTATATATCTCCCTAGGGCAATTCAGCATTCTAATTTCAGACCAATCTTTCTGCTTCAAAAGATTGCTAAACTTTTTATTATCAAATATCACTTTAATTATAGTATTTTCGCTATTATTGCCTGTGACGCTTATTTTAAGTTAAACCAAAGAATAAAAATAACTTTGAATTTACAAAAATTAACCCTAATATCAAACTAGGTCAAGTTTAACCACAGACTTGCAACAAGTTGCTCCAGGGACCAATGGTGGCCGCCAGCTTTTAAACAGAGGAAATGGGTCGGAGTTAAGGTATTTATAGAGCGCCATGTGATTTTAAAGGTTTTACACATGCCCCTGTATACTGATGTTTTACGAGGGAAGAAAAAAATCACGAGTTGTCAAACTAATGGCTGCAGTCTGCCTTCCGCCAACACCCGTTCCGATACTAGTACCCAATAAAACAACACCAAAAGCAAACAAATTGGTTGTATTAATAACCAATTAAAAATATAATACTATGTAAGTAAATAAATGAGTCTTAAGGGGTATACCAGACGCGCGCTTAGTCCCCAAACGTGATCACGTCTCGTTTACAGTACTTTCGTACACCCTCTATCATAACCCCTGACTTAAATCTAACATAGGAAACACGATAGGATCCCCATTGGCTAACTACCAAAACAAAAGAAATATTGAATGACACTTATACCTAGTATCAATAAATTGTTAAAGTGTATTTGTAAATTTTAAATTTAGGAGGGAACAGAAAAAAGTCTCGTGTTGCTTCTCGAGGTAAAAATTCTAGATAGGTATACTTATTCTTAGTCGTCGAGCAACAAAATATTAGATTGATATCAATAAGTACATTAAAACTTCCGGTCTCCTTAGGCTGGTAAGGACTCAGCCTCTTCTCTGCGGAGGGACTGGTGAGCAACACCAATCGCTTGAAGGCTTGAAGGTGTAGAATGGCCAACCTCGGTGGTAGGAAGTCCTGGACAGACGTGGAATCGTGCAGTAAAATCCGGGATAGCTGTGAATGATCATCAAAATCGGGCCGGAAGCAAAGGTAGGGCCACAACTAAACCCAGGAGAGGTAATTATACCGAAAACCAAAACCGAAACCCCTAGAAAGAGAAAATCAATCAAAATAAATATTCTCCGTCCATTTAACCTGAATTATCAATCTCTCTACACTATCTACGAATACAATAAATGCACATAAAAATTTACCTTTAGGTCTTAAACGGGGTGAAAGAAACACGTGGTGACGTCGAGAATCTTGATCCCCAACAATGGGAGTGAGCAGGCAAACTCCATAAATACCAACACAAGGTTCCACTATATGACTTAAGCCCACGATGGGTTAACTGGAGAAACTCCCTCACAAAAAGGACACTATTTTTGAATCACTCAAAACAGTAAAACTTCCAGAAAATTCTGTTCTCGCGTTCACGGCAAAACGTGTCTTGCTGGTGAGACATCCCAATTACGTCTCTCTACATTCTCCAATCCAGACTTGTTCTTTCGAAACCTACGCATGCGCAGAAACCAGCTCTGGGGGTTCGAGATGACACTTCCAGTTGATATTCTTATTTAAGGCGAAGTTAAATGTAACTTTAAGAAAAGTTTCCTCACGACAAAACAGGATTTTTAAGGGCTTTCTGCAAAAATTCTGCTCATTAAATTCGGAGATTCTCAGCCAAGCGTACCCTGAGATTGGGATTCAAGATTATCTCACTCGGCTTCTCCCTAGATTAACAACAAATCCCCAGGAGATGGGGGTTCAAGATTATTTCACCAGACTGACACGACTGTCTTGCAACCCTCGCTCAGTCAGATGACAAGTGACATATGGCAGAAAGTCCGAAGATAAAAACGCCTGAAAAGTGAGAAAATTACCGAAAATTGCAGTTTATATGATACAAAAACACGAATGAAACTGCAAAATAACCACAGTAAATACCCTCAAATCCTCCTATGTCCTGGTAATGGAAATTAATCCAATGTTCACGTATACACACACATGGCCTTGCTCTAAGTACTAATTATTTTAGGAAAAATGACCAGAAACCAGTCCAAATACACCTCCAGAACACTCAACTAAGTGTAACATTTATCCACAAATAACGATGGTCAGTACAAACCAGAAATATTTGGGCAAACATGATGTAAACAAACCAACCCGAGCATGGTTAGGCATGAAAGGGGGCCCTCCAGGAGAAGCACGTAAAACCCAGTAAAGCTGTACCCAAATAATGTCCGAAATTATGCTAACAGTTGTCACACACACACACCAGAAATTCAACAATTAATGACAACCAGGCATTTGGCCAACCGACTGATCGAAGCTATCGAGTGGCCATTAAGGTAATAACAGGCAATAATATCTAAACGACACCCCTACTTACTTGCTTTTCTTTTAGTGGAAAGAAAGCACTGATTCAGAGAAGTATACCTGAAATCGATCCAACTGTGATTCTATAATGAGGCGTGCAAACAATGGTCAAACAGAAGGAAAGAATGCATAGACCTGTGTACCACTGTAATTTAGTTTCTCCAATGGTCCTTCCTTTCTTTAACAAAAAAAACTTACAGATTATGTATTTATTTGTTTTTAAACTACGGAAGTTCCGAGAAAAAATTATATGCCGCGCATTCGCCAAAATCTAAAACATTAAAATAGAATTTAGGCACGTTACGTGCCCAATGCATTTTTCTTTTTATCATTTTTTTACATGCTCTTGATAGGTAAACTGGATAGTGGTCAGCTATATTCATGTTTATAATTGATTCATTGATCATAAGTTGCTGGCCTGTAGATTTTTACGAACGAAGACATGATCAGTGCATGTGTTGGTGTCCTCTGTAATCCTTGTGTAATTATTCGTATTGAAAATAAAACCTTTGGACAAAAGCATTTTCGGATACTCACTGTTCTCCACCAGGTCAGCCCTTAAAATATCTATATTTATATCTCCTATAAAAATATCAATAGCTTTTCTTTTGTTTATTAAGATATGATTCCAGATCTGACGTAAAATCTCTTTTATTGGTGGAGGGAGATCTATAGCATGCAAAAATGTTTATTGTTGTAGTATTTACAGAAAGAACTATTTTACTTACTGAAATTCTTGACAATGGAAGTATCGTATGTTCACTATCAAAAGCGATTCTGTCATTTATAAATAACAAAAGACCGTCATTCTGATTCATAGAACCATTATTATAAACTGTTGAGAAACCTAGTATTGAGAAGTTGCTTATATCAGGTATCAGCCTTGTTTCACACAAAAGTATTACCTCAACGTTGTCTAGCTGCGTGGTTGCTAAGAAAATTGAGAAGCCATCAAAGGACTTAAAAACGCTACCAATATTATTGTATAAAACCCTCAGAATGGGCGTGTTAGTGCTACTAAAAAATTATTGTTTGCTTATAAAAAATTCAATGTCCTCAGCAAAAACCTGCTCTTCAGTTGCAGCTTCATAGTCCAAGTCCTCTAAAATTTCGATCAATGAGTCAGCCATACAACAAAAATAATAGTCTTTTAGTAGATATACAGCAAGAGTTCTGGCCCAAAATCCCATGTATTTTCTTATGGAGGTTCATTCTGCATTTTTTGTACACGACGCCTTCAGGGCGTGGTCCAAAAGTAGGCGTCGCGATGCCTCAGAGGTGATGTTCGTCTTCTTAAACACTTGTACGTTAGATACTTGGGCATGAACTACTCGGGCATCAACTACTTGGGCATCAACTACTTGGGCACTATCTATTTGGGGACCTAACTACATCGGACATTAGCTACTGGGTAAACTTCTACATATATATCTATATTAGGCTGTTTAATGTTTGGTATTCTTCTTCTTCTGCTTCTTCTTCTTCTTCTTCTTCTTTCTGCAGTTTTTGTTCACGATGACGAAACAAACTTTTTAATCCTACCTAATTAAATGTATTTATTTCGGAAGTCGCGTATGCACTGAAAAAAGTTTTTTGTCCAAGGCGCGGATCGAGCCCGCACACACCATGTGTATAAATTTCGTATTATATACGTTTCCCAGCTATAGAACCAAGTACGCCACGGCACCTAGTTGAATAAATAAACATGGAAAATGATATCTTCCGGGAGTTTGGACGTGACGTAGTAGGTATGTTTTATGTATTTTCGGTGGATAATAAAATAGTTTCTTTATATTTAAAATGCATCGCGTGTGCCAGCCTGTGCACTCGCAGCCGGCGACAGGGTAATAAGTCGTTTGGAAAAAAACCGAAGAACCTCGTGCTATGCGCATCACTTATATCATGCCCTAAGCCCCCGGGGCTCAGTGTGATACTTGACGTTCTAGAAGCTAGATGTACCACGTCTCTAGAAACAGTGGAGGGTCCGGTTTTAGCTATTTTAGCTCTTTTTAGCTGTTTTATAGCTGTTCAGGAGTTGTTTTCAGAAACAGGATATGTTTTTTAGCTGTTACGTGGTTGAGCAGTTAGACGTTTAAGTGGTTTTCCAGAAACAGGGTCTGTTTATTAGTTGTTTTAGCTGTTGGGTGGTTGAGCGGTAAACGACCGGTTGCTGTCCGGTTGTTGTCCGGTTGATGTCCGGTTGCTGTCCGGTTGCTGTCCGGTTAACGTCCGGTTGCTGCCCGGTTGAGCAGTTAGACGTTTAAGTGGTTTCCTGAAACAGGGTCTGTTTATTAGTTGTTTTTAGCTGTTTATTAGCTGTTTATTAGCTGTTTTCCAGACACAGGGTCTGTTTTTTAGCTGTTTTTCCAGAAACAGTATCTGTTTTTTAGCTGTTTTCAGAAACAGGTGCGACGCACTTTGTTCAATAAAAAGTGTTTGATTGAAACTGTCAAAGATACTATGATGAGTATCATTGACCAAGTACTTACCGCTAAACTTGAAAAGAACATTAAAATAACTCTGAAAAGTACTCCATAGAAAGACACAGAAACAACAGGGTGTCCTGCGTGAAGCAAGCTGTAGTAGAGCGCGTGCAAATTAGCCCTTAACTCAGCCAGATAGGTTCGATTGGACGCCACCAGTTTTTTTACACCGACACAAACTGGAAGTCGCCTAGATGGTCTAGGAACTTGCTTCAACACACAACAATCCTGCTATTCATAATTTAAAATCAAAACATAGGGCGCAGTGAGCTGGATAAAAAAAAACAACTTAAATACATATAACCCTATATACATTTATTTGTACACGAAAAAGATTTTTTTTTTACAAATGTTCACAATTTGGGTTGGGCGATTTTGCCCCCGCAAAATAAATAAATTGAGTCGAATAAAAAAAAGGAAACTCCCGGAGGAAGTCTGTCCCCAGATACAAAATTACAAATGTTCACAAATATGGTTGGGCGATTTTGCCCCCGCAAAACAAGTAAATTAAATCCAATGAAAAAAAAAATCCCTGAGGAAGCCTGTCCTCAGATGCAGAAATTCATAGGTAGGCTGCTTAGCGCCCGCCAAAAAGAAATAGGGGTGGTTCTTAGCCCCTACGGACGACCCCCTTAAACAAGGAGGGTTCGATATTCCAAACTCCACGGATAAAACACCCAAAAGAAGCAGCTACCAGCGGCTTCCAAAACGTCAGGCCGTTGTTGAGGTCCGATTATCGAACGACGTCGCCAATAAATCCTGCTCTTGCAAGTCAGATTCAGCAAAAGAACCTTTACCGTAGTCTCAGGACTAATCCAACACTTGGGGCCCCAAACTGACCCAGAAAAAAAAACCCGAGACTGCGAACGGCTACCTTCGTCGACAATCAAGTTGGAAATGTTCCCTCGTGGACCGGGGGATCAAAATGACATTCCTCCCCCACTATCGGCACATAACAAAATGGAGTCCTTCGATTTCCGTACTGCACTGGCAAAGAGGAAATCTTCCGTCACAAACCTGTGGCCTTAACTACAAAACGCCAAGTAACCGGCCTACCCACGCGAAATGCCTTAGTTGCTATGGGACAAATTTGCAAACTTACGAAGCGGCAACGCAGGAAGGCTCATAGTGCAGCTGTCGTTCAACTAACCCCACAAAATTAATAATTAAAACAGCATTTCTAAAAATAATGTCGGAGCAAAGAAAATATCCTTAAAACGAATCTAAATAATAGAGAATGCTAAATCCAGGAACCCGAGACAGTAAAGGCAAGGTGATCAATGACCCACAAATCAAGGGCGTCCTAATGTTGTCAGAGAATGTAAACAATATAAAAAAAATGTAAGTAGGCCTTCAAAACTTATTATCTAACATGCTAGCACAAATAGACTAAGGGCGACTTGTCCATACACACAGGGTGGACCCTAAACAAGGCGAAAATTCAGGCCCAAACAAGAGAGAAAGATATTAAAACAAACTACAAGCTTCGAACGAAGGACAGCTGATATCAAGCGGATTTCGACAAGACAAAAGGGCAATCAAGATGGACATGGACTAACCTGGAACACAGGGCAATGCCAGCCCACCCAGTGTGAGAGTGAAGGTTCAGCCTCTTAACCAAGGTAAATTATTAAGTAAAACCAAACAGGTAATCGCGAATAAAATTAATTAGTAAACACATACCCAGACCATGTGGCAAAAATGGCCTGTCACAACTCCCCCTCTCCTACGAAAGGAGGGAAATTTTCCAACGAAAATTAACCGACGATAAGGATCAGAGGCTCTCTGTAGATACAAGAAAATTGACGAAAGAAAAGAAATTACCTGCTCTATGCTGGCGCCAATAAAAAAACATAAGTGAAGATACGTGGGAACCCAAGGTAGTACCATATAACTAATACTAACTAACAAGACTGATAACTCAATCTTAAAATAACTAAATACTCGAAGCAATCTTTGGTCCCTTTGCCACTAGTCACCCAGTGACCTTCTCCAGGAAGATTCGGTGTGGAACGTAAAGCCTAAGTTGATAAGGGAGCTAGCATTGCGTTACACCCAAAAATATTGTGGGAAACCTCGTTTACTTGCCTCACACCGTAGAATCGTCCCGAATTAAATCATCAAGTGACATGCGTCAAACCAACCAAAGGGTGGACAACTAAAAAGGAAAAGATAAATATAATACAACATAAGTAAAATGAGAAGAAAAGAGGGATAGCCCAGATGATCCACCATACAAAAGGGAGTGGATTGTAGCACCCACCAAGCTAAAAGATGCACCAAACGGGAAGCACATCGGCCCCTGTATAAAACAAAAAAAAATTAATCAGGGTGTTCTGAGCGGTGGCACTGCCACCGGCCTGTCGCAACCTAATAGGCCGACTTGAGCTCAGGCCGAACAAAGTAGCTTGGTCCTCCCCTGGCCCGCCGAACAAGTTCGATGGGCAAACTGTTACCCCAGGGGTCAGACTTCCGCCCCCCCTGAACAGCCCTTCCAGTCGGTCTGCTCTCTGAAGGATCCATGATCTAACAAAGAGCGTCGAAGCAACATCCGGTAGCACCCAACACCGTGCAGCCTGTAAAACGAGATAGGGACAAGTGTCTAAATCGATAAAGCCAAAATAAGGTAAAGTCGAAATCGGGATAGTTTTATCTTGTCTAAATGGTGAATAGACAAAATATATCAGTAAAGATCTAGGCGCAAAACCAGTAAAACTGAAATGGCCGGAGACTAACATATAGTCCTACCAAAACCTAGACCTAAGACAAATCCAAATAAATAAAATACCAAAGGTATTAAAGTAAATTAAAGCCAATCAAAGGCCAATCACGATAAGGTAAGTAAATCGAGGAATGAAAAAAAAGGTAACGGAATGAACGCAAAGGTAATCGAAATCACGCAAAGGTAAGCAAATAAACGCAAAGGAAAGTAAATTAACGCAAAGGTAAGCAAATTATCGCAAAGGTAAGAAAATTTATCGCAAAAGTCAGTAAATTTATCGCAAAGGTAAGTAAATTATCGCAAAGACAAACGCAAATGTAAAAAAAGGTAATCAACCAAAAGTAAATGAAACAAGTAAATCAAACTAAAGGTTCGCAAATCGAGATAAAGAAAATTGGGTTATTTACCAAAAACTAGCAGTGAATCCCACCATAAGTGGTATTCTCAACTTCACAAAATCAGCAAAAGGAGAGAAAGAAAATTGTGTTTCTACTCTAAATCCCCAAAGGAAAGACAAAGTCGTACTCGAGCAAAAACACATACTAGTTCAAATAACCGAAATTTCCAGACACAGGTAGGGAATAATAATAAAATCAAGTCAAGGTAGAGAAAATTAAGCCAAATCAAATTAAAAGGTCACATCAAGGTAAATACGTCAAATCAAGGTAAAAAAAAGGTCCAATCAAGATAATAAATAAAGACTTTTGGCCCTAGTCTATAGGAAAAAAAACAATTAATAGTGAATGCAGATAAAAAAAACGATAAAGAAAATTAGGTCCAAAATTAATTAATCACCGCCTTCTAACCAAGTAATCAAACTTAAATTACCATGTGACACACCGACCCCCATCTCGTCTCGCGCCGAGATGTGCGTCAGCGTGAGACTGATAAACGCAAAAAGGTAAGCTACATTAAATGACCATAAACGTTTCTATACGTTACTATACTATAAACCAAGTGACGATAAGGTAAAGATAATCAGGTAATGCCAGATAAATGATAACAAGGCGTAAGGCGGCAACGGCAAGTGAAAGTAGTAAGGCAGCTGAGGGCTTACCTACTACAAACAATAGAAGCAAGGCAGCTGAAGGCTTACCTTGCCACGGCTTTCAGGGGACTCCTACCCCACCTAGTAAACCCAGTGCAGCGCTATTCTAAATGACAGTGTCCAAATCCATCAAGTCTCGCGCCCAGATGGATCCAAACACCATCACGCCCACACTGCAGAGCATACACGGCACTCAGGGGACTCCTACCCCAACTAGTTAACCCAGTGCAGCACTATTCTAAGCGATAGTGTCCAAATCCATCAAGGTTCGCGCCCATAGGGATTCAGACATCATCACGCCCATACTGCAGGGCATAAAAATTGCTCACGACTGAGCAAGGAAAGTAAAAAAAAAAGAATTTAAACTGGGCCAAAAGTCAAAATTAACGCAACGATAAAGGAAAACTCACTAAAGCCATTATCACCGAAAGAAGAAAAAAAATTAAATGTAATTAACCAAATTGAAGCTATGGACTCGAAAGTTAATAAATTCAGAAATCAATAGATTGATAAGTAAATTGAAGCAAAATGACAAGTAAACGTAATTTTAAATTAATGACAGTAAAATTAACGGAAGGTAATAAAGTAAATAATGACTTTGAGATGCCTAACAATTTATTCACTCCTACGGACCATCACACGCAGTTTCGGTATATACCGGCTTAAGGTCTTGTACATGCCAAATGCCCTTACTAACACCGTGTTCATCCTCCAGCTCGTAAGTACACGTCTTTTCTACGATCTTAAACGGAACTACAAATTCCGGAGCCAACTTTGCGCTATAATACTTCGCTGCATCGGATATACTTTTATTCTTACGCCAGACTTCTTGACCAGGAACAAAGCTTACTGGGCGTCGGCGCAAATTGTAGTTATTACGATTTTTAATACGAGAAGCTTCGATTTTAGTGTGGACTTTTCTAAATAATTGTTTAAAAGCTTCTATTCGTTCTCGAATGTAATTTTGACGCTCAGTTTCTACTTGAGGAACACCCTCAGCATAGTCCGAACCGAATAGCTTGTGTTCCCTGCCAAAATTAACGCAGTAAGAGGTGAAGCCCGTAGTTTCATGTCGCGAAGTGCGAATGGCGCAACCGATAGCAGTTAAATTATCTTCCCAAGTTCGATGGTTATTTTGTTGAACGTAAGAGCGCAACATCGTTTTTATAACTCTATTAACGGGTTCAGTATGATCTGCTCTAGGATAGTAATTAGCAGTGTAAAATATTCTAACTTTATATTTATCGCAAAGAGCTTGAAATTCTTTGGATTTCATTTGTGTTCCGTTGTCGCACGTTAAGAATTGAGGAGCTCCGTAAACTAAGAAAATGCCATCTTCGACACACTTAACCAACGATTTTGCTGTTGCCGATCGACACGGGAATAAGACGACGTATTTGCTAAAATAATCGGTGACCACTAAAATATGAGTGTTACCTTGCTTAGAACGAGGTAAAGGTCCTATGTAGTCTAGGCTGATGGCTTGCCAAGGTTCCTTTATGTCTGGGCGATTACCCTTTAAACCAGCTGGTCGTTTCTGCTCTACTTTATTCTGAGCACAAGGTCTACAAGCTCGGACATAACTAGCAACGTCGAATCTCATTTTCGGCCAATAATATCTCTCGGCGACCTTCCAAAATGTTTCAAAAACACCCACGTGCCCTGCTGCAGGATTATCATGGCAACGAAGCAATATCTCTTTTCGTTTTTCCTTCGGCACTACTATTTTCCAGTAGGTAGAATGATCTGGAAAATTAGGATTGTTTGTCTTCACATATTTAAAGAGATTGCCATTCTCGACTCTCCAACAGGGATATTTATCAGGACGTTCTTCTAGCTTCTGTATCATGCCTTTGTACCATTTGTCTGAGGTGTCAGAAAATGATTGCGACGGTGGTTCGTCAACAGCTGCGATAGAATCAGAAGTCACTGGCACTGACCTGGAAAGAAAATCTGGCACGACATGATCCCGGCCTTTACAATGGATCAGTTCAAGGTCGTAAGGTTGCAAACGAAGAGCCCATCGAGCGAGACGTCCTTGTGGATCTTTTAGATTATGAAGCCATAACAAAGAATGGTGATCGGTTATGACTTTAAAGTGTACACCCTCCAGATAGTGATGAAGCTTTTCTACACTCCAAATTATGGCAAGGCACTCTTTTTCGGTGACGGTTAATTTCATCTCTTGTTTGGTGAGAGAACGTGAAAGGTAGGAAATAACTTTTTCCCCGTCATCAAATTGCTGAGTCAGAGCTGCTCCTAGGCCATAAAATGATGCATCAGTCTGTAAGGTAAATGTGCGATTGAAATCTGGACAGGTAAGCACGGGAGCTGTGATAAGAGCTTCTTTAATCAAGTTGAATGACTGATGGCACTCGGAAGTCCATTCCCATTTGATATTCTTCCTGGTAAGCCGAGTAATTGGGGCTATGATAGCTGAAAAGTTCGGCACAAAACGCCGGTACCAAGAAGCGGTGCCAATAAAACGTCGAATTTCGGTGATATTTCCCGGAGGTGCTATATTCACAATGGCCTGCACTTTCTCAGGATCAGGTCTTAAACCTTGGGCGTCTACGATGTAGCCAAGGTATCGTAATTCAGGCTTACAAAAGTGACATTTCTCCTCGGAAACTATGAGTCCTGCATCTTTCAAACGGTCAAAAACTAGGCCCAGAATTCTGAGGTGTTCAGGAAAGGTTCTGGAGATGATAATTATATCATCAAGATACACCATCACGTGATTTTCCAAATCAACGCCTAATATACGTTGCCAGGTGGCTGGCGCATTGGTCAAGCCGAAGGGCATGCGCAGAAAATGATAAAGATTCCTACCTGGAACAGTGAAAGCAGTTAATTCACGTGAGGACTCACTAAGAGGTACCTGCCAGAACGCTGATTTTATGTCGATGGAGCTAATGTAGCGGGCGTCTCTGAGGCGATCCAAAATGGCGGAGATATAAAGTATAGGATATGCGTCTTTCTTAGTTTTTGTATTAAGCTTTCTAAAATCTATGCAAAACCTATAGCTGTCATCTTTCTTGCGTACCAAACACACTGGACTGGACCAAGGACTTTTAGAAGGTTCAATCACGCCAAGTTTCAACATCTCGTCGATTTCCTCGTCCATAATCCTTTGCTTGTATGGAGAAACTGGGTAGTAACGCTGTTTAATTGGCCTAGTGCCGGGTTCAAGCTCAATAACGTGTTCTGCTACCTTGCAGCAGCCAAGACCAGTACCCATTTCTGCTATTTTCTCCTTAACCAGTGCATTTAAAGTCGCTCGGTCGGTTTCAGATAAAGAGTCGCCATCTATAATGCTGCAAATTTCCGTGGGTTGATCATCAGTGGAAAAATGCCAGACGTCCTGCTTCAAGTCGGGGATCACTTCCATGGATCTCCAAGAGTCGATTCCTAAAATCAGTTGGTGGGACAGTTCTGGAAGAACTAAAATATCGATCACCCGAGTTCCATTTAATAAAGTTACAGGAACCTGAAAATAGCCCAAACTAGAGCAAGTTTGGCCGTTCGCAACGGTACAATCAGTTTGTTGCCTAATAAGTTTTAATCCCAGACTTTCTAAAATTCGGAAACCCGGTTGACCTACAATAGTGCGTGACGCTCCAGAATCTAATAAACCTAAAATCTTATAACCTAAAATCGAAATCTGGTCGCCATGCGCATGAGCTATGATAAAATGTAAAAGGTTTTTATTGGGAAAAGAACTGTTGGCGTGTGAATGATTCTGGTTGGGAAGGGAGCTATTGGTTGGTGAAAGGCTTTCATCAGAAGACAAGTTGTTGGTCGACAATAGGTTTTTATAGTGAACAGACTTGTTAGGGGGTGAATGATTTTTGATGAAAAGAGAGTTATTGGTTGGCAAGGGTTTTCATCGGGAAGAAAGCTGTTGGTCGACGAAAGATTTTCATTGGAAAGAAAGTGGTTGGTCGGCAAAGCGTTTTCCTTGGACAGAGAATGGTTAGGGGATGAATGATTTTTGTGGGGAAGAGAATTGTTGGTGGGGAAAATATTATTGTTTGGAGGAAAGTTGTTGGTCGGTGAAGTAAAAGGGAGGGGAGCAGTCCTACGACCTATCGACTCTCCCGAGAATCGTTTCCCGAAGAACATTTAGGGCAGTTTTTACTGGTCACATTTGGCGCACCACAGCGGAAACAGTGGATTCTGCGCTGTTCAGTGCACTGGCTATTTCGATGACCTGGCTTATTGCAGTTCCAGCATAAGAATGGTCCAGAGTTCCGGGGTGTTGTTGGACGTGGCTCTCTTGGTGACGGTCCATCGTCTCTAGAGGTTGAAGGTATCGGACGAGATTCTCTCACTACGTCGATTGGTAACTGTCCACCGTTTCTTGAACCTGATGCTTCAGATGCTATAAAAGCAAAGTCTGGTTCGACAAAATTATGCCTTTTCCTGGAAGGTGGGACATAGGTTTCAGCACGATATTTCTTTGCCTCCAATTTGAGACATTCTTCTTCTAGATCTTCCAACTTGTTAACTACCGGAAGTTGGGTAGTATAAAAAAAGGAGATAAATTCCTAGTAATAATATCCAGCTGAACATCCTCTGAGAGGGAGCCATGTCGTCTAAATAGCGCGCTCATGCTAGAGAGGTAATCGACTATGCTTTCAGTCGAATTTTGAGTCCGGTCCAGAATTTCCTTAAATAGCCGATGGCGATAGTCTGGCGGCTCGAAATGTTTGCACAGAAGGTCAGACAAACTAGACCAGTCCGAAAATCGATGGCGATTTGCGCGAAACCAATTTAGCGCTCTACCAGTAAATAGGTCGATAGCAGATTCAAACAACTCGCGTTCTGAAATACCGCGAGCTTCGCGTAGTTCCGATGCTCGCTCCAAGAAATTATGCACAGTCATCTGTTTAGCTTCGCCGGTAAATCTAATTCCCCATTTTTCGACACGCTGCGCCTTGCTACACGAAGGATGGCTAACGGAGGTGGCAGCGGCTGTTACATTGTGACTAACCACGGTTGGAGTGACTTTGGGCGACGAGCGCGTGTGACGCGGTCGACTGTTGGACGCATTGCTAACTCCAGACGAATCCGAATCCGAATCGTTGAGATGAGTTTGATCAAGTAAGGCGCTTAAATTCGGATCTTGTTTTAGGAGATCATCCAAACTGTTTAATTTGCTCAAAGTTTGAAGTAGCAAATTAGACCGAGTTTGCAATTCATCGGCACTGAGGTTCTCAACCGGAATTCGATCAACACGAGTGAATAAAAGGACAAGTTGCGACTGCAAACGCACGAACTTCGCTCTGGCTGAGTCACCAGAAATATTTTTGATCGCGTTTTCGATATCGTGTAAAGTATTGGTTATGTAGTCACATTCGTCGTCAAAAACAAAGTTATAGGCCGGGCGAGAAAAAATTTTGCCTTTTCTTTCCATTTTTAAAATAGGACGTAACGATGCTACAAGTTCTTTTGCGGTATTAGCATTACTAGCCGGAATGCCACGAATCGTGAGCTCATAAATAAGCATTTCTTTCCGAAGACAATGAACCTGCATATTATAATCCATTTTGGAGTGAACAAAAACAATAGCAACTCAAAAGTCAAAGTAAAAAAAGTCAAATCTAGATATAAATGCGCAACTCGAATAAATTCACCAAAACTACACCAATGGTGTAGTCAAATATAGCAAATAAAGGTAATTAAATCAACAAAAATAGCACGAAATAGTAAAAAGGTAATCAAGCAATCGTAATACAGTACGCAAAGATAAAGTCACGTAAATAAATTAAATAAAATCGGTAATAAATCGCAATATCAAAGACAATCAAAGTTACGCAAGACGTAAAATAAAGTCGGTAATAAACCACAAATTCAAAGACAATCAAAGTTATGTAAACAAGTCAATTAAAATCGGTAATAAATCGCTAAATCAAAGCAAATCAAAGTTACGTAATAAGTAAAATAAAATCGGTAATAAATCGCCAAAATCAAATGCAGTAATACAGGGCTAGTACAGTTAGATTTAAAATTGATGGAAATTTTCAAAGTTCCATCCAGCTCACTAGACGCACAAGAGTAAAATTAGAAAAAAAAAGCGGTAATTTTTTTTAAACAGGCCCCACGTTGGGCGCCAAAAATTTGCGACGCACTTTGTTCAATAAAAAGTGTTTGATTGAAACTGTCAAAGATACTATGATGAGTATCATTGACCAAGTACTTACCGCTTAACTTGAAAAGAACATTAAAATAACTCTGAAAAGTACTCCAGAGAAAGACACAGAAACAACAGGGTGTCCTGCGTGAAGCAAGCTGTAGTAGAGCGCGTGCAAATTAGCCCTTAACTCAGCCAGATAGGTTCGATTGGACGCCACCAGTTTTTTTACACCGACACAAACTGGAAGTCGCCTAGATGGTCTAGGAACTTGCTTCAACACACAACAATCCTGCTATTCATAATTTAAAATCAAAACATAGGGCACAGTGAGCTGGATAAAAAAAACAACTTAAATACATATAACCCTATATACATTTATTTGTACACGAAAAAGAATTTTTTTTTTACAAATGTTCACAATTTGGGTTGGCCGATTTTGCCCCCGCAAAATAAATAAATTGAGTCGAATAAAAAAAAGGAAACTCCCGGAGGAAGTCTGTCCCCGGATACAAAATTACAAATGTTCAACAAATATGGTTGGGCGATTTTGCCCCCGCAAAACAAGTAAATTAAATCCAATGAAAAAAAACTCCCTGAGGAAGCCTGTCCTCAGATGCAGAAATTCATAGGGAGGCTGCTTAGCGCCCGCCAAAAAGAAATAGGGGTGGTTCTTAGCCCCTACGGACGACCCCCTTAAACAAGGAGGGTTCGATATTCCAAACTCCACGGATAAAACACCCAAAAGAAGCAGCTACCAGCGGCTTCCAAAACGTCAGGCCGTTGTTGAGGTCCGATTATCGAACGACGTCGCCAATAAATCCTGCTCTTGCAAGTCAGATTCAGCAATAGAACCTTTACCGTAGTCTCAGGACTAATCCAACACTTGGGGCCCCAAACTGACCCAGAAAAAAAACCCGATACTGCGAACGGCTACCTTCGTCGACAATCAAGTTGGAAATGTTCCCTCGTGGACCGGGGGATCAAAATGACATTCCTCCCCCACTATCGGCACATAACAAAATGGAGTCCTTCGATTTCCGTACTGCACTGGCAAACCCAGAGGAAATCTTCCGTCACAAACCTGCGGCCTTAACTACAAAACGCCAAGTAACCGGCCTACCCACGCGAAATGCCTTAGTTGCTATGGGACAAATTTGCAAACTTACGAAGCGGCAACGCAGGAAGTCTCATAGTGCAGCTGTCAGTTCAACTAACCCCACAAAATTAATAATTAAAACAGCATTTCTAAAAATAATGTCGGAGCAAAGAAAATGTCCTTAAAACGAATCTAAATAATAGAGAATGCTAAATCCAGGAACCCGAGACAGTAAAGGCAAGGTGATCAATGACCCAATGTAAACAATATAAAAAAAATGTAAGTAGGCCTTCAAAACTTATTATCTAACATGATAGCACAAATAGACTAAGGGCGACTTGTCCATACACACAGGGTGGACCCTAAACAAGGCGAAAATTCAGGCCCAAACAAGAGAGCTGATATCAAGCGGATTTGGACAAGACAAAAGGGCAATCAAGATGGACAGGGACTAACCTGGAACACAGGGCAATGCCAGCCCACCCAGTGTGAGAGTGAAGGTTCAGCCTCTTAATCAAGGTAAATTATTAAGTAAAACCAAACAGGTAATCGCGAATAAAATTAATTAGAAAACACATACCCAGACCATGTGGCAAAAATGGCCTGTCACACAGGATATGTTTATTTAGCTGTTAAGAGGTTGCGGATTGTTTAAGTTTCGAATAATTTTGTACTACCGACAATAGAGCATTTGTTGAGGTTAGGTTCGACTGTTTATGGTAATAAAACATATAAAGGACTTGGTTTAATTCTTTATTAAAAACATTTAGGTACATTTCTGTGGATAATTTTTCTATTAGTTTTAAGTTTATCTGGAGCGTTGGAAAAGTATAGGTGTGTTGTGCTTTTTTTAATCTTCGTTAATATGTAAGTAGGAATAACAAGAGTTTTTAGAGTCTTTAGCTGTTCCAAACAACCATAATTTCGATTTGAGAATCCCAGTAAGAACGATAAAAGTTCAATGTTATAGAATTTTCTCGAATATTCTAGTACTTTCGTTTTGAATTTTCTGATTTAGGGAAAGCACCCCAGCTTCTGAACGTACTCTAAAACATTTACGGCCATCCATTTTGTTGCGGCATGTAAGAGAGAGAGAAAGAGAAAGAGAGAGAGAGAGAGAGAGAGAGAGAGAGAGAGCTAATTTGATGTTCTAGAATTTTCTCTAATATTTTAGTAATTATACCTTCGAATTTGTAGATTTACGGAACGTACCCCAGCTTCTGAACGTAGCTTGAAACTTTTCCATATATCCTGTGTGTTGTGGTAAGTAAGACAGAGATAGACTTAAGATTGGGAAACCTATAACTGTCTGTTTTGTTACAGATAGTTTCTAATAATTGATCAAAGTTTAGGAAACAGAATATTTTAGCTCTATACCTATCTTAAACTTTTACTGCATACTAAACCTTAAACTCTTTTGCAGGACTTTAGTCGGTTTTCGGAACGCATCCTATTTTCTGAACGCACCCTAAAATTCTGCTTTAACAAACCGGACCGAGGTTATAAATAGGGATCAAATTTAGGCTCTAGCTCATTAACGTTGTGTGCGTTCAAGAGAGTAGACATGTGAGCTCCAGTCTTTAGTATTCTATCCTTAAATATTGTTCCAGCTGCAGAATGTCTTTGCTGATAAACTGATGGAAAGTATCAAGATTTTGGTTTACAGCCCCTCTCTTAATGAAAACAAGAATGCAGTTAAAGATGGTTTAAAGCAATGTGCACAGGCTTCGAAATTAATAAATAGAGCATTGAAAAATATCGCGACAATAGGAACAAAAAATAATTTATTAGCCTGCTTAGGTCAGATCAAATGCTTCAGAGGAATGTTTAAAGCTGAGAAAGTTACTGGTTCTGGATCTATACCCAGGGAGGATCTTTACTCAGCCTTCCAATCTCGAATTAGGACAGGCGTTGTCATTAATCTCAAGCATGCTGATGTAAAATCATTCTTGGAGGATGCTTCTGCCCTGTTTAAAAGGAGGATTCAAAACGCGCCGAAGAAAGACGATGCCTTGAAGGTTAACGCTGTGTTGTGTGGAGAATTTAAAATTCAAAAGACCGATAAGGAATTGTGTGAAAACAAGTATCCAAACACCGCTAACGCTCCAATCTATAAAGATACAAATTTAGACATATGGTTTGTCGAAAATATTCTACAACCTATATTAACTGACTTAAGTGAATTTCACGAAAAAGACTCCAATTGGGCGCTATCCCGCGTCGTTAACTTAATGATTAACGTAAACAAATTTAATCCATTACGAGTTGGAAATTATATCGAGCTTCCAACGCCTATTGCCCGAAGAAAGGCTTGTATTAATGTACAAAACAGTGATGATTTGTGTTTTGCTTGGGCAGTTGTTTCCGCCGTGCACCCCGTTAACAAGCATTCTGAGAGGACTTCATCTTACCCAAACCCAAAGGATGTGCTTAATTTAGCAGGGATACAGTTCCCCATGACAATGCAGCAGATTCCGCGATTTGAAAAACAGAATCAGATCTCTGTAAATGTGTATAGATTAGAAAAGACGTCAAAGAAGAACTTTCAGATACTACTCCATTATTTGACCAAAGATAAACTAGAAACATATGTAAATTTACTCCTAATTCAAGATGATTACCTAACCAATGATAGCTACAATGATCTGTCCCCAGTTAAGCTTCATTACGTTTGGATAAAAAATATGTCTCGTTTGTTGTCATCACAACTTAGTAAAGAAAATGGTCAAAAGTACCTTTGTGATCGCTGTTTACATTACTTTCGTTCTGAAGAGAAATTCTGCTTGCATATCAAAGATTGTTTAAAACTAAACAATGGTACCGCCATTCCACAAGCACCAAAAGAAGATAAGAAGTGGGTTGAATTTAAGGACTTTAAGTACAAGGAAGAGGCGCCATTTGTAATATATGCTGATACCGAGTGTTTGCTGGTTCCTGAAGTAAGTGATGTGAAGAAAAATACACAAAATTTGCAAGAACATGTTCCCTACAGCGTCGGGTATTACGTTGAATGTCAGTATGACGACACATTATCATTTTACAAGTCATATCCTGGACGGGACTGTATGGAGTGGTTCGTAAAAGAGCTTCAAGATTTTGCAGAAGATGTGGAAACGGTGTTTTTATGTGATCTACCCATGGATAGCTTAACACCCGAGGAACAAGAACAATTTGATAATGCTGGAATTTGCCATATATGTGAAAAGCCCTTTGTAGCCGGAGAGAAAAGAGTTAGAGATCACAATCACTTCACGGGGAAAATAAGAGCCGCCGCCCACGAAGTTTGTAATCTAAATTATCAGGATGACTGCACCATACCGGTCCTGTTTCATAACTTAAGTTGTTATGATGGTCATATGGTTATTAAAGCTTTAGCTGAGGTAGAGGGGCATATTGATATTTTACCGGTCAACAAAGAGAAATACATCTATTTCACCAAACATATTCCAGATAGCTTAATTAGAGACCGCCTTTCAGGCTCGGTTTCTATACCGAGCCGTTGGTCAGAAAATGTGTGTGTGTGTATGTATGGCCGTATGTATGTTGTCGTCCGTTTCGACATTTTCACCTTTTTTATTTTTTTTTTCTCGAAAACGGTTAGAGAGGGAGCAACCAAATTTTCTGGGTTAATAGAGGGATAGTGCGGCTAGCTTCAGTAAAAAATTCAGTTATACAGGGTGTTCCGTTTCGGAGTTATTAAACGTCAAATTCGAAATTTCAGCGATTTCCGTTGAAATCGATTACAGGTCGCAAAAGTGAATTAAATCGATTTCAATTTTTGGGGGTTGTAGAGGACCGGGAGCTTCAGAACCCTATTGAAACTGGCGGTATTCGGAAAATGGGAAGTAATTCTTTTGAACTTTTTTATGTCGAAAAATGCCCTTTGTAGACTCCACTTTGGCACTGAATAAGTCGAAACCGGAACATCGGACAGAAAAACGGATTTAAACATAAAACTAAAGAATCTCAAATACTTTCTTTTTGCAATATATTTACCTATACCTAAAACGACTGGAAATTGGAAAAATTTGGGAAAAACTGGAAATTACGAATTTTCATGCAAATCTTTGACGGTTGTCAATTTTTTTGGGGATCAAAATAGATTGAAATCGAAATCCCATGTACCTTATCGGAAAGACCTCGCCGAACTACGTTATAAGCGTATTTTTTGGTTCCTTCATTCTTAATAGGAAAGGAGCAATCGATAATTAAATTTAGATTTTTTGCGATTTTTTTTCATGACATCTCTACATTTGAATCACTCTGTATCTTTTCTTATCTAATTTCTTCCAACTTTTTCAACGCTATCCCGTGGGGATATAATCAGGCTTTAAAACAAATCCCGAATGGGTGATCCTGGACCGGATTTAGGGGGTAAAAACTCTTTTTTTCTGTCTTTTTCCATCAAAATTCATCTTTAAAATGCATTATTATATATTATTTCTCCGATTTAACAGTTCTTTTTTGGTTTATTTTCATCCCTTATCATCTGAGAACACTTCTAACTAATTAAAATTCCATATTTTTTCGTTAAAGTTATAAATAAATACCTTTTTTTGCATCGGTGCAGGAAAAATTTTAAAAAGTACATATATCAAAAGCCGTGCCTTGAAAAAAACAAATGAAACTGACCCTCTTTACATCGAAATTAAAATATGACCTGTCAAAATGTCATGAAAATAACAGTTTTTGTAGCGATATTGGAAGCTTCCTGGACCGATTTCGGCTTGAAATATACATGGCAAAGGTAAAACGGACTTTATATTTTTAGTTACAATACTAGTACCGAAATAAACCTACTTAATCCGGATTTTAAGTAAATCGACTATATTCCTATTTAAACGTGTGGGTGTTAGTTTGAATGTATACAGGGTGTCCAAAAAGTCTTGGTATGGGCAAATACTCCTGTTATTACTTAGATAAACTTTATTAGGTCGTATTTCACGCAAATCGAATACATTTGTATTAATATGTGTTTATGTTTGTATGTATGTATACAGGGTGTCCGAAAAGTATTTTTTTTGGCAAAAGTAGATTCTATGTGTGGTATTTGTATATGTGTAGCGACATGTTTACGAAGGGCGGTCTATTCTGCATCATCAGTCCGTAGGAGTGTGATATCTTCCTTAATACATGGCCTAGAAACACGAAATTTTCAGGGCATGGCAATGATGATATTACCGACCATATAGAGCCCCCTCAGGGGGCGATTAGGCGGTCTACCCGTACTAGTTAGAGACCGCCTTTCAGGCTCGGTCTCTATACCGAGCCGTTGGTCAGAAAAATATGTGTGTGTATGTATGGCCGTGCGTATGTTGTCCGTTTCGACATTTTCACCTTTTTTATTTTTTTTCTCGAAAACGGTTAGATGGGGGGCAACCAAATTTTCTGGGTTAATAGAGGGATAGTGCGACTAGTTTCGATAAAAAATTCAGTTATGCAGGGTGTTCCGTTTCGGAGATATAAAACGTCAAAGTCGAAATTTCAGCGATTTTTGTTGAAATCGGGTACAGGTCGCAAAACTTAATTAAATCGATTTAAATTTTCGGAGGTTGTGGAGGACCGGGAGCTTCAGAACCATATTGAAACTGGCGGTATTCGGAAAATGGGAAGTAATTCTTTTGAATTCTTTTATGTCGAAAAATGCCCTTTGTAGACCCCACTTTGGCACTGAATAAGTCGAAACCAGAACTTCGGACAGAAAAACGTATTTGAACATAAAACTAAAGAATCTCAAATACCTTCTTTTTGCAATACATTTACCTATACCTAAAACGACTGGAAATTGGAAAAATTTGGGAAAAACTGGAAATTACTTTTTTTCATGAAATTTTTTGACGGAATTTAATTTTTTGGGGGTCAAAATGGATTCAAATCGAAATTCCATGTGCCCTATCGGAAAGAGCTCGCCGAAATACGTTACAAACGAAATTTTTAGTTCCTTTATTCCTAATAGGAAAGGAGCAATTGATAATTAAATTTTAGTTTTTGACAATTTTTTTTCTTGACATCTCTACATTCGAATTGAAATATACATGGCAAAGGTAAAACGGACTTTATTTTTTAAATTAGGGTACATTTCATCGGACGATTTAAGCATTAAATACGAATTTTTTTAATTTTTCTCAGACCATGCAAATGCATGTCAAAATCAGTTTTATACAGAAAACGTATTAAAATATGTGTCTAAATGTCGCAAAAATGCCAGTTTTTCTTGGGAGATTGGAAATCACTCTGTATCTTTTCCTATCTAATTTCTTCCAACTTTTTCAACGCTATCCCTTCGGGATATAATCAGGCTTTAAAATGAATCCCGAGTGGGTGTTATAGGGCCGGATTTAGGGGGTAAAAACTCATTTTTTCTGTTTTTTTCCATCAAAATTCATCTTTAAAAGGCATTATTATATATTATTTCTCTTATTTAACGATTCTTTTTTGGTTTATTTTCATCCCTTATCATCTCAGAACACTTCTAACTAATTAAAATTCCATATTTTTTCGTTAAAGTTATAAATAAATACCTTTTTTCGCATCGCTGCAGGAAAAATTTTAAAAAGTACATATATTACAAGCCTTGCCTTGAAAAAACAATTGAATGGACCCTCTTTACATCGAAATTAAAATATGACCTGTCAAAATGTCATGAAAATAACAGTTTTTGTAGCGATATTGGAAGCTTCCTGGACCGATTTCGGCTTGAAATATACATGGCAAAGGTAAAACGGGCTTTATTTTTTAAATTAGGGTACATTTCATTGGACGATTTAAGCATTAAATACGAATTTTTTTAATTTTTCTCAGACCATGCAAATGCATGTCAAAATCAGTTTTATACGGAAAAACGTATTAAAATATGTCTAAATGTCGCAAAAATGCCTGTTTTTCTTGTGAGATTGGAAACAGTCTGGACCAACTTCGGCTTGAAATTTACCGGGCAAGGGAATTAGGGACCTTATACTTTCAGTAGAAAGACATTTCATTTCATCATATACCGATTAAATACCATTTTAATCGATTTTCCTATGACGCTACAAAGCATCATTGAAGATTCTAATATGAAGCTCAGTGGCTTCGAAAAAATCCAGAAATATGCATTTTATTTTCTAACCATGAGCGTGTATACCTTTGGGACAATATATTAATTATTATTGAATCATTTTAATTTAATTTTAGGGAAATGACTTGATTCGGATCGTTTTAAAGTAACCAGAACGATTCGAAAACACATTTTATACCTTTCGGGCATGTGAATGGTTGTACATATGTCTACAGGGTGTCCGAAAAGTATTTGTATGCGCAAATAACTTTGTCATTAGCAAGAAGAGAAGAATAATTGAGCCTTATTTCAAGGAAATCGTAAATTTTTTATTCCTTTGTGTGGTTGTTTATGTTTGTATATATACAGAATGTCCAAAAAGTCTTTGTATGCGCAAATATCTTATTCAGTAGAACGAAGAAAAACTTAAATGAGTCTTATTTCAAGGAAAGCGTAAATTTTTTGTTCCTTTGTGTGGCTGTTTATATGTTGGTATATATACAGAATGTCCAAAATGTCTTTGTATGCGCAAACATCTTTGCAATTAGTACGAATATAAACGTAATTGAGCCGGTTTTCAATCGCAAAAATATAAAGATATAAAATATTTAAATTACTGTGTGGTGTTTGTTGTGTTTGTATGTATGTACAGTACAGGATGTCCGAAAAGTCTTTGTATGGACAAATTCCTTTGCTATTTGTACAACTATAAACTTTATTGTCGGATTTAAAGCAAATCGTATATATTTGGATTTCTATGTGTACGGAAATATATGTCTGTCTTCAGGCTGTCCAATAAGTGTTGGTTTGAGCAAATACTCCTAGTAGTACCAGGATAAATGTAATTAAACCGGATTTCATGCAAATCGATTATATTTGTTTTTATATGTGTTGTATATACGTATACAGGGTGTCCGAAAAGTCTTGGTATGGGCAGATACTTCTACTACAACCGAGATAAACCTAATTAATTCGGATTTTAAGTAAATCGACTATATTCCTATTTAAACGTGTGGGTGTTAGTATGAATGTATACAGGGTGTCCAAAAAGTCTTGTATGAGCAAATACTCCTATTATTATTTAGATAAACTTTATTAGGTCGAATTTCAAACAAATCGAATATATTTGTATTAATATGTGTTTATGTTTGTATGTATGTATACAGGGTATCCGAAACATCTTGGTATGGGCAAATACTTCTACTAGTACCGAGATAAACCTACTTAACTCAGATTTTAAGGAAATCGACTATATTCCTATTTAAACGTTTGGGTGTTAGTTTGAATGTATACAGGGTGTCCAAAAAGTCTTGGTATGGGCAAATACTCCTATTATTACTTAGATGAACTTTATTAGGTCGGATTTCACGCCAATCGAATATATTTCTATTAATATGTGTTTATGTTTGTATGTGTGTATACAGGGTGTCCGAAAAGTCTTGGTATGGGCAAATCCTTGTACTAGTACCGAGATAAACCTACTTAATCCGGATTTTAAGTAAATCGACTATATTCCTATTTAAACGTGTGGGTGTTAGTTTGAATGTATACAGGGTGTCCAAAAAGTCTTGGTATGGGCAAATACTCCTATTATTACTTAGATAAACTTTATTAGGTCGGATTTCACGCAAATCGAATACATTTATATTAATATGTTTTTATGTTTGTATGTATGTATACAGGGTGTCCGAAAAGTTTTTTTTGGCAAAAGTATATTCTATGAGTGGTGTTTGTATGTGTGTAGCGACATGGTTACGAAGGGCGGTCTATTCTGCATCATCAGTCCGTAGGAGTGTGATATCTTCCTTAATACATGGCCTAGAAACACGAAATTTTCAGGGCATGACAATGATGATATTACCGACCTTATAGAGCCCCCTCAGGGGGCGATTAGGCGGTCTACCCGTACTAGTTAGAGACCGCCTTTCAGGCCGGTCTCTATACCGCCCCGTCACTCAGAAAAATGTTCGTCCGTTGAGTAATCGTGTTTTTCAGCAATCTCAATTTTTTTTTCTCCGAGACGGTTGCAAGTGGAACGTTCAAATTTTCTGGGTTAATAGAGGGATAGTGCGTCTAGCTTCGATAAAAAATTCAATTACAAAGGGAGTATCGTTTCGGAGTTATTAAACGTCAAATTCGAAATTTCCGCGATATCGTATGAAATCGATTACAGATCGCAAAACTTAATTAAATCAATTTATATTTTCGGAAGTTGTAGAGGACCGGGAGCTTCAGAACCCTATTGAAACTGGCGGTATTCGGAAAATGGGAAGTAATTCTTTTGGATTTTTTTATGTCGAAAAATGCCCTTTGTAGACCCCTTTTTGGCGCTAAATAACTTGAAGCCGGAAGATCGGACAGAAAAACGTATTTGAACATAAAACTAAAGAATCTCAAATACTTTCTTTTTGCAATATATTTACCTATACCTAAAACCACTGGAAATTGGAAAAAATTTGGGAAAACTGGAAATTACGATTTTTCGTACAAATTGTTGACGGTTTTCGGGGTCAAAATGGGGTCAAAATGGATTCAAATCGAAATCCCATGTGCCTTATCGGAAAGACCTCGCCGAACTACGTTATAAACGTATTTTTTGGTTCCTTCATTCTTTATTGTTTTGTACTAGAAGTCTTGGGTTTAAGCGGGATTAAATTCCATTTCTCGAGCATGGGCAAATGTCATACGACGAGCCTGCAAAATAACAAACCAGAGCAAATCCGAGCAAAATTTCATTAAAAAATTCGGTGTTTCCATTAATCCAGAAATTCAAAAAACAGGTCTCTTTATAAATTTTGCATCGATATAGCATTGCCATTCAAAAATTTTATCTAGTACATACAGGGTGGCTCAAAACTGTAAAAATCCTAATCCGTGTTAACCTAAAAGACATAATTAGATTAGTTTTGGAAATTAGGTTTGGAACATACAGGAGGTCCCAAATATAAAATTAATTTTCAATTATTGCTTTTACAAAAAAATGTATATTTTCATAAAAAGTTCTACATTGTTAAAAAATAGCACGGTTATTCAAAAATTGTATTTAGGGCATACAGGGTGGCTAAAATATTTAAATTCAAATTGTGACTTTTAGCTTTTTGAGCCACTCTGTATTGTCCTACATGAAGTTTTTGAATAGCCGTGCTCTTTTTTACAATGTAGAACCTTTTATGTAGATATATTTTTTTGTAAAGTCGGCAATACAAAAAATTAATTTTATTTTTAGGACTTCCTCTATGTTCCAAAACCAATTCACTAAAAAAATACGCTTTTATGAGTAGTGCAGTAAAAAGTTAATAAATTACAGTTAAAGTAGAATTTGTTGGAAAAAATAAAAAAAATTCAGTCTTTATCACCTAAATCCGCTTCTGGATGACCTATTCTAGATTAATTTTGAAGCCTGATTATCCCTTTATAAGATTGCGTTTAAAAATTGAAAAAAAATTAGGTAGACAAAAAGAATATACAGTGATTCAAATGTACCGATGTCGAGGGCAAAAAGTCTGAAAATCGAAATTTAATCGTCGATTGCTCCCTTCCTATAGAAAAAATTAAGAATCTAAAAAATCTTGATTTCACGTATTTCGACGAGCTCTTTCCGGCCAGTTATATAAAAAATTAAAACCGTGAAAAATTTGGGTCAAAAATCGTAATTTCGAGTTTTTCCCAATTTTTTTTAATTTCCAGTCGTTTTGTAGGAAGATGAATTGCAAAAATAAAGTATTTAAGATCCTTTAGTTTAAGGTGCAGAACCATTTTTCCATGCGACGTTTCGTTTTCGAGTTATTAGGTATCGAAAAAGGGTCTACAAGTAGCACGCTCCGGTGCGGCAGGGTGTTGGTTGGGGTCCCTTCTTGGTGCATGTACGGAATAAAAGTGACCGATCCCTCTTCGCCTGCGAGGAAAGAGACTTGTCAGGGCCCCTAACCAGGTGCTAACCCTGTTCCGACCTTAGGGTGCCCTCCGATCTACCGTTCAATATGCACGGAATAAAAGTGACGAGCTATACGTAGACGCTTGTGCTTGCAAGTAGGGGAGAGCAGGGATGGTTCATATGTTTTTTGGTAATTATTCGGAACAATGGAAACACCGAATTTTTTAATGAAACTTTGCGTAGACTCTAATTTTGGTCGTAGAGCACGAATCTGCTAGCTTTTAGGTTAGGTTTTTCTATGGATATCTTTAAATTTCGACAGTTTCATGTGTTTAACATCTGTAAATTGATAATTTATTTGTTTTTGTGGTTGCAAAAAGCATCACATTTAGGCAAAAATAGCTAAGAAAATTGTTTTCTTTCGAAAATTTCATTTTGAATCGCTATTAGCCGCCATTATTTACAAAACCTGTTAATATTATTGTTTGAGCGGTGCTACCACGTTTAGTTATTTTCCTTGAAGAAATTGTTAAATTAAGATTAAAGTAAAGTTACAATTTTATCCAACTAAGTCAACTACATTTTTTATGTTTAACCCGCATCAAATATCAAATCCGGTAATTGTTCGGATTAATGGAAACACCGAATTCTGTGATAAAATTTTGCTCGGGTTTGCCCAGGTTTTTTATTTAGCGTAGACACTATTGACTATGTATGACATTTGTCCATCCTCCAGATTTTAAGTATTACATATAAGATTAGCACATATATATAAAATTTAACATACTCATTGGCGCTAACCCGCGTGAATGCGCCTTTTATTGTCAGTTTTATCTGTGAAAATGATTCACAGAATTACAGTTTAGCTTTTATTGCTTGCAGCTCGATTAAATTTCCTTTTTTTTTCTTCTTAAAAATTTTTAATTAATGAACTGATAATAAAAGGCTCATTTACACGAGTTGGCGCTAGTTAGTGTATTACGTTTTATATATAATTATTGCTAATCTTAAGTGTGCATACTACTCAAAATCTCGAGCAAGGGCAAATGTCATACGAGCATGCAAAACAATAAACCTGAGCAAACCCGAGCAAAATTTCCCAAAAAAATTCGGTGTTTCCATTAATCCAGAAATCTAATACCTGTATGTTGGTGCATGGGGAGAAAAACGATTTGTATATTTAACAATAGCTCACCTCCTCTTGAGAAATATGGACTATGGGTATTACGGGTTGTGTCTTCATTTAGTTTTTTCTTTTTTTTTTTTTAGTGATTTTAAAAAGCTTTTATTAGCTTGATCTGTAATTTTGTAACATTTTAATGGAACCCACTTTTCACCTACTTCTAACTGTCGTATCGATTTGAAACTTTGCATACTTGTGCAATTCTGGTGACAATATAATAATATGTTTTTTCTTATTAAAAAAAAGATATAGCGTGTCTTCGAAAGTTCTTACCATATGGAATTTTTTTTATTATTATTGTTACGACAAAAAGTGTCTCTTTATAAAAAGTATTGCATCGTTAGAAAAGAGCATTGCCATTCAAAAATTTGATTTAGTACATGCAGGGTGGCTCAAAAATGTAAAAGTCCAAATCAATGTGAAGCTAAAACGACATAAAATCGCTATTTAATGGTAAACTGTCACTGAAAATGTACTACAGTTAATTTTTTATGTAGTAAATTAGGTTTGGAAAATACAGATGGTCCCAAAAATAAAATAAATTTTTTATTATCGACTATATAAAAAATACATTTTCATAAAAATTCTCCATTGTAAAAAAGAGCATGGTTATTCAAAAACTTGATTTAGGACAATATGGGGTGGCTCAAAAATTTGAAAGTCATAATTTAAATTAAAAATTTTTGGCCAACCTGTATGCCCTTTTATGAGTAGCGCACTAAAAAGTAGAATATAATTATTTTACTTTTATAGCTGTACAGTTTACAAGTTAACAGAATACCGGGGTGCATATTTACAGATGCTAGCATGTGTTGACACCAGGGTGTTGAAATCAGCGAGGGTTTGGAAAAACAGTACATTTACAAATGCTAGCAGATTTGGACACCAGAGGCGATCAGAGTGTTGAAACCAGTGAGCGTTTGCAGTGGGCATACATTTACAGATGCTAACTGATGTTGACACCGGTATTAAATTGACACTATAATAATATGTAATTCCGCAATCAGAGATTCAACTTTTAAAACTATTGGGAGGATTTTGCCATTATTAAAAGCAATTCCAAATTAAGATTATTTCATGTCCCGCAGTTTTAATGATTTTGATGCGAGTGTTTTGATGGAGACACCGTGTTGCCAAATTTACAACTAGTTTTTCCCACAAATTTTTATATCAGCTTTAAAAGGTGTATTGGCAACGGGTTAGGGCTCTGTTACTATTTAATTATTTTTTGTGAAATTTTGGCATTAAAGCTGTTCTTAGAAATAATATAATTTCTTCTTGTGGCCATAGAGTTGTAAAATACGTTCTCGGACAGGTTTGTTCAGTTTTAGGTTTCATCAGTATATTTTTTAAATTTTTTATCTTTGCCGAGTTCTTTTACTGCGACTGCGCGATTCGTATTGGTATAAAATTTTGGCAGCACCGCATACACCTGACATTTTATTAAAAAAGATACTGATGAAACCTAAAACTGAGCAAACCTGTCACGACTTTTATGCAATTTTAATTTCTGCACCTTGTAGGGCCGATCTGGGTTAGCTTTTATTTCTTATTCATCTTAACATCTCACAAAACCAGCCTAATGCTGAAGGGCATGGATCTGCTCATTAACGTAATATTTTATTTTTATTTTGTTCGTTTGCTTTAATAAATATTTTTTTTCAATATTCCAACAACGTTTTATTGTTATTTTCCGTACAGGCACAATCATGGAAAAAGGTTATCTACTGCTCAGGTTATCTAAACCTCACTGGTTTCAACACTATGATCGCCTCTGGTGTCCAAATCTGCTAGCATTTGTAAATGTACTGTTTTTCCAAACCCTCGCTGATTTCCACACCCTGGTTTCAACACATGCTAGCATCTGTAAATATGCTACCGGGGTGTGTAGTGCGCGCATTGTGCGGAAAATAAAGCAACTAATAAACTGCGCCTCCCTTTGCTTCGTATACATGCATACCCTAGTTTTCTGCTAGCTTGTACAACTATAAAACATTTGGTCTTCAAATAGGTAATTAAATTTAAAAGCGTGGGACGAAGTTATAGAGCGGTCTAGGTATAATAAACAAAATGTAATGTAGGTAGGTAACTACATTACATTTTGTTTATTATGCCTAGATCGCCTTATATGTAAGTATCAGAAAACATCACATTTTAGCACAAATAACTAAAAAAAAAATTGTTTTTTCCTTGGAAAATTCAATTTTAAATCGCTATTAGCCGCAATGTGTCAACACTATTGTTTCAGCGGTGCTACCACGTTTACTTATTCTCCCTGAAGAAGTTGTTAAATTAGGATTAAAGTAAAGTTACAATTCTGTCCAAGTCAACAATATTTTTTATGTTTAACCCACATCAAATATCAAATCCGGTAATTGTTCGGATTAATGGAAACACCGAATTTTTTGATACAATTTTGCTCGGGTTTGCTCAGGTTTGTTATTTTGTGTAGACACCATTGACTATGTATAATATTTGTCCATGCTTGGGATTTTGAGTAGTACATATAAGATTAGCAATTATATATAAAATTTAACATACTCATTGGCGCTAACCCGCGTGAATGCGCTTTCTATTGCCAGTATTATGTGAAAATGATTCACAGAATTACAGTTTAGCTATTATTACTGTGTACGTATAAGTCCTAGGCGTTTTGTACTAGAAGTCTTGGGTTTAAGCGGGATTAAATTCCATTTCTCGAGCATGGGCAAATGTCATACGACGAGCCTGCAAAATAACAAACCAGAGCAAATCCGAGCAAAATTTCATTAAAAAATTCGGTGTTTCCATTAATCCAGGAATTCAAAAAACGGGTCTCTTTATAAATTTTGCATCGATATAGCATTGCCATTCAAAAATTTGATCTAGTACATACAGGGTGGCTCAAAACTGTAAAAATCCTAATCCATGTGAACCTAAAAGACATAATTAGATTAGTTTTGGAAATTAGGTTTGGAACATACAGGAGGTCCCAAATATAAAATTAATTTTCAATTATGGCTTTTACAAAAAAAACGTATATCTTCATAAAAAGTTCTACATTGTTAAAAAATAGCACGGTTATTCAAAAATTGTATTTAAGGCATACAGGGTGGCTAAAAAATTTAAATTCAAATTGTGACTTTTAGCTTTTTGAGCCACTCTGTATTGTCATACATGAAGTTTTTGAATAGCCGTGCTCTTTTTTACAATGTAGAACCTTTTATGTAGATATATTTTTTTGTAAAGTCGGCAATACAAAAAATTAATTTTATTTTTAGGACTTCCTCTATGTTCCAAAACTAATTCACTAAAAAATACGCTTTTATGAGTAGTGCAGTAAAAAGTTAATAAATTACAGTTAAAGTAGGATTTGTTGGAATAAATCAAAAAAATTCAGTCTTTATCACCTAAATCCGCTTCTTGCAAATTCTAGCATAATTTATAAAATTTTGTAAAGTTTTAAATGATGTCTTATTAACTAACATTGATAGGACAAGAACTTGTCAAAACCTGATTTATCAACTAGTAATCTAATTTTAAACCAGTACTTAGTCTTAAAACTATTTAAGGAATGCGGTGGTAATTTTTTAACTACCTACGTTCTTGCAACCCATTATATTGGACATCAGTGTTTCTCTGATAGCCTATACATGCCATTGCAGACTGCTAGAAATATTCCACTTCCCCACAATTCAATAATATAACGAAATGGTGCAGTTCCTGCTGTTCCTGTTCTATCTACCTATTCACCACCAACTAAGCACGCGAGTTTATCGGGTTGCCTACAGTTGATTGCAGGAATCTCAGCAGAATAGTATAAAACATTGCAGAAATCGCCTTGGCGTAAAACGTAAGTTGCGCAAGAGTGTTAATTTGTACTGTTCTCGTACTTGAACACAACAGAGATGGAGATAATCCGAAGATATCCGGTTTTATCAATAAATGTGAAACTTGGCAGGAATATTAATATTTTGTCGTCAACGTCACTCCACAGTCCATAAGCAGGAATCTTTTAGCCGATGAAAGTAATAGGATCAAAGCTAATACCCCCATAAAAATGCGACAATGCAGACATAATATTTAGGAAATATGTATTTAATATCAGATAACGAACGATTTATTTACATATCTTTGTGAGGTGTAAAAAAGTTAATTACGTAATAATTTTTTTTTAATTCCATGTAATTTAGTTTCCTTGCTACGTTTAGATAAAAATATGACCAGTAGCTACGTCTAAGGTGCACAGATAATAACTTGCTTATTCACTAAAGCTCAATAGTTGAGAAAGTACTACTTTTTTAAATTTTAACTTGCTTTTAAAATTTTTATGTAGCAACACAATTTTAGGTCAGCCCTAATTAAAAAATAAAATTATTAATATAATAAGAATTAAAATTAGGTGTACATACGTATCTCTAAGACAATTCAATGCGACTCTTGTTCCGAACAAATTCAATGGCAGTACTTGGAAAGAGAATGTGAATAGTTTAAATCCCAAAAATATTATAATATTATCAAGCAAAATTTCAAGGCAACTTTAGATATTTAATTAACGTATTTTTAATTATTTTGGTCAGCAATTAGTCACAATGTTTCCATATTTTTCCAAAAATAAATTTTTAAAAGTATATTTTTCAAAAATAGAATTTTTGCCATTGGTTGTCAACTTGTCACAAATAAATGCAATTCGTTGACGGCGGGTATTGAATTAGGTACATTTTTATATTTATTTATGTACAGTATTTAAAAAGTTCTAACAAAAACAATAACGAGAACACTTAAAATAAAATCTAATATTTAGTCATATAACCCTGTTTTTCAGTTACTTAAGCCAGTCTATTCGGCATTGACTGTATTATATTATATATAATACTGGGGTTAAGCTCTTCCCAGCACTCGTAGACTTTTCCCATAATTACTCTGAGTTTTGTAGGCCAAAATTTAGTTTATAAGTTTTCTTTACAATTATGCCCTAAATATTTTCAATAGGATTCATATCGGGGCTAAAAGAGGGCCATAGCAGCAATTCCACATTATTAGTTTGAAACCAATTCGTTACAGCATTGCATTGGCGGTGTGAACTGGACAGTTATCTTATTGATATATAATGTTACTATTTGGATAAATTTGCTCAGTGGATCGGAGCAGTATGTTTTCTAAAATGTTGATATAATTTTCAGTGTTAAACCTTGCTTCTAGTCTCCAGCAAACACCAGGCTCATGGACAATTATTCAACCCCATACATTAACAAAAAGAGTCCAGATCTAAATGCCAGGGAGCTCGTGTATCATTCTTCAAACCTGGTATTGTCAGGGCGATAAACACGAATTTGGCCATATAAGTACTACACTGAAATATCCTTTCGTCAGTAAAACAACCCTGTTCTAAAACTCAAGATTGCGTTGTATAATTTAATGCAAAAAATACCCTTGCTTGCCGCCGTTCTGCAGTGAGAAACATTTTTTTCGCTGCCGAGCGGTTTTTTACTTCGGATTCCCTGGCCCTTCTGCTGGATGTAGGTTGTAAGCCAGGACATGTCGTATTAATCACAGCATCTCTCGCCGTTGCGAATGGATTCTCTCTTAGGTACCTATCAAAAGAAAAGTAGCATCCTGTTTAGGGTTGGCAAGTTTGGGACGACCTGAACTAACTTTTCTTTTTACTGAACTCTCTTGCTCCCACCGCTGGTTAATTTTCATTATCGTTTTCTTATCCTTTCTATAGAACTGTGCTTCATCGCGAATTTTCCATCCTTCTTCGATTTTGATCACTATTTGTGCCATTTCAATTTCAGATAACGGATGTGGCATTTTTATTTTGTACTATCAATGTTTGTCGAGCATTACCACCACGCACTTTCAAAATTTATTACCACGACGCCAATAAATTGCATTTTTGACCACCTGTCGCGGTTCAAACTAACTAATGATAAGGGACTAAACGTGATAACGTCGCCTTCGCTATTACGCTCTTTCCATGCAAACAGATTCGGCGTAGGGATCAACCCGCACCAACAATGCTGTCGGACCCGTTGCGGTGACGACGAGAGATTACTATTGATTGTCAATACAAACAAAAAGGATTCTCGCCGCTCCAGAGAAAAAAAAGACTAAAAATTTATTAACGCTTCCACTGTATTTTTGCCTTTATAAGTTTCATCTAAAAGTGTAATTAACACAATAAAGTAAATAGTGTCAGTTTCTGAAGTGCAGTATTTTGTATTGGGCCCCAGATTGCCGTGGACAGCTGAGAAAATATTCAAAGCCTCACGGAATCGCACATTTTGGTAGCAGAGCGTGGTTTATTCTTCAGTGCTGACGATTTGGCGAAGAATTTATGACTGTTTAAAGGCCTATTTGTGGCTAAGAAAGGCAGTTTGAAGGCCTATTTGTGGCTAAGAAAAGCAATTTGTAGATACCTATTTGTGGTGATCTTGAAGAGAGAAAATAGATTATTGGTGAGTTCGTTCCAGTTATAAAGGCTTGTAGTTTGCAATTGTTTTATTTTGAATGAGTTAAAAATAGAAATCTGGCTTATTTGGAGCTTTGTTAAATTTGAATAAAGCATATTTTATTGTCGATTGCTATAAAAACTCCCTAGGGGCGGCGGGGAAAACTTGTTGAAATAATTGTAGATTCTTTAAAATAAAATAATAAAAATATATTTGTACAAGAAAAAATATTTATTGGTAAATTTTGAAATATTTAAAATGTCGAACGACAACGAAAATAAAGAAATAAATAACACAAGTTTTGAAATTCTAAAAAGGCAATGGGGTTTTTTAAAGGGTAGTCTGACTAGATTTGAAAATTATGTAAAAGATTATAAGGGCCATGACAGAGTTTTCGAGTTAATGTCCCGTTTGCAAAAAATTGAAGCAAGTTATGATGAGTTTATGTCATTGCAGAGTCAAATAGAGTTAACTGATAGTAATCAAGAAATTGAAAGGTCTGATTATGAATCAAGGTTTTTCGAAGCGGTTGCAATCGCGAAAGGGCTCTTAGATGATTACCATCGCAGTCAAGTTAATACGCAAGCAATCCCACACGTATCTACACCACAGACTAACTCATTATTAACATTACCTCCAATTTCAATACCAGATTTCGATGGATCTTATCATAAATGGTCAACCTTTTATGACATATTCGATTCAGTCATAAACAAAAACCCCAATTTGTCGAATGTCGAAAAATTTTATTATTTGCAAGCCCATTTGAAGGGTGAAGCTGCTTCAGTGTTGGAATCACTGACTGTAAATGCCGCAAATTATCCCGTGGCATTAAATTTATTGTGTGATCGTTTCGAAAATAAAAAAATGGTTATAAGAGAACACACCAAACATATTTTTGATTTACCTAATGTAGTTAAATATTCACATACTTCTTTAAGGCATTTTTTGGACGAATTTTTGAAAAATTATAGGTCATTAAAAAATTTAAATGAACCTGTACAGTCTTGGGGTACGATTTTAATTTATTTATTGTTGTCAAAATTAGATATGCCTACCAAAAAAGAATGGGAAATTAAAACAAAGGATGTAGTTTCTCCCTCTGTTGATAGTTTTATTGAGTTTTTGACTGAACGTTGTCAATTATTAGCTTCTATTGATACCAAAAATAGTAGTAAATCAGAGGGTAAAGCGCATGTACATTTTTCTTTGGAAAGGGACCCATGCATTGTTTGTAAGGGTCAACATTTGATTTATTATTGTAAAGAATTTTTGAAACGACCAGTGGCGTCTCGTTTCTTGGAAATTAAAAAATTAAAGGCTTGTACAAATTGCCTTAAAATTGGTCATTTTGTTAATGATTGTGAAATGAAACCTTGTCGAATTTGTAGTAAAAGGCATAATGTCTTACTTCATTTTTCAAACTCTAAAGAGAACAAAGATAACCTGAATGAAAAGAAACATAACAATAAAGGTTCCAATTTATTACCTGAACCTGTTTCCAAGGGTAATAATAATAGCTTAAATTGTGAAAATGAAACGGATACTCAAAATACTGAAACAAATAAGGTTACTGTCACGCATGCTTATAATGGTGAACTTGTGCTGTTGTCGACAGCATTAATAAATATATTGGATTCTGATGGTAATCCAGTGCTTTGTAGAGCTCTTTTAGATAACGGAAGTCAGAGCAATTTTATTACTAAAAATTTGCAAAATAAATTGAAATTAAAATCTAATAAAATAAACTTACCAAGTATAGGTATAAATTCAGTAGTCTCAAATATTTCAGAAATCGTTAAAACTAGAATAAGATCGCGGGATAATAATCATCAGTTTGATTTGCAATTTTTGGTTCTTGAAAACATTACAGATAACTTTCCGCAAAAGGAATTTAGTATGCATGATTTGGATATTCCTAAAGATATACTTAAGTTTAGCTGATCCAAACTTTAATCAACCTTCACAGATTGATGTATTGTTGGGTGGCAGTATTTTTTATAATTTGCTTTTAAAAGATCAAAAAAAATTGGGTAACAAAAAACCTGTTTTACAAAACACAAAATTTGGTTACATTATTTCTGGCTCTTTTTATAATTTTGCGGATCAAGCAAAGGGTCTTTGTCATTTTTCTAAAACTGATGACACTTTGCTTAAGCAATTAGAGTCATTTTGGCAAATAGAAGAATGCCCTTCGAAAAAGGTATTATATTCTAAAGAGGAGCAAGATTGCGAAGATTTATTTTGTAATACTACAGAACAAGATGAAAGTGGTAGATTTGTCGTTAGATTGCCTGTTCGGGATAATGTGGAGAGTTTGGGAGAATCAAGAGGTATGGCTATAAAACGATTTCATAATTTAGAAAATAAATTGCCAGATATTAAAAAAAGTTATTGCCAGTTTATTGATGAATACATAGAGTTAAAACATATGTCTCAAATTGAAAATTCTGATGTTAAAAATGAGCCTAATTATTATATGCCACATCACTGCGTTTTGAAAAATTCGTCCGTGACAACAAAGTTACGGGTCGTGTTTGATGCGAGCGCTAAAACTACTACGAATGTGTCCTTGAATGAGGTTTTGAAAATAGGGCCTTGTATTCAAGAACCTATATATTGGATTTTGCTTAGATTTCGTATGTATCCTATCGTTTTCACCAGTGATATTGCTAAGATGTATAGATGTGTAAATGTGCATCCTAATGATCGAGATTTTCAAAGAATAGTGTGGCGTTCGGATCCTTCTGATTCTATAAAACATTATAGGCTAAACACAGTTACTTATGGCACTGCTCCAGCCTCATTTTTGGCCATTAGATGCTTAAAGGAATTAGCTATAAAAAACTCTGTTGAAAATCCAAACGCTGCACATTCAATACTGCATAATTTTTATGTTGATAATTGGTTGGATGGTGCGAAAGATGTAAGTTCAGCTCTGGCTCTTGTTGAGAAAGTTAAAAATATATTGGATTCAGCTGGGTTTTATTTGAGACAATGGATGACAAATAGTCAGGACGTTTTAGATTATCTTCAAAATTCTCATGATGTTTCTGATAATCAATATATTATTATTGATAATACCAATTGTAAAACTTTGGGTTTACTTTGGCAATCATCGAGTGACAATTTTCGTTATACTTCTAATCTCGATAAGCATAAAAATATTACTAAAAGGATAACTTTGTCCGTAATTAGTCAAATCTTTGATCCTTTGGGTTTGTTAGTTCCACTATTGATTAAAGCTAAAATTTTGATGCAGGATCTATGGCAACTGAAGGTCGATTGGGATGACCCATTGCCTGCACATATCAATACTTGTTGGTCACAATTGTTGAATGAACTTGATATGATAAATACAATAGAGATCCCACGTCAAATCTTAGTTGATTCACCAAATTATATCGAAATACACTGTTTTTCGGATGCGTCTGAAAAGGTTTACGGCAGTTGTGTTTATTTGCGTTCAATTGATAAAGATGGTAATATTTTGGTTCGCTTAGCATTTGCAAAATCACGAGTTGCGCCCTTAGAGAAAATAAGCTTACCTCGTCTTGAGCTATGTGGCGCACTTTTGTCCACTAAAATATGTCAGATTGCTTTAAATGCTCTTAAATTAACGATTGATAAAATTTGGTTCTGGTGTGATTCCTCCATTGTACTGGCTTGGATAGCTACAGAGCCCAGCCATTTAAAAACTTTTGTTTCTAATCGAATTTCGGAGATTCAACAGTTTTCGCAGCTTTCACAATGGAAGCACGTTTCAAGTGAAGAAAATGTTGCCGATTTCATTACTCGCGGCATTAGACTAACAGATACGCTCAAGATGTCGCTATGGTTTAATGGACCTACATGGCTTTCGTTGAGTGAAAATTGTTGGCCAGTATCTAATATTAACTTTGACAAAACTAAACTTCCTGAATTTAAACAAAATACATCAAAAAATACTAGCTGTGTCTCAGTAGATGTATCAAATTTAGAGAATGATATAATAAGCAGATTTTCGTCCTTATCAAAATTAATAAATGTTATTGCTTATATGCTTCGATTTTACAATTGTTCTTTAAAAAAATTAAGGCCTGAAACATTAGAACTAACAGTTGACGAAGTTAATACAAGTATTTGTACTATTGTAAAATTCATTCAAAACCAAATATTTCCTGTTGAATTAAAATGCTTAAAAAATAAAAAACCTATTCCTAAGGGCAGTAAATTAATTTCATTAGATCCCTATTTAGACGAAAATGGTATTATCAAGGTTGGTGGGAGACTTAAACACTCACAATTGATTTCTGAAAGTAAACATCCTATAATAATTCCAGCAAATAATCATTTTACCACACTTGTTATCAGAAATGAACATTTAAAAAATTTACACGCCGGGCCGCAATTAGTGCTGTCCAATGTTAGATTGCAATATTGACCTTTAGGTGGTAGACGCACTGTTAATAACGTTTTGAAAAAATGCGTTGTGTGCTTTAGAGCAAAACCTCCACATTTGACCCAAAAAATGGCTAATTTACCGAAAGATCGGGTTACTCCAACTTATCCTTTTTTAAAGAGTGGTGTCGATTTGGCAGGACCTTACTTAATTAAAGATAGTAAACTTAAAAATAGAAAATTTATTAAGGCTCATCTTTGTATTTTTATTTGTTTGGTTAGTAAGGCCATACATGTGGAATTGATTAGCGAATTGTCAACTAATTCCTTTCTTAATGCTCTAAAACGCTTTATATCAAGGAGAGGACTCTGCACTGATATATACTCGGACAATGGCACGAATTTCGTTGGTGCAAATAAAACGTTATTAGAGGTTTTTAAACAAGTAGACGACACAAAATTAAAAAATTTTTTGCTCGAAAATAAAATAAGGTGGCATTTTATTCCGCCACGATCTCCGCACTTTGGGGGATTGTGGGAATTTGCAGTTCGATTAACTAAGTACCATTTACAACGTGTTTTGAATAATACATGTTTAACCTATGAAGATTTCTATTCATTGCTTGTGCAAATTGAGGCTATTGTGAACTCTCGCCCTCTGGTTCCTCTCACAGAAGATCCAGAAGATTTAAACGTATTGACACCTGGTAATTTTCTAATTGGTCGTCCTATGCTTGCTTTGCCGGAAATTCCAGTTCTTAATGAAAGGCTTACCTATGCTTCGCGTTATAAGCAAATGCAAATGTTAGTACAACACTTTTGGACCAAATGGTCACGTGATTACTTACATACGTTACAACAACGTTCAAAATGGCGTAGTGATACTAATATTGAGATTAAAATTGGATCTTTAGTTATTTTAAAAGAAAATGACAGTTCGCCTATGTTTTGGAAACTGGGACGTATCACAGACGTTTTTCCGGGTGATGTCGGAATTGTGCGCGTCGTGCAAGTTAAGACATGTGGCGGACATTTTAGAAGAGCTGTAGCTAAAATTTGTGTTTTACCAGTTGACATTGAAAATAACTCGAATTAGTGTTGAAAGTCAAGCCATTCAAGGGCGGCGGTATGTCGCGGTTCAAACTAACTAATGATAAGGGACTAAACGTGATAACGTCGCCTTCGCTATTACGCTCTTTCCATGCAAACAGATTCGGCGTAGGGATCAACCCGCACCAACAATGCTGTCGGACCCGTTGCGGTGACGACGAGAGATTACTATTGATTGTCAATACAAACAAAAAGGATTCTCGCCGCTCCAGAGAAAAAAAAGACTAAAAATTTATTAACGCTTCCACTGTATTTTTGTTCTTTATAAGTTTCATCTAAAAGTGTAATTAACACAATAAAGTAAATATTGTCAGTTTCTGAAGTGCAGTATTTTGTATTGGGCCCCAGATTGCCGTGGACAGTGCTACAAGTGCGCGGCAGCTTTTCGCCAGGAGCATTTATGGGCCGTAGGTTTTTTAATTTTCCTTTTTCCTCTTCTTTGTTTAGGTTTTCCAAGACACTAGGGCGCCACTGAGTTTTTGTTAAAGAAAAATACGCTTACAGCTTAATAAACTCAGAACTTAAGCTGATATTTGATTTTTAAAAAATGTTATAAAATTCTTTGCATGTGTTTTAGCAGGCAATAAAACAAACCATTCCCCAAAATAAAATATATTTATTCTTATTTAAGAAAAGCTTGTCGACAGCTAAAAGGATTTGGTCATTAATAAAATAATACCTACTTGAACATATGGGTAGTAGATACTTAAATTAAATTACAGTATGAAAGGTTATCAAATATTTTTAGTACCATTTTGGCAAGTACAGTTTAGTAAATATAAAATATACACCCTGCTACAAACAGCCTAATAAAACAGATAAGTTAAACCATCAGGTAACGCAACAAGGGTAGATACCAAAAAAAATCATGATTCTTTTCGCTACGCCCTAAAGAAAATGATACAAAACTTACCAAAACAGTTTTATACACTCTATTAAGTCAATATTCACTTGATAAGCCGCATGGTACCAAAAAAATATATATACAATTTTATTCATCAGTAATCAAAAACATAATACGGCAGATTTAAAATAGGGGTAATTACGTAATAATATTACCTCTAAATACTTATTTTTACAAAATTTACATTAGTCCACAGGAGACTTTATACTGCGATGCTTTAAATAAAAGGGATTATGTAATAATAATAAATTCATAAATTAACATTTTATATATGCAGTTATAACCAAAAATCGGCGTACAGGCCTTACCCAGAGACAAAATGGAGTACAATCCACCGTAGCACGCGGAACTGAGTGCTTAGGGTGACTATCCTGACGGAGGAGGAAAGCTCTGAAAAGCTACCTTTCTAGATGTGGATCGGCATGGTCCCAAGGTTGTATCGAGGTGATGCGGCTGGACCACCTGGAGTAAGTACCCCTTCAGACTCTATGGTGTTGACGATAGAAACTCATGAGAAGCCACATACATAGGGTTGCATCCATCTCGGGACATCTCTTCGCAAGGAGTAGCGGGAAAAACAGGTACGGGGAATTGCATCCGTCTCACAACATTTCTTTAAAAGGAGGGACAGAAAACCATGGACCGGGGGTTGCATCCACCATGAAACATCCTTTCAACTGTCGAAATTTATTCCTTTACCCGGAAAAAACCCTCATCCCTATTGGAGGGTTACCAAAACGAAAAAACGATCATCGGCCACATTGTGACTTTTGCCACAATCACAAACTAGTAGGTTCAACTTATAAAACGAGGGTTATAACTAACGGCCCTCTCTTGCCAAGACTGTTTGGCCAAGATTCTTCCACAACCACCTTGTCCTTTCTTAAATTCACCCCAAAAACCTCCCACGACATCAATTTCTTGCCCCTCACAATTGGAACTCCATGTGTCACATTGGACCAATCAAAGCATTCGACGTCAGCCCGAATGTGCGCCGTTCAAAACTCGGCCTCTACATAATTATATTTTGGTTGTTCCCAAATGTAAACACGATGTTTTGAAATGGCAATCATATTAGGAAATAAGAAGAAAAGAAACGGAAGATTCTCTGGACTTGCAGACACTGTAGCCTTAGAAAAACAAAGTATTCGCTTCGTTAATTAGAATTAGTAATCAGTTATTAATTAGTATTTTATTTTAGCTTACAATTAATCAAAATATACTATATACAATTAAAATGGGAGAAACGTGCTACAAGAAAAGGATTTTTTTTAGAGCAGTTGTTACGTAGTTCTTAAAGTACACGCAATGATATAGGTAATATTCTTAGGAAATGCTAAATTAAACAATGAATACAATACTGTAAATTGGTCTTTTAGGGTGAATCAACTCAAGTGCAGAAATAAAATTAAGACATTCTGGACTCGCACAACATTGCGTACCATGGATTTGAACTGTATAGGATTAAAAAGGGATGCCAAAATGCATAACCTACATCCTTGTAAAACATAAATGCTTGTTATTTGTGTAAGAAATTAATAATTTAATAAAACAAAATTTACAACAAGTTACTAGGTATTCAAAGTTATTCAACAGTATTCTAGACATTTTTTTTTTAGAACTACGTAAGATCTGCATTCCTGATAATTTACAGAGACATCTGAATTAGAACCAAAATATGGTTTTAAATCTTTCACGTGCCAACGACCAGCAGGTGTGCCGTCTGCGTTGCGCAATTCATAGACTAAACGAAAGATTCTTTTTTCTACGGTACAAAGAACATATTTGGGGGCTAATTTACCGGAAAACTTATTTGCTGCGTCCGATAAAACTTTGTTGCGTCGCCAAACCCGTTCACCCTGTTCAAAACTAGCATCTCGCTTCCGGAGGTTATAAGACTTGGCATAGCGTTTATACGCTTCGTGCAACCGCTTTCGAACTTCTTCGAAAATATCCGATAAATTTTTAACATCGCCGACGTACTCGTCGCGATCTCCGGCAGTAATCTCTATACCTTCGGTAGAAGTTATATCCCCGTAGTAACGACCAGAAATAGGTACATAACGACCGTAATTTAAAAACGCTGGTGAGTAACCAGTCACTTCGTGTTTGGCGGTATTAATGGCATGTCTAATTTTGGGTAATTCTTTATCCCAGTCTTTATGTTCTTCAATGTAACAACGGATTGCGGTTCCGACAGTTTTATTATTTCGCTCGACGAAATTACAGTGGGGAGAATATTTAGGGCTATACCAAATTTTTTGAACATTGTATTGCTGAGAAAGCTTTTTAAACTCCGAACCGGCAAATTGTGAACCATTGTCACACAATATAAATTGAGGAACGCCTCTCTCAAGAAAAACTTCTTCTTCGATAAATTTTATTACACTCTTAGCTGTAGCTTGTCTAATCGGATGAAGGAGAGTATATTTAGTAAACCAGTCTCCCACGACGAGTAAATAAGCATTACCCTTGGAAGACCGGGGAAAAGGTCCCATTAAATCTACGGCAATAATTTGCCAAGGAAATTGTACGGATTTCTCAGCACCCATAAAACCCATACGCGGACTGTTAGCTAATTTTTGTGAAGAACACACCTTACAAGCTTTAACATACCGCAAAATATCTTTTCGCATTCGCGGCCAATAATAATTATCTTGAACTCTACCTAAAGTTTTAAAGAAACCAAAATGTCCAGAAGTAGGTGGATCATGACAAGAACTAACTATTTTATTACGCAAGTACTTTGGAACTAAAGTTTTCCACTCGTTTATATTTGTCTTTACTTTAGATCTAGACAAAATAAGTTTATAAATTATATTAGTTTCTACCTTAAAATGAGGGTAAGAATCGGGGCTTTTAACTATTTTTTCTTTCAACGTAAGATACCACGGATCTAGCTGTTCTAAGGAAACGTCTATTAAGGATACTTGTGGAATCCTGCTTAAAGCTTCAGGGACTACATTAAAACGTCCTTTTCTATGTATTAAATCAAAATTGTACTGGCGCAATTTCATTGCCCATCGTGCAAGTCTTCCCGTAGGATTTTTTAGGTTATTCAGATAAAGTAAAGAGTAATGATCGGTTATTACTGTAAACCTAACACCCTCTATCCACGGTCGAAAACGCTCTAAATTAAATAACAAGGCTAGACATTCCTTTTCGGTTACTGTATAATTACGCTCAGTTCTAGTAAGAGAACGACTCGCGTACGCGATAACCCGTTCTTCACCGTCTAAAATTTGGGTAAGCACACCGCCTAAACCCGTATCACTAGCGTCGCTTTGAACAGTAAAAGGCTTAGTAAAATCAGGTTGACATAAAACTGGAGCAGACACCAAGGCTTGCTTAATTCTCGTAAAAGCCTCCTCTGCTTCATTCGTCCACTTAATAGGCTCTCTTTTTTTCTTACCACGTAATAAATCGTTAATAGGAGAAGTCAAAGTAGAAAAGTCTTTAATAAAACGACGGTACCACGAACATAGTCCAATAAATCGTTTAATTTCGGTACTATTCGTAGGACGCGGGTAATTTATCATACTAGAAATTTTCTCAGGATCGGTACGTAACCCGTTTGCGCCTACAACATAACCAAGAAATTTAAGGGTAGTTTTAAAAAATTCACATTTCTCTATACTAATAGTCAAGTTTGCGTCTTTAAGACGATTCTTTACTTCTCTTAACAAAGATAAATGCTCTTCAAAAGTAGACCCTAACACTATTATATCGTCAAGATAGGTAAATATTTTAGGCTCGAAACGTGGCCCAAAAATTTTGTCAACTAAACGTTGCTGTACTTGCGCAGCATTACAAAGTCCAAACGGAACAACTTTAAATTGAAAAAGACCTCGACCGGTGACACTAAATGCGGTTTTTTCGCGTGAGTTTTCGTCTAACGGTATTTGCCAAAACGCCTTGCGTAAATCTATAGTCGATATAAATTTTGCGTCCCTTAACATATTCAAAATACGGTCGATACTAGGCAAAGGGTAGGAATCGTGACGCGTCTGCGCGTTAAGCATGCGCCCATCATAGCACAGTCTATGAGAACCATTTGATTTTTTCACAAGTAAAACCGATGCACAATAAGGGCTATTTGAAGGTTCGACAACATCTAAATATAACATCTCGTCTAGCTCCTTATTTAAAATTTCTGACATATAAGGTGACATAAGGTATTGTTTTTTCTTAAATGGCTTTGCGTCGCCAGTATCTATTGTCATAGTAATTTTATCTGTACGCCCCAAACGCGTTTCACTAGAAATTTCTTGAAAAGAATCGATACATTTTTGAGCGGCTGCTCTTTGCTCAAACTCTAGTTCATCTAAAGTCACCAAATAATTTAAATTAGTTTGATTCGTGCTTGATATGCTAGTTAAATTATTTTGAGTATTCCATGTATTATTTCTAAAGTCCAATAATAGTGAAAATTGGCGTGCAAAATCGCTACCGAAAATAAACCCATGGCGTATTGAAGGTACAACTAATGCCCTAACTACACGACATTCATCGCTAATCACCACTGGTAAATCAACCAGGCCTATCACTTTTTGCGGCGAGCCGTCTGCAACGGAAATATTTTTTACACTCGCTGGGTTTATTTTAATTTTAAACTGATCTAAAATGTTTTGACCGCTAGCACCGATAATTGACGATGTTGCGCCGGAATCGAAAAGAGCAATTACTTCGGTATCAAATATTTTTACTGAAATATAAGGTCTATTGTCAAAATTTCTTTTTTCCAACATTGGAGAAATTTCATTCCTCACTACGGGAAATTTTAAGTTATGATAAAAGTTTTTAAAGAATTTTATATATTTAGTTTGTTCAACAGTAGGATACCTTTTATTTTTAATTTTGGCCTGTTTATTTGCGACATAGTTTCGGCCGTAACGTATGCCGCTACGATTTAGTTTTTTGAACATCTGGTACAAGTTTTAATAGTAAAATTGGCAGCGCCACAACCAAAACAAAATTTATTTCTCTTGGCTTTACAATTGGAGAAAACATGACCTAATTTATTACAATTGCAACATTTTACTTTACTGTTTCCTGAGGAGGAATTTTGTGTCGAAACGTGGCGTTCAAAAACACGAGACGGAAAATTTGAAATATTTTGTCTATTCCTATTGCCTGAATTATTATTATTATTATCCGTATTAATTTCACAGAGTTGAGAGGGAGAACGAGAAACAGAACAACGATTTTTATTTTTTATGTAATTAGCCTCCTCTAAACGTTTAACTAAATTTACCAATTCTTGAACGGAATCAATAGTACATAAAGCTAGCTGAGTAATATGTTCGGCTAAAAGGTTTTGTTTTAAAATTTTAACTTTAGTTGTTTCACATGGGGTTCTACTTAGTCTCGAAAAAAGATTTTCTAGCTGAGCTACAAAAATTATGACCGACTCATCTTTGCGTTGCTTGCGCGATTTTATTTGTTCCCAAATTTCGTCTTCTACACACGGCGATAGAAAGTCTCTTTTTATCCTTTCTAATAAATCAGGCCAATTTAAAACAGAGCTCTTTATGCTACGGTACCAAACAAAAGCATCGCCCACAAACAATTCAACAGCCGATTTAAATAAATCGCCTTCAGAAACACCCCGCGCGTCCGCGACTTCAGTTATGCGTTCAATAAAATTATACACGGCTTTTGGATCCCCGTTAAATTTAACATTCCAATCTGAAAGTAAAATCTGTTTATTTTGACACGTTATTATAGGGGGTGGAACATTTACTATTGATGGTCTAGGAAAACTTTGGTTACTTGTGTTCGCGGTATCGGTAATAATTATTCTAGCATGTACATCTGCATCTAATTGAAGGCATGTTGCGTACGTTTCTTCTTTATAAAGTTTTACGTCTTCGATATCATCCCCTTCGGTAGGAATTTTAAGTCTAAGAACGCGGTTCGTAACATGAGCAATCCTTGATCTTATTCTAGCTAGAAGCGTATCTTCGGGATTGCCTTCGAAATCTAAGATAAGACCGGTTATATCGACAACCGTCGCGTTAATAGCATCGAGTTCTGTGTCAAAATCACTTATATAATTATCTAAATCAATTTTATCAGCTCCTTGGGCTTCTTTCTGCAAGAGTCTAGCTAAAATTTTAATTTTTTCGGAACGTTCTTTTCTACTTCTAACACCACGAATATTCAATTCATAATCAATCTCAGGTAACAAAAGATGTCTAGGGGAAAATTGGTAATCCATTTCTATAAATATTTCCGGTACTATATTATTTGTATTCTAAATAAAATATTTCATAAATATCTAGTCAAAATCGCAAAGGAATGTATGTGTACCACAAAAAAAGGAATTTCATACAGTATAAAAAGAGTAGGTAAAAATATCAAGAATTTTGTTATCATTCGTAGATAAGAATAAGCTTGTTTATGCTACCAAACACATGCAACTTGAGAAAATAAAATTTACTTAAATGCCTGGAATTAAAAAATAGTTTGATATTAAAGAATTTTAACGTTCTTAATTTGGAAAATGGAAAATTCGGAGCCTCACGTTACTGGGCGCCATTTAACTTGCAGCGTTCTGGGGTTAAATAGATAAATTTAACTACCCAGAAGTGCTACAAGTGCGCGGCAGCTTTTCGCCAGGAGCATTTATGGGCCGTAGGTTTTTTAATTTTCCTTTTTCCTCTTCTTTGTTTAGGTTTTCCAAGACACTAGGGCGCCACTGAGTTTTTGTTAAAGAAAAATACGCTTACAGCTTAATAAACTCAGAACTTAAGCTGATATTTGATTTTTAAAAAATGTTATAAAATTCTTTGCATGTGTTTTAGCAGGCAATAAAACAAACCATTCCCCAAAATAAAATATATTTATTCTTATTTAAGAAAAGCTTGTCGACAGCTAAAAGGATTTGGTCATTAATAAAATAATACCTACTTGAACATATGGGTAGTAGATACTTAAATTAAATTACAGTATGAAAGGTTATCAAATATTTTTAGTACCATTTTGGCAAGTACAGTTTAGTAAATATAAAATATACACCCTGCTACAAACAGCCTAATAAAACAGATAAGTTAAACCATCAGGTAACGCAACGAGGGTAGATACCAAAAAAAATCATGATTCTTTTCGCTACGCCCCACTAAGGGGTATTTGAGCCAAAAAACCGGTCATAAGTGGATTTTCTAAAATTGGCTAAAGGTCACAAACAATTCATGTTCCATGTAGTACAATAACCTGTCAATCGAAGGGCAGCCCCCAAACCCGCTCTTTACCTGCGGTCTGGCCGAGCAGTTAGTCTGAACCCAGTCATTGTGTGTTACGCGCGTCTTTGTTCTCGGCGCTCTAGTTTATTTTACATATTTCTCTGTGCTAACATGTCTTCGTGTGGTGATCTACCAGAAAATAACTTGCTGAATATGGAAGTTGAAGGTATGTACTTTGTAAAAAAATATAATACAATTCATTTTTCCTTAAGTTTCAGTATTTACGGTTATGTTGTAAATGTCCCTTTTTAGGACGTTTTTTTTTTAAATAAAATTTTATAAATTTAGTGTTTTGTTTATGTGCCGCGCTTTGTCGCCCTACATTTTAAATGTAGGAATAAAGTTTGAACATTTGCCTAGCAGAAACTGAAATAAAATCATCCCCCAACGTCCCCCATATTGTTTTATTGAATTTTGAAGTTTATAGGTAAAATTTTTCAAACAATCATTTTTGGTACTTTTTTCGTAGGTACTTCGGAAAAAGTCAAAACTGTCACCAGACTGGAATTATACGATATTCTGAAGGGGTTCAAAGGAAAGAAAATGGATGAAAAATTTACGTTACTGGAAGATAGCCTAGCTCAACTGACTTCGTGCCCAACTGAAGACAGGAATGTTTTGTCTCGTTCATTGAGGCATTTCAAGACGAGTTTTAAGCAGAAATGGACGGCAGCTCGTTACACTGATGAACGATTTTTGAAAAACAATGAAGAATGGCTTAAAACATCACTGGAGCTCCCTTCATGGTCACACAAGCCCGGTCGCCCAGTTAAACAATTCCATGAATTAAGTGAAAGGAGCAAGCGGCGGAGAACAGAAGAATTACGGGCTCAGGTACCTGTCGAAGAATTGACTTTCGCTGCACGTGTAAGTCAGAGCACTTCCGGGAATAAAGACACTTCGAAGATGATAAAAGAAATGACGTCTACGCCAACGAGAGCTAAGAAGTTCCGGAAAATAGTTTTTTCTAAAAGAGAACCTGTAGCGATGAAATATACACCACGAGAAGCGTTGTCATTATTTGTGGAAGGTAACTTTACAAGAAGCCAGTGGACATTATTACAAGGCGGCCGCAAAGAAATTTACCCTTGTTATTCTCTCTTACAAAAAGCAAAAAAGGAGTGCTATCCAAATGAAGAAAACATAACTGTTACCGAGACCAGCTTTAATGTAGAACTTCAAGCTTTGTTGGATCATACGGCTTTGCGCCTCATACAGTATTTGAAGGAAGTGATAGATACGTTGACTGAATTCGAAAAGCAGCACCTGCTTTTGATATCGAAATGGGGATGTGATGGTTCCCACCAAACTCCATTTAAACAAAAATTTGAAAACACCACAGATAATGATTCCAATATATTTGTGAGCTCGCTTGTTCCCGTGAGATTGGTTGTTTCGGTTGATGGTCAAACAACAAAAATCATATGGCAGAACCCAGTTCCTTCTTCGGTGAGGTTTTGCAGACCTATTAGAGCTCGATTCGTTCACGAAACGAAAGATATCACTAAGGAAGAAATCGGATACATAGAAAATCAGGCAAAAAATCTGAAAGAAACTGAAGAGAGCGAAATATCAGTGAAAATCAGTCACAATATCTTACTCACAATGGTAGACGGAAAGGTCTGCAACTCCGCGACAGACACTGCATCAACCATGCGATGCTATATGTGCGGACAGACATCAAAAGAATTTAACACATTAAAAAAAAGTGCCGTAAAAAATGAAGCCCTAAAGTTTGGACTCTCAGTTCTCCATGCCAGAATACGCTTTTTTGAGTCGCTGTTGCATTTGGCATATAAAGAACCACTGAAGAAGTGGCAAGCCCGTACGCCAGAAGAGAAAAAAATAGTCAAGGAAACAAAAGAGAAAATACAGAAATGTTTCAGAGAAGAAATAGGCCTGCTTGTTGATGTTCCTAAAGTTGGCTACGGAAATAGTAATGATGGAAATACGTCCAGGAGATTTTTCCAGAATGCAGAATGCTCTTCTCGTATCACCGGCATCAATATTGATTTGATAAACAGATTCAAAGTGGTTCTTGAGGTGATATCAAGCGGCCATGAGGTTGATCACCAGAAATTCGCTGATTATGCCCAAGACACTGCCAAGCTGTATGTAGAATTATACGGCTGGCATCCTATGTCGCCTACGGTGCATAAAATACTGATGCACGGTGCGCAGGTGATAGCAGAGGCAATTCTGCCAATTGGACAATTATCTGAGGAGGCCGCTGAGGCACGCAATAAACATTTTAGAAAATATCGGGTGGACTTCGCAAGAAAATTTTCCAGAATTGAGTGCAACAGAGATGTATTAAATAGATTGCTTCTAACATCAGATCCTCTCATCAGTTGTAGTCGTCCAAAAAATAAAAAGAAAAGCCTACCATTTTCTGATGAGGCAAAGACTATTTTAATTGCGGCAACACCGAACCACAACAAATCAGACGAAGAGACTGTCGAAGATGACGAGGATGTTGTCAGTGCATCCGAAAGTAGCGATTCCGAATAAAATTACTAAGAACATTATCCCTATCTATATTTTTTATGATTTTCCTTATGATTTGTGATGTTTTTTTTTTATTTTTTGATGTATTTTTATTAATAAAACCAAAATTTTGATCAGATATTTTCTTTTATCGTGAATTGAGATGATACAGGCCCTTATATAATTATGACCGGGTTTTTGCCTCAAATACCCCTTAGTGCGCCCTAAAGAAAATGATACAAAACTTACCAAAACAGTTTTATACACTCTATTAAGTCAATATTCACTTGATAAGCCGCATGGTACCAAAAAAATATATATACAATTTTATTCATCAGTAATCAAAAACATAATACGGCAGATTTAAAATAGGGGTAATTACGTAATAATATTACCTCTAAATACTTATTTTTACAAAATTTACATTAGTCCACAGGAGACTTTATTCTGCGATGCTTTAAATAAAAGGGATTATGTAATAATAATAAATTCATAAATTAACATTTTATATATGCAGTTATAACCAAAAATCGGCGTACAGGCCTTACCCAGAGACAAAATGGAGTACAATCCACCGTAGCACGCGGAACTGAGTGCTTAGGGTGACTATCCTGACGGAGGAGGAAAGCTCTGAAAAGCTACCTTTCTAGATGTGGATCGGCATGGTCCCAAGGTTGTATCGAGGTGATGCGGCTGGACCACCTGGAGTAAGTACCCCTTCAGACTCTATGGTGTTGACGATAGAAACTCATGAGAAGCCACATACATAGGGTTGCATCCATCTCGGGACATCTCTTCGCAAGGAGTAGCGGGAAAAACAGGTACGGGGAATTGCATCCGTCTCACAACATTTCTTTAAAAGGAGGGACAGAAAACCATGGACCGGGGGTTGCATCCACCATGAAACATCCTTTCAACTGTCGAAATTTATTCCTTTACCCGGAAAAAACCCTCATCCCTATTGGAGGGTTACCAAAACGAAAAAACGATCATCGGCCACATTGTGACTTTTGCCACAATCACAAACTAGTAGGTTCAACTTATAAAACGAGGGTTATAACTAACGGCCCTCTCTTGCCAAGACTGTTTGGCCAAGATTCTTCCACAACCACCTTGTCCTTTCTTAAATTCACCCCAAAAACCTCCCACGACATCAATTTCTTGCCCCTCACAATTGGAACTCCATGTGTCACATTGGACCAATCAAAGCATTCGACGTCAGCCCGAATGTGCGCCGTTCAAAACTCGGCCTCTATATAATTATATTTTGGTTGTTCCCAAATGTAAACACGATGTTTTGAAATGGCAATCATATTAGGAAATAAGAAGAAAAGAAACGGAAGATTCTCTGGACTTGCAGACACTGTAGCCTTAGAAAAACAAAGTATTCGCTTCGTTAATTAGAATTAGTAATCAGTTATTAATTAGTATTTTATTTTAGCTTACAATTAATCAAAATATACTATATACAATTAAAATGGGAGAAACGTGCTACAAGAAAAGGATTTTTTTTTAGAGCAGTTGTTACGTAGTTCTTAAAGTACACGCAATGATATAGGTAATATTCTTAGGAAATGCTAAATTAAACAATGAATACAATACTGTAAATTGATCTTTTAGGGTGAATCAACTCAAGTGCAGAAATAAAATTAAGACATTCTGGACTCGCACAACATTGCGTACCATGGATTTGAACTGTATAGGATTAAAAAGGGATGCCAAAATACATAACCTACATCCTTGTAAAACATAAATGCTTGTTATTTGTGTAAGAAATTAATAATTTAATAAAATAAGATTTTATGAGATATTTAGTGTTTGCCTTAAAGTAATGTCAAAATTTTCTACAAAACCATCTTCACCATCTTGTCAAGAAAACCAAATGCACTAAAAAGTAATTTCAAAAACAATGTAGCATTTGAAATGCTACAACAGCTGAGAAAATATTCAAAGCCTCACGGAATCGCACACCACCTGTGGCATCTGATAACCTCAATTAAACAACCATTGACACCCATTACAGTTGTTGTGTAACATGTTTTTGGATATTATTTGATATTAATTTCTGGTGTGCCCTTTGTGTAGTAGTGTAGTACTTGTACTTGAATACTTGTAATAACAATGGCTTTAACAATGTGCGAAACTGTTTGCATGTAATTTAAAAAAGCTACAGCAAAAATGCAATTTTAGTATTTTATGTTTTTTTGCGGTGTTTATTTGCAGGTAAATAATTTCTTTGCAGAAATAGGCACATTATTAGAAAACCTTCCTTGATTAAAAAAGAGTATTTTGCTTGTTACGTTAATATCACTAGTTCCCACAAAATTTGCCCCACCTGTAAATAAACTCACGGGTCGCGCCTGCTTTTTATCGAAATTCAAAACAATATCCTAAAGTCAAAGAAAGTAATTTTTGAAAAGAATTACTTTCGAAAAAGATATCCGAAAAAATTATTTGCGAAGAACTTTAGACAAATTTAAACTGTTAGAGAACTTTGAATGTATAAAGTAAATTTATAAGTAACTTTGAACGCCCGAGCTTTCGTCACCCTGTCAATCCCTTCTTTCTGCCTTTTATTATTAAAGCAACTCACGATTGCCAGTAAAAGTCTTTTCCAATTTTTTTTTAGATAACTTGGACTGATGGATTTACGATTAGCCTATTTGGGATCGTGAAATGTTTTATTAGTACGAAATCTGTAAAGATTCGTTTGCGTAAAATGTGTGGGAGTCGGCGAGTAGATAGGGTTGTAGAGTCGTATCGGAAGCTTTCCAGAAAAAATGTTTAATACGTGGTTCATCAGTTTGTATTTCAGCAATATAAACAGTTACGGTTGTATTTAATTTAATTGTTATTTTCAGAAACAGTATGAGCCATAATTATAAAATGTCAACGTTATTTTTTCGAGTATTTCTATGAAGTTTAGAGTTAATAGGACTCTCTAATATTTTTCTCTATACAAAGTTTGAACCCCTGTTTCACCCCCTAGGGGTTTAATTTTGAAAAATGGCTATATGCATGCATGCATACAACGTTTTCCGACTAAGAACTCGTATTTTTGTTCTTGCGATAGTCCATAAAACGATTGTATGCATATTTATATTTTTGTCTTGACTTTTTTGTAAATGTTTATATATAGTAGGTAAGTAGGTAGGATTGAAGTGTCAATAGCTGACCCTCCACTGCGACCGTTACGATCTATTGTGGCTCACACCTATGCTTAAATTTCTTCCAGTAGATCCAGCCTCTGTATGAAGCTGATTATAGTGCTGGAAGAATACAGGTTTTCTGACGAAAGCATCCCCTCGTCAAATAGCGAAAATCTTGATCTACCGACTCAGGGCACTTTACTTCTTCAAATCAGTGACGCCTTCTTCTTAATTCAATTACTAACAATAAATACCGTTCTAATTCTTTTTTCGGTAATTGTCATCTATTACGTAAATGGCCATGTTTTAAGCTTTCAACGTCAGTGTCTGTTTAGATAGAAAGAATTTGTAAGCATTGTTTTGCAATGTTTAAGCTTACTTACGTTCTGTTAATTATTTATAATTCTCACATCAGTGAAGGGTAATAAAACTGTAAATATCTATTTTGGTAAACATTTTTTTTTATAAATAGGAGTAAATAAGATAATTAGCCAGATCTGATCCCGTGATGTACAAAAAGAGAAGAACAAAGGAAAGGCGACGTAATTATTAACATTAACTAAAACATTTCTATTGTAGTTTATTACCAAAATATTTTATCCCACATCACCTAACATCAGTGAAGTTATATTTAAAAAACCTATGTATTTATTTCTGAAATTAAGCATTAAAGGGTGTAACAACACTAACAACACATACAGTTCTCTGTTAGAAGCACTGAAAGGTACAAACATACATATTTCCCTTATGAAATGTTTAATTTTTTTTCTAAAATTTACTGTAAGATTGAAACATCTTATTATAAGTGTCAACCATTTACGGAATACGCATCGGTAAACAGTATAACAGCGGAACACAGCTAGTCATCATCACTTCATCACATCACACGTCTTATTGTAAATATGTTCACGTCGAAGTAATTTCAATTACATAAGACATTTTCTGCACAATCAGATAAAAAATTCTTTTCAGGCACTGCCATTTTTGGTAAACGTAAATGATACAAATGACTCGCGCTAGAATCATAAAATGCTCCTTTAGTGGATTACAAACAAAATAGTTTAAAAATACCTTAAATTGTTTCTAGTTTCAAAACAAATAATTGTTAGGTACTTTAAGACTGGTTAAATGCATGAATGAAATGTAGGTAGGTGTACCGTATTTGGCAGTTTATTCATAATTGAATGATTATGCAGTTGAGTAATATCTTAAAGCTAATTATTAATCTTAAGAGAAGTATTTAGTTTTAGTAGTGATGGATTCTTCGTTGATTGCAAACGTGTCTGCACACTTCGTTAAGCACATTTTAAAGAGTCTTTCAGTGCCATTCGTTCATCACATTTTAAAAAGTCGTTCAGTGCCGTTCGCTCAGAACATTTTAAATGATCGTTCATCGCCGTTCGTTCAGAACATTTTAAAGAACACTAAAGGCAGTGGCGTTCGTTCCAATGAACGATATCACGCTGCGATAACACTTTACACGGTGTGCCTCGACTAAGTTTAACCCAAAGGTCTTCCCACGTCCATTTTTTTCAGATTTTGTTAAAGTGGTGTGGCCGAAGTAATTTAAGCCCAAAATGAAAATCCTAGATCAAGTGTTTGAAAAGGAAACTTGGTTTTACTAATTTTTGTTTTAGTTTAAGCAGTTTTGTTTTATGAAAAAGAGTATTACAATTTTTTAAGGCGTATAATTTTCTTTCAAGTCCTGGAAACGATATCTTTTTAGTGAAAATATTTAATATTTTTGGTACCTATCTCTTAAATGGTACTTTCAAATACGATGGTTTATCCACACATAAAAAATGCCCCTCTATCTATAAACATATAGGTAGGTAACAGAAGGTTGAAAAATTCGAACAAAAATATTAAGAATCAAAGAAATCAGAATGTTGCTTGGATGAATTAGAAAGGATTCGGTGTTCCGTATACTGTGAGCGTATCGAACGTGAAGCCTGTTTATTTGTTGTTTGATATGAAAACATCTTACTCTACAGGTCCAGTTTACGAACTTTAGGAAATACGTAATTGAATCAAAAATGGTAGTAGAAAGAGATAGAATAGCATTGGAGTGTTGGAGCTCAGAAGTGTTGCTGCCTCTGTTGGTTGCTTAGAAACTACGTCTGAATACTCGGTTACACGTATGTCTTTGTCTAAGAAACTAGAAAAGAAAAAGTGCGACTTATAGATTTATAAATGACTCGGAGCGACTTTAAATAAGCCTTTAGAAATAATGTATTTAAGAGCTTTCTAACCTAAATTTATTATTATTTAGCAGAAAATAAAATATTTTAGGGCTTTTATTACTTCTAGTAAATCTTGTGATGCTTCTAACGTATTTTTTGTACAAAAATATAAGGTAAAATAAGATGTGGCCAATGTTTACAGTGTCGCTTAGAATGGTTTGTTTTGGCTTCAAAAATGTTAAATCATCCCGTGTCCATTCTTAATTCATTCAAGGAATGTTGCGATATCTCAGTAATTATAAGTTATGGTCAAAATTGTTTGCTTGGGTTTGCTTGGGTACATGTTCTCATTCTTCTTTTTACAGCATCAAAAACATTGGTGAGCACTTGGGAGGAGTTGTTAATCTCCTGAAATTTATTTGTAATTCTAGCTCGTAGGACTTCTAAATTTTCGCAAGGGGTTTTGAAAACAAAGTTTTTAATGTTTGGCCATAAAAAGATCGCCCTCACCGCAGGACCGTGGTGGCCACCTAACTGACATATTAGGACTAATGATTGGGATTTCGAAAAATTCCTCAAAAAATTTAAATTAGCAAGAGTTGCGTGAATTGGTGCGCCGTCCTACTGGAAGTAGTCTTCTCGCATCTCCATCATCTAATGCGTTTACAATTTTTTTTAAAATTTCGTTATGGTTGGTATCGCGCCGAATTGAGAGTCCCTTCGAAAAAAATCGGCCCACACGCCAACTTTCTGTGAATGCAGAGGCTTCTCTATAAGGAAATGTGGATTTTCAGAACTCTGCATTCTAATCGGTTGGGAATTTACATAACCACAGAGGTAAATCCATGTCTAGTCAGAAAAAAGATTTTGTAAATACGTTTTCATTATTATGCAAATTATCCATAAACCACACAAATTGCATTCGCTGCGGCTTGTGGTTTGGTAACAATTCTTGGACTGAGCTTAGACGATAAGCGTGCACATGCAGGTTCCGTAAGAGGATACATTTATTTGCTGGCTTAAACGCCGAATAGGGGTTTGTGGGTGTTCATTAACAGTGACGGTTCCCTTTTTCATTCACCTATACCTTTTACCTATGTTACCTTTCGAGAGGAATAATTCAAGACATGCGTGATTGATTCCACGGCATAGGTACTTTGAGGACGATTTTTTTTATCTTACGTTATGTTGAAAGATCTATGGTGATATTTTTTCTGTCACTAGGTCCTCAATATTCTTTTTACATATTGTTTTCCTAAAATAAATCATAAAATATCTTGAAACTTGTATTAATACGTTGAAAATTACCTATAGAATATGAAGCTATACCTAATATACTTATAATGTCACTGTTAAAAATTTTAAAGCCGAGAAACCATGTCAAAATGAAATTAAGTTTAGCAACATGGACGCCACGTGGAAAATGCCGCCTTAAAGCCGCGCCTAGCAAAAGTTCGATACGTCTATCGAATTTCTCCAGATCGCGATTTTAACGAAAAAGTACCAAATAGCATTTTTACTTCTTTAATGAAACTATATGTCTGGTCTATGTACATACCTACACGGGAAAGTCAATGTTTTTTGATGCAAATAACTGAGCAACAGTAGTGTTAAAGAAACAAAATACTAAATAGGTACTGCTGTTAACAGTCAAGCAACAGTATTTTCAGAGATACAATACTTGTAAAAAAACAGCGACCCAATAAATAAATTTTGTATATTTATAATTAAGAAAAGGTCATTTGTCTTTTATCCGACTTTCCAGTTTAAAAATTTAAGCAAAAACAGAAATAGACAAAAAGGTAAAAATTAATAATTTTCTGTTTATTTTGTAAGCCCTGCTGTATGGGTGAAATAATTACATTTGCCACACGATTATAACGAAAATTTATAGAAACGTAAATATGACTAAGCAAATGTATGAACTTGAACAAAATCAAAAGCTAACAAGTTTAACAACATCTATGCATTTTCACCCAAATTATCTATACAACAAGATAATATAAAAAAGTTTCTGTTTATTTTATTAGATGCACGAATGTGTTGGCTGAAATATGTATTTGCTACAAGATTATATCAAAAATGTATAGATAAACATATGACAAAACAAATGTACATATACACTGCTACAAAAACGTACGTAATACGTATGTATTTGCGTCAAAACTGAATTTACAATTTTTGACGTTAACACAGTATAATAGTCCAATACACGAAGGTGCTGCAATGCTACTTTGTGCCGTTCTAAAAGGGCGAAAAAAACACAATAGGTTTTTGACTTATAGTTTTAAAACAAAAAATAATTTTTAAAAAATCTACAGACAAAAGTTGTAGAGAAATTATATTTGTATAAAAAAAGGATATTCACCGTTTTTGCCGTCTCTGTAATAAATAACACATAAGCAGCGTGCAAAATTTAAGGGTCGCGTTCCGCGCGTGGTATCATAATTAAATTATAAACTTCGAACCCCCATTTCACCCCCTTACAGGTTGATTTCTAAAAAGTTATAAAACATGTGTTTATTTTTAAGAGTACTTTTCCGTAGTTTCAAAATAATAGAACCGTATAACAATTTTACTCCTTTACAACCTTTGAACCGCCATTTCACCCCCTTAGGAACTGATTTATTGAAAACTGTAAAACACGTGTTTAAACATTTACGGCCAGATTCTCCAACGCTAGTGCGGTCTAATTGGTAACCAAAAGTTTTAAACTGACAAGTGTAAGAAAAAGACAACTAAGTTTTATATTATAAATTTGTTACTAAGGTTTTTCGCAAATTTATAAAGAAAAGGGCGACTTTAGTACGTACTTTAGACAATAACACAACCAAATTCATTCTAGTAACCCGTTTAAACATGAGAATCATTTGGAAACCAAGCAAATCGCTGAAATATCCGAATAATCCATAAGTTTTTAATGACGACTTAATAATAACGACAATACAAAATCCTGTCAAAACATAACTGATCCAATAGAAGATCTTAATTTAAACCAGTACTAAATCTTAAACCTTCTTAGTGAATCTGAACGTTATTTTTTCGAGTACTTCTATGAAGTTTCGTGTTAATAGGACCGTCTAATATTTTTCTCCATACAAAGTTTGAACCCCTGTTTCACCCCCTTAGGGGTTTAATTTTGAAAAATGGCTATATGCATGCATGCATACAACGATTTCCGAGTAAGGACTCGTATTTTTGTTCTTGCGATAGTCCATAAACCGATTGTATGCATATTCAAATTTTTGTCTTGACTTTTTTGGAAGTAAATCTAATGTGGCAGTACTTACTGCTTCCGCCGGTTCTACAGAAGTTCCAGGAAAGGTAAATTCATCGTCACTCATTATTATGCACTTTTTTACTCGATACAAAATATAGAACTGCTTGAATTTTTTAAAAAACCAACAAATTAAATTTACACGCGTCAAGTTGGCAATGCAAAACTGATGTTTCCATACCAATTTTTATTACGAATTTTAAGACATCAGTTATTTGTGCATAAATACTTCTTTCTACGAGCGTGCGGAAAGTAACTACTTTCCGCACTTACATATATGCGTGCTGAAAGTTGCACTTTCCCGCACTAGTGCTGAAAATATTTTTATCACTAGTGCTGAAAGTGTTTTTAGCACTGACGCGGGAAACAATCACATATTATAGTCCGAGTTGTATGCGAGGAAGGAAACGATTCAAAATTAAGTGGACGGAGCTTCAATACAAATCACCACTCAGTAAGCAGCTGGATGCGCCATTATTATTGTAGACGCCAGCCTATTAACCTATCAACCGGAAGAACGATGCCACCTGTTAACAACGTTGCCTATTTTCCAAAGATTCGAATTATTTTAATCTTGACGAAGTTTCCGACTGGCGACTTTCGATGTTAAAATAGAATAATATTAGGGTACCCATAATAATTTGCTATCTGTAGTAAATATAATTACAGTTTTTATAATTATCATATATACCTATATTAAACCATATTGCTCAACATTAGTACGAAAAATGTTTTTCAGTAACTTATTTACTATAGTTTGTTTTGTAAGTTTGGCAACATACTAATTTTTTGCTGCATTCTTTTAGTGGTCGAGTTTTCGTGTGTCGAACTATTCCTATATCGCCACCTAATTAGACTTCGTGTGCTAACTAACGTCTTTCTTCGAGCGTGCGGAAAGTAACTACTTTCCGAACTTACATATATGCGTGCTGAAAGTTGCACTTTCCCGCACTAGTGCTGAAAATATTTTTAGCACTAGTGCTGAAAGTGTTTTTAGCACTGACGCGGGAAACAATCACATATTATAGGCCGAGTTAAAAAGCTGGCAGGACATTTTTGAAAAAACGTACGTTCAAAATATGTGTTTTTGAGAAAATATTTTTGAAAGACTTTGTCAATCCGTTCTCTGGAAAGCTGTTTTTCCAAACAAATTACTTTCAAAAGAGATGTTGATGATTAAAAAGAAACTATTTGGTTATTTGTTTCCTTTAGGAGTCAAAACGATCAAACGCAAATTTTGATAAGATCGCAGTGAGATGTGTCAGGAATGATTTCAGAAACAATCTAAGAGGATGTAAATCAAAAATGCCAAAAATGCTTGCATTTTTTATTTTACATCTTAGTATTGATCAATTATTCATATTTTTGTGGTATAATTCATTTCACAGACCTTACATAGACGGCAAATGTTTGTTTTTGTTTATAATATTTTGTAGAATATGTAGGAATGGTTAATGTTTATGTTTCAATATTGTCACGTGGGGGTCGTAGTGGTTAATAAACTATAGTACGATTTACTAAAAAACGTATATTTAGCAGGTAGAGTATTTTTCAGGATATTTGTGCTATATTAACTGCAATAAAACTACCTGGTCAGAGTGGTCAGCTCCATTGTGTATACGCTGGAATTTTCAGTATTAGTCGACGGGGCCGCATTGTAATAATTTGTATTTTAAAAATAAAAATATCTAAAACTTCCTCCGCGGCCGTGGCAGGTAGACATAAATAAAATTTACTTTACTTGTTAAGCGACTTTTTGTACCTGTTATCGGTAAGTATAATCGGAAAACTTTAGTTGTATTATACATATTTAGGTGATGTCAGCATTAAATGGCATCCATGGGAAAACGTTAATAGGGCTTCTGCAAGTGTGATGCTAAAGAAAAAATATTTATCCGTCGATGCTAGGGAAATTGTGAACAAAGTATACAGTTCTTTGGTTAATAGGGGACTAATGTTAGTGCCGCTGCGGTTAAAACGTGTAGTTTAACTAAGATTCATCTGACTACAGTGAGAAGAATCGTATCAAATCCGGCCAGATCAAGAAAAACCGGACAGATTCCGATTCTTCAAAATGTTTCGACAAAGGCGACAAAGACTTGATAAGACGAAAAGTCTACACCATGTATGTACACACATTATTGTGCTCTTGGAGTCGAGGGGGGGGGGGAGGAATAATATCTGTAAAAAACCTGGGTTTTAGTTAAGCTCGAAACCCCATACCTCTCCCTCTGGGTGTTCCGAAAATTATGCCAGTTAGTGATGTAAGGATACGTATTCAAAAATCCGTTGAATACGAATATTAAAAGAATCCGTATTATCCGTAACCTGCCGAGAACTTGAATACGGATCCGGAATCAAAATAAATTCGCATTCGGGTGGTTACTAATGTAAAGTGCAAAGAGAAAACGGAATCGGGATCGAGTGTAAGCGAACAACACGGTCTGCGATTTGGCATATTTGATCTTATGCTTTCTCTTTCTAATGACATTTCCTAAAAAAAGATAGCATACTTATCGGGGTAACGGGTATCATATGGGATGAGACCCATTGGTTAAACTCGGCCCGCCTCACCCGAACCGAATTCAAACGAGAACGAACGAGGGTGCCTTACTATCCCTAACCTTCGACTTCGAATCATATGATACCGCATCCACCTATCTATCCGTATCCGAAATAATTCCGTATATACATGTTTCGGAACCGCTTTCGCGCGGCTCAAGAAATGGATAGGGGAGTTCTGCTTAAGATGACATACCCGATAAGATGACATACTTGTAATAATTCTTTGAATAACCCTCCTAGATCGTGGTTAACTTAGTTGGGACATTGCCTCATAGAGTGCGCTACGCTAAAAATAAATAGTTGCCGTCAACAAGCATTTTTGTGGATACCGTAAAAGTATTAATTATTTTGTCGGCTGAAGAAATTATTTAATAGCTGTGTCAAGTTCCAGAAATTTTTACGAGGTGAGTTAATATATTTTATACATTTTTATAAATTTCTCTAATATAAAGCTTTTTAAACACCAATAGAAACATAATCTAACCTCACTATTTTTGTCAAAATATGCAACTAAAGCCTAACCTACATTTTCGGGAAAGATGACATAGTATAAGATGACATAGGGTGTCATCTTACCCGAATGCTATCACTTTAGTATTTTGTTTTGAATGTTTCCTTTTTAAAAAATTTTAGGATGCCTAGCAATTATCAGAGGACATCATCACGACATTCTTGGTCAAAAGAAGATATGGAAAAGGCAATTAACGACGTAAGAGAAAAAAAATGTGGATGGTCTCGAGCAGCCAAGATTTACAACGTACCACAAGCCACTTTACGCCGCCACTATCAACGCATTCCAAGTAGTCTCGGACGATTTAAACCTACGTTTGATGCAGAAACTGAAAGACATATTGTGGCACATATTCTAGAATTTGAGCAGAGGTTTTTTGGATTTACGACAACCGAAGTCAGAAAATTAGCGTACCAGTTCACAGAAAAAGCAGGATTGGAAAACAAATTCGACAAATCTACTAAGATGGCAGGTTGGGATTGGCTCACTGGCTTTAGGTCAAGAAATCCTCAATTGTCTTTAAGAGCACCGGAGGCAACGTCAGCTGCAAGAGCAAGAGCCTTTAATAAACCTCAAGTTATGAAATTTTTTGCGCTTTTGGAGAAGATATTAATGGATGAAAAAATTCCACCGCAGAAGATTTATAATATGGACGAGACTGCCCTTACTACCGTCCAAAAACCACCAAAAATATTTGCTCTTAAGGGAAAAAACAAGTAGGCGCACTTACTAGTGCCGAGCGCGGTGAACACGTTACGGCTGTAATTTGTGGTAGCGCGACTGGAAGCTTAGTTCCACCTGCACTGATTTTCCCACGAAAAAATCACAAAGCAGAGTATTTTGATGGAGCACCTGCAGGTACTTTAGAACTTTGCTATGACACTGGCTACATGGTTGGCGATCTATTTTTTAAATGGATGAAACACTTTGTTCAGTCAGTTGGGTGCAATAAAGAAAACAAGGCTCTTCTTATCCTTGACGGTCATGGAAGCCATAAATATTTTCAGGCGTTAGAATATGCCAAAGCAAACGGTGTAGTATTGCTTTGCCTACCTCCCCACGGTACGCATAGGATGCAGCCTCTAGATGTCTCTTTTTTTGGCCCCCTGGACTCATATTATAATCGCGAAATGACAACTTGGCTTAAAAACCATCCAGGCAGAACAATTAGTCTTTATCAAGTCAGCAATATCTTTGGAAAAGCATATGGAGAGGCGGCTTCAATAAGAAATATCTCAAGCGGTTTTGAAAAATCTGGCATTGTTCCTTTTAATCCACATGTATTCCCGGATCATTTATTTTTGCCAAGCGATGTCACGGATATTGAGCTTAACCTTGTAAACAATACCGAATCAACAACTGTCGAAGAGCAGGTTGCCAAAAATTCAATGCAAGAGGTTTGTGAACCTGCGGAGGACCTTCGGGGATTTGCTCTATTCAGCCAGTTTCTGAAATTGCAACAACACCTCCACCTTCTGAGGAAGATATTTTGGATACATCCCAACAGACCTTAGATTTTTCGATAAAAAATATGTTGCAGACCCTGACACCCCTACCAAAAGCAGCCGGTAACAGCCGTAACAGAAAAGTGTTGCCGAAGAAAATAAAGCAATTTACTTGCGAATTGTGTTTAGACATGTAGTATGTCATCTTATACTGATGTATGTCATCTTAGACTTAATTTTCTATTTTACTAACTTTTTAATTTTGATATTTTTTTAGTATTTTTTAAGCATTTTTTACGTTTCTTTGGTTCAATAAAGAAAGTATATTTAAATAATAGGTTCCGTTATTTAGAAACTCTCCATTAAAATTTTTATTTTTGGTATCTAAAAAAAGTATGTCATCTTAAGCAGATCTCCCCTACGTATTCGGATGAGGGATAAGGATATTAGTTGATTCCGATTCCGTATTATCCGGATATATAAAGAATACGGATATTTACAACACTAATGCCAGTGCCCTTGTTAATTTCATAAATTTATAAAATCAAAATAATAAATTATTATTTAACATATTTTCCTAATAATTTTTGAACTAATACATTACTGTCAAAAAGATTTAGTTGCTTTTATTAATGAAGACAGTTCACTTCTAAATATCCTTTAAATCTTTATCTGATAAAAAAACAGTTGAAGGAGATATGAATTGAAAAAAATATAGTATCATTCATTAATAAAAACCCTTTATTTGTCTCCTCAGTGCTTGAAACTTTACTTTTCACATTCACACTATTCGCGTTGTTCGCAAGTGCCCGCTCTTCTAGTGAAGCTCTAGAAGAAGAAGTTGAACTCCAAATTAATGAACATTGAAGAGCTGCTGCAAAGCACCATTTTTTTTTAAAGGGGGAGTTGTTATATGCACTCTTCACCACGTGCCGTGATTGACCTTCAGTCTCACGAGTTATTGCGGCCATATTGCAACACCTCTAAGAACGCATTGTAATCAGTATCCTCGTTTCGCAATGTTCACGAGTCGGAGGTACTGAATCAGCACTAAATTGTGTATTTAAACCCATGTTTGCTTTTACCATCAGTTCATACTCATTTTAGACCGTTACTATGTTAATTTGAAATTCGATATTTAAAATAAAGTAAAAAGTAATAAATTGTTAGTTGTAACGAAGAAATACAGTTTTTAAAAAGAAGTTTTGTGAAAAAGTGATTTAACATATATATATATATATATATATATATATATATATATATATATATATATATATATATATATATATATATATATATATATATATGTATATATATATATATATATATATGTTAAATCACTTTTTCACAAAACTTCTTTTTAAAAACTGTATTTCTTCGTTACAACTAACAATTTAGTGCTGATTCAGTACCTTCGACTCGTGAACATTGCGAAACGAGGATACTGATTACAATGCGTTCTTAGAGGTGTTGCAATATGACCGCAATAACTCGTGAGACTGAAGGTCAATCACGGCACGTGGTGAAGAGCGCATATAACAACTCCCCCTTTAAAAAAAAAATGGTGCTTTGCAGCAGCTCTTCAATGTTCATTAATTTGGAGTTCAACTTCTTCTTCTAGAGCTTCACTAGAAGAGCGGGCACTTGGTCTTCTCTTTGGAAGTAGGTTGCGTAGCTTCTGATGGACTAGTTATCTGGATTTGGGCATTGGAGGTGGTTGTGGATGGTCGTCGTTGGTGATGGCCATTCCAATTCTGCGGGGTCTTCTGCGCCTACATTTGTAGAGGACGTAGAGGGTAGCCAGGATGGCAGTTAATGTGATGGTGAGTATTGTGAACCAATGGAGATGCTTGGTCACAAAAGGCTCGTTAATCAGTCTGTCCAATTCGTCGGAATACTGATTAAGCTTATGCTGGGCAATGTTCAAATCGTCTACATCAATTTTGTTAAGCTTCAGTGGCTTTAGCTCAGGAATGTGTGGTTTTTCGGGTAGGTGGCTACAGCAATCATAAGGTATGATTACCGGGTGATTTTGATAAATAACGTTTTTATACTTGTCAACAGGATATTTGGCATGTACCCTTGTGTTCCCAATAAAGGCGTTACAACCTGGTTGCAGCTTCAGCAAGGAGTTGGTGTTTAGTAACTTGGTGACAACGTTCTTACTTTCACATTTTATTGTCACAGGCAAAGGGTCAGAAACGGTGATTAACTAGTAGTTTTGGCTTAGTTCCTGAACATTGTACTCTTAGGTAAAAAGGAGTGAAGTCTGGCAGGTTTTTGGCAGTTTACTGAAGTGTTTGAGTAGTTGTACTTCACACATGGCATCGCTATCAATGGGATACGGAAGCACGTCGGAGCAGATCTTGGTGTTGGTTCCTAGTTGCATACAGTTATCCAGATTTTGAAAAGATATGTAGAGCAATGAATCATCATCACGCGCAATATATTTTTGAGTTGTAGGTAAAATGTGATGAAGACCTGTTCGATTATCTAATATTGGGATTGGATACAGATGGTACAAGGTATAGGTTTCATAACCAGTTAGAGGAATTCTTAAAACAAAAATTATTTTTGAATCTGATTGGTATGCTTCTAATTGTGTAATTTCTAGGTATTCCGCAATACTCTATCCATACGTGGGTAGTGGTAAATTATTTTTTACTAAGGATCGAGAAATTTCCTGCAAAGAGGCTACAAGATCCCTAGGGGTGATAATTGAACTATGTAGAATTTTTAAACGAGCAAAAGTTATCGCATCTAGTATATCGTTAAGAGAGTCTTCCAAGAATACATAACTTTCCATTAATGATTCACACAGGTTCACTATTTGTAACTGACCTTCATAAAAGACCATAACATCAGAAATGTTTAAAATAGCTTCTCGAATTTTTACTATGTCATTATTAAAGGTTTCTTCGTCTATTTGAAGCTTCTGAAGGGTTGAATTAAAGTTTTTAATAACAGACGTCGTTACCGAAATTTGATTTATTAAGAGATTTTCGATTTGTCGTTCGTCGTAAGTCACTTTTTCTATGCACTCGTTGAAATATTCGCCATCCAATTTGTCTAAGTTACCGGTTATTGATTTCCAAACAGTACCTATGCCATTAAATACGCCGCGTTTTGTTCGAAAATTGTAATGTTTCGTATCAGTCATAACCTCCTTGTATTTTAGGTTTACTGAGTTAGCAATTTGCTTCAAGAGGCTGATATGGATTTGAATTTCGGCTTTAAAGGCTAACATTTTGGGGGCCTGAAAGACGTTTATCAGATTAGAAAGAATTTTTTCTACGAATGTCAATAAAAACCTTTATTGTATGTTCAATAGTAATTTCGGAACAGGGTGCATTGTGTTTTACACATTTTCATTGTGCTTCAATCACCATGGTGATTGAACTACAAAGTTCCCATTGTGCACGGGTATTTTTTACAAAGGTGGCGTTGACATCCAAAATCTTTATAATTTTTATTTGTGGAATGTCAGATTGACATTTTTTGACATCTTAAAAGGAAAAATATTACTAATTCCATTTTATGTAACAGTAACATTCGTAGAAAAAGTATAGTGTAAAACTCGCATGAAATGACCATTTCCTACTCGTATGATTTGCAGCATTCGCCTGCGGCTCATGCTGCAAACGTCATACTCGTAGGAAATGCATGTCATTCCATGCTCGTTGTACAATATACTATTGTCGTTATTGGAAATGGCTTCTTTGATGGGCTGGAGTTCTTTGTAGACAAGCAGTGTCCATTTATCGTTTGATATTCTAATTGTGCTTTCTTCATGGAAAAAGAGTCCTATGGTGTTATCTATCGACGTTACGGTGTACTGAGATGTAGTGGCTGATAGTAGCCCGAAGAGTATGAAAAGAAGGAGACTATTCGTAGTATGGCTTGTGTGTTCCTCTCTTAGAGAGAGAGAGGAACACACTTCCACAGTCCGCAAAGCCGATATTCTTCTTTCTCTCTTATATATTGTACGGACAAGAAACTTCTACTTTTTATTCTTACTTGGCCTTTAGTTAAGGGTTTATGCGTCTTTCTGGTGAGGACGTCGTGACTCCCTCCTTGCACTGCGCGAATGGTGCGGGCGAGTTGGGCGAATTTGCGAAAATGCGTTTCTCATAAACCGGAGATGCCGTGTTCGCCCTTAGATTTTACCTTTTCGGTGTGTTCTGCTTTTGCATTAGAGCCAGTACCCGCTAGGTGGCGTTATGGTATGTTATTTCCTGCTTGTGTTTTGCGAAAAGGATGTAAGATACAGTAACATCGTTGGCCTCGGTGCGACGGGGTTATGGCTGTCTGAATGAGTCCTAACAAGGACGAAACAGCTGTCATGGTCTACCCGGCCCGGGGTTGTCCATTTTCTTGGACTCCCCGTACTTTGATGCAAAAGAGGAACACACTTCCACAGTCCGCAAAGCCGATATTCTTCTTTCCCTCTTATATATTGTACGGACAAGAAACTTCTACTTTTTATTCTTACTTGGCCTTTAGTTAAGGGTTTATGCGTCTTTCTGGTGAGGACGTCGTGACTCCCTCCTTGCACTGCGCGAATGGTGCGGGCGAGTTTGGCGAATTTGCGAAAATACGTTTCTCATAAACCAGAGATGCCGTGTTCGCCCTTAGATTTTACCTTTTCAGTGTGTTCTGCTTTTGAATTAGAGCCAGCACCCGCTAGGTGGCGTTATGGTATGTTGTTTCCTGCTTGTGTTTTGCAAAAAGGATGTAAGATACAGTAACATCGTTTGCCTCTGTGCGACTGGGTTATGGCTGTCTGAATGAGTCCTAACAAGGACGAAACAGCTGTCATGGTCTACTCGGCCCGGGGTTGTCCATTTTCTTGGACTCCCCGTACTTTGATGCAAAAGAAGAACACACTTCCGCAGTCCGCAAAGTCGATATTCTTCTTCTCTCTTATATATTGTACGGACAAGAAACACGTTACAAAATCAACTCGTTTCAAAAACGGTGTAAAACTAGAAAGGGACGTGACCCAGCCTGGAAAAAACCCTATTGCTTGCAGGTCAACTTATATTACGGTGCACCATTCTTAGGGTTTGGGTCAGGGTTTTTATTGTTGCTAATTGAAAATTCCGGCCAATTTTCTGAGAAATATTTATGAGTTGTACTTTCAGTTTTTAATAAAGGGACTTCTTAAATATAGCGGCAATAATTAGAAATTGTTGGAAGTTTTTACAACATACTGCCCGCGTTGATGCGTCAGCTTCAAAATAAAATAAACCCTTTGCGAAAAATCATTGTACAATCAAAATGAAAAAAAGGGGGTTAATATACTTATATCTAACATTAATAAACAGTTATTTACATAATACATTGTTGAATCGTCAGTGCAGGATCACTGAACAATTCTATTGTTGTTATCCTGAGTAGGGAGAGGACAGAGTTTAGTGATCGTTCTAGAGAACACACCATCTTTAGTTTTTATTTTAACAACTCTAACCTTACCGTCTGCTCCATGCATTACCTCAGTAATTCTAGCCAGGGCCATTTTAATGGTGGGGTGTTTTCTTCCTTTAATAATAATAATAATAATAATAATAATAATAATAATAATAAAGTGCCTTTTATTTGTGTTATAATAACATAATATGACTACATCGTTTACTTTCAAGTTTTGAGCAGGAGTAAACCACTTTGGTCTATTTTGCAGGCGGTTTAAATAGTCTACGGTCCAACGCTTCCAAAACGATTGGTGAATTTGGGTACATCTCTGATAAAACGTAAGACGACTGTCTGGGATATCTGTCATATCCCTTTCGGGATAGGCGGAGAGGAGTAGAGGTGTACGATGCTTCCTGAGTCTCCGCATGCGCAGTAGGGTCGACCTTGAATGCGCAGGTGTGCTATTGTTATTTGGCCTTGATATGCGCAGGTGTTATTTCAAGGTCAAGGTCAAGAACTTGGCCTTGAATGCGAGCAGCTGTTTCTTTGTTTGGTGATGACCAGGTGGACGACGCTTATTTCAAGGTTACATTTGCGGTGCATATTTTCAATGAATACGAGCAGTTGTTTCTTTGTTTGGTGATGACCAGGTGTACGACGCTTATTTCAAGGTTACATTTGTGATGTTAGTTTACCTTGAGTTATTATTGGGGTGTAACATGTTTTGGTATGAAGATCGAGTGGGGGGTCTAAATGTGGTTCGGTATAAATGAGGGTAGGGGGGGTTAAATTTTAGTATAGAACATTGTGTTGAGTAAAACGGTTCAAGCAAGTTAATTTGAAAAATCATGGCGTACGCGTGTGAAGATTGTGGTAAATCATTTACTCGGAGTTATAATATGTTAGGACATAAAAAAGAATCGTGCGTAGCACGATTTGCAAATATACATGGTGGAAAACAGCGAAAAGTTGACGATGGGGCATCAACATCCGAGGTGCGTACTAGCACTTGCTGCAATATAACCATACCAGCAAATCGAATGGCAGCTCATCAAAGAACAATACACCATAAAAGTAATGCATGTTCACCAATATCAGCTGGTGTTGAACTCGTGTCCAGTGCTTTTAGAAATAGGATTGCCACATACCGTATATCAAGTGATAATGAACATACTGACTATTCATTATTTTTTGATGAAATTAAAGCAAAAGTGTTAGAGGTAGTAAGTGACCTAGTAAGAGTGCGTTGTGCTTTGAAAGTTAATATGGTGGTTGTTGGTCGGTATCTTTTACCAACACAAGATAATATGTACAGTGACAAGTCATTTAATACACGCAATGAAAGTGTCACTTCAGGAAGCGATTTGGAAGAAATATATCAATCATTAGTGGAAACCATGAAGACTCAATCGACTGAGTTTCAGGACAAAGATTCAGGTATGTTATAAATTACCGACTAAAAATAAAATAAATACTTAAGTCATTCTTTTTTTGTTTTCGTAGGTTGGGCTCTGGAAAAAATTCTATACCTGGAAGTAAATGTCAATGAGTATAAACCTTTTGGTGGATCTTCATATATAAAGTTACCCCATTTCATCGAATTGAAAAAAGCCGTCATCAATGTGATTAATCAAGATGAGTGTTGTTTTGCGTGGTCAATCGTGTCTGCTTTGTGCCCCACCACTAGAATGGCATCACAGTATCAATCTTATCCACACTATTCAAGAGTGCTGAATTTTACAGGTATAGACTTTCCAGTAAAGTTGCGTGATATATCAAAATTTGAAGAAATGAATAATATTTCAGTTAACGTTTATGGTTTGCAAAAAATTTTCGAAAATAATATGTTAAAGTATGAAGTTGTCGGTCCATTAAGGTATTCGGGTAGAAAACTTAACAGACATGTAAACTTGTTGTTAATAACAAAGGATTGTAGTATTAAAGATGATGATGAGCATATTTGTGATACGCGTTGTTCTAAAAGTCATTATTGTTGGATAAAAGACTTATCGAAATTATGTTCCAGTCAAATTACATCGCGTAGAGATAAAATGTATTTTTGTGATGGTTGTTTGATATATTTTAGTTCACCATCATCTTTGATATCACACCAAAAAAATGACTGTAACCACAAATATTCATTAACACCATCACTAAATTTAAAAATAGATAAATTTGGAAGGAGTGTAAGTGAAAATATATTAAAATTTGAAAACATAGAAAAGCAAATGCGTGTACCGTTTGTCGTTTACGCGGATTTTGAATCGGTACTTAAACCGCTGGATACAGTGGAACCAAATCCCACAAATTCTTACTTAGTCAAAAGCATCAAACATGAACCGAATTCTTTTGCGTATTTAATTAAGTGCTCCTTTGACGATTCGATTTCAAAATTTGAGCTCTACCGGGGAAACGACGCAGCCCAGGTTTTCGTTTCTCGACTTGAAAGTGATTTAAGATATCTTTACAATACATACTTAAGAGATATAAGAGCAATGGAAACTTTAACGGCTGACCAAATAGCGGAGTTCAGTAATGCCACAAAATGTGGTATATGTGAACGACCTTTTGAAAATAATAATTGTAAAGTAAAGGACCACTGTCACATAACTGGGAAAAAAAGACCTGGTGCTGCTCATTCGATTTGGAATTTAAATTATAAGTTACCCAATTTTATTCCAATTATATTTCATAACTTGAGCGGGTACGATTGCCACATGTTTATTAAAGAGTTATGTCGTCACGGAGACAAGATCGATGTTTTAGCTCAAAGCAAGGAAAAGTATATTTCGTTTACGAAAAGTATTTACGTTCACGATTATGTCGATAATAAAAGTGGGACAATAAAGAAAAAATATTTGAAATTGCGGTTCATCGATAGTTTTAAATTTCTATCAACTTCGCTGGAAAATTTGGGTAATGGATTAGGTGTGGGTAGTTTCAGGGAAACAGGAAAATATTTTTCTGATAATGAGCAGTTTAATTTAATGCGCAAAAAAGGTGTTTTTCCCTATAGTTTTGTCGATTCAATGGAGAAAATGAACCATCCAACTTTACCCACAAAAAATCAGTTTTATGATAGTTTGTCAGAGGAACACATTAGCGATGAAGATTATGATAGAGCTAAAAAGGTGTGGGACACATTTAATTGTAAGAATTTGGGGGACTATTCGGATTTATATTTGAAATCTGATGTTTTATTATTAACCGATGTTTTTGAACAGTTTCGCGATACTTGTTTAGAAACGTATAAACTGGATCCCGCACAGTACCATACCCTTCCAAGTTATTCGTTTGATTGTATGTTGCGTATTTCTAAGGTAGAGTTAGAGCTATTGACTGATATCGACACGGTTCATTTTTTCAAAAAAGGTATTCGAGGCGGTATAAGCCAGTGTTCAGAAAGGATGCACACCGCCAACAACATATATGTACCAAACTACGATCCTAACGAACCATCATCTTTCATTGTTTATCTTGATGCAACAAATCTGTACGGTCATAGTATGTCGCAAGCATTACCATTTGGCGGCTTTAGATGGTTATCAGAGCATGCAATTTTAAATTTAAATATTATGGATGTGGACGATAATGGTCCAGAAGGATACGTTTTGGAAGTTGACGTTCATTATCCGGATACGCTATATGATGACCATTCCGACTTACCCTTTTTAGTTGAAAATATTGTACCACCCACGGAATCGGCAAAATTTTCAAAGTTAATTCCGAATTTAAACCATAAAAAGAAATACATCATTCATTACCGAACATTAAAACAAGCAATCAATAACGGCCTAATGGTAATACAAACACACAGAATTTTAAAATTTAATCAATCCCCATGGTTAAAGACATATATCGACTTAAATACAGATTTGCGCAATAGGGCAACAACAAAGTTTGGTAAAGACACGTTTAAATTAATCATTAATGCTGTTTTTGGCAAGACCATGGAAAATGTGGAGAATCGTAATGATATAAAACTAGTTACCCAATGGGAAAATGACAGGAATAGAATCGGGGCACGAGCATTAATTTCTCGTCCTTATTTTAAAAGTTCAACGGTTTTTAATAAAGAATTCGTTGCCATTCATATGGATCAATTAAAGGTAACTTATAATAAACCAATTTATATCGGATTTTCCATACTGGACATGTCGAAAACAGTAATTTATGATTTTTTCTGCTCATTCATTAAAACAAAATTTGGCAAAAATGCTTCTTTACTGTATACCGACACAGATTCGTTAATATTAAAAGTTTACACCGACAATTTTTATCGCATAATTGCAGAAAATCCGGATAAATTCGATACATCTAATTATACCGAAGGAAATATTTTTAACATAAAAAACAGTCAGTCAGTAGTAGGTAGAATGAATGATGAATTTCCAGGTGATCCAATAATAAGTTTTTATGGTACCGGAGCCAAAGCTTATTACATAAACTCAATCAGTAGCGAAATTAAAAAAGCGAAAGGTATAAAAAAACGTGTAATTGAAAAACAGCTTCACCTGGACGACTATCGGAATATCGTAGAACGTGGTGGTCAGATGTTTCGAAAAATGAAAACCTTTCGAAGTTATAAACACGACGTTTATACCGAAATAATTAATAAAGTTGCTTTATCTCACCACGACGATAAACGTTATATTATACCATCAACAACAGAAACTCTACCTTGGGGGCACCCAGACATAAAGTTTTACGAAACAAACCCTGAAGATAACCTAAATATGTTAATACAAGCTATGCAAAGTTTTTTACCCGAAAATATTAGTTATAATTAGAAAAATGTTGGAAAGTCTGTTTTAGAAAAATAAAAAAATATTAACTCGAATGTCACGTAGTTTTCTTAACCACTGTAGTAATAGCAATAGTAGAAATTTTATAACGCAGGATAGTAAAATACATAGATAATTGTTTCAATAATATGTTGTTTTATTTTACAATATAGTAATAAAGTTACAAAAATAAAAATTAATTAATGTCTTGCTTGTAAACTTCTCGTAGCATCCATTGTCTTCTCAGCATATGAGATCTGCTAATCGGCCCTCGTCGACACATCAGCGTTCCACACTAATGACACTTAACAATCCTTACTCTCAACAATTCAATGTAACTGTAAGATTGCATGTGGTCAGTCCAAATATATACTTCTCTTTTACAATTATAGCAAACGGCAGAAATTATTATTTGTGCTCCTGAAAAAGTCTCAGCTGGACGATTGTTATCTTGATCTGCGGGCAACATTATAGTTTCTGATAATAGTCATCGAAGGAAAGAGAGTGTCTATAAATATTGGTTGTCTGGATCATATAACCTTGAGAGCACAAACAATAACAGAAGTAAGGACACACGATTACCTTGAAAATATGTCCTTGAATCGCTGTCTAGCCGTTGAACGCAACCTCGTAAGTTGAATGAACTTGTTTGGCCTCCAAAGCATCAACCGTCAGATAGAGTGGGGGAGTTTATGGTGGGGTGGTAAGTATAAATTTGGTTTGCTAGGCAGAGCATTTCATAGTTCGCTAGAACAGTTCGCCAAGTAAATTCATTTGTCAGTTTAGTGCAGTGAGTTAGTTAGAAAAATGAATTCCGGTAGTGAGTCGTTGTTAAATGCGTTTAACTTGGATGGAAGTATCCAAGCAGAGTTGATGGGGCAGGAAGTGATTGACCTGCTAACCCCAGGTGTCTTCGAAGAATGGCACAATGACGACGTGCTGAACACTGCGTTTGTGGAAGAAGAAGTAGACTCGAAAAAGGAGACAGTTAATTCTGCGGTTGACTACGTCAACAAGTGGACTGAGGAGGATGGAGGCCGAATTAATATTATAAGTGATATGGTGATCAATAAGGCGAGGCGGGGGCCAACATCGAAACTACAAAAACTTCTGACCAAACCCAAGACGGCCACCATTAATAAAGGTGAATTCTATGCGGCTGCCGAGGGCGAGAAGAAGAAGAGGAAATTTCAGTTTAGGCGCCCCACAGTGCCAGTGGAACTACCTGATTTTCTAAAGTCTCCGCCACCACCGAAGCCTCTGTCTCCAATCGTTGTGGTGAATAACGGTCCAGACTCGGCCACACCTGACAATTCACAGGTTGTCGACAAAGGGACAATTGCAACGGAGGCACCACTATCGCCAACAATAGGACGTGGGAAGAGCCGCAAACCGGTCAAGATGCGATGCAAGCGATCGTACGAGGAATCGCAACAGTCAGCAACAACTGCTGAAGAGCCGGACTGGTTGAACGAGTTTTCGGCGAGCCAAAAGTGCGTCTTCTCCGCGGCATATAGGTATAGGGAAAAACTACTGCGCGAACTAAAAAAGTGTGATAGTGATGAGGCGGACTTTGAAAGACAGATTAATGAACTGCGGGTGAAAGTCGAGCAAACTAAAAGGACAAGGGAGAAGTGCGTTAAAAGACTGGAAGTAATGAATACTTTAGCGTATAAGAAGTAGCTTTAGAATTTTATTGTAAATATAGAGTTAAGTTATTTTTGTAATAGTAATGTATATATAAGTAAAAGAAAATGTTTTTGTATATATGATAATAAAAAAAAGTTAAATGAAACAATATTTTTTTATTTCTAAAATAAGTATACGGAAGTTACACACAAAAATAGTGTAAAAATGCAAAATAGAAAAAACGGACGGAAAATGTAGGGCCGTAACTTTAGGTGTGTAATCGTTAGATGCACACAACTTAAGTATGCGATAAAGTGTTATGTCTGTGAAGAGAGGCTACCCGTTACAATGCCTGAGAACATGCATCTTATTTGTAATAAAATATGAATTTTACTACAAGTAAGATAATAGACCAAACTCGCAGCTTTTCGTAGAGAACTTACTAGAAATTTAGCTAGTTCTAACGTATGGTAAGAACGTACATGTCTTTACAGAGTAACACAATATTTTCCAAAAGAAATTAATTCTTGAGAAATATCATGTTACTTGGGATGTGACATGAATCAAGTACTGCAGCGTTCTGGGGTTAAATTGATAAATTTAACTACCCAGAAGTGCTACAAGTGCGCGGCAGCTTTTCGCCAGGAGCATTTATGGGCCGTAGGTTTTTTAATTTTCCCTTTTCCTCTTCTTTGTTTAGGTTTTCCAAGGCACTAGGGCGCCACTGAGTTTTTATTAAAGAAAAATACCCTTACAGCTTAATAAACTCAGAACTTAAGCTGATATTTGATTTTAAAAAAAAATGTTATCAAATTCTTTGCATGTATTTTAGCAGGCAATAAAACAAACCATTCCCCAAAATAAAATATATTTATTCTTATTTTAGAAAAGCTTGTCGACAGCTAAAAGGATTTGGTCATTAATAAAATAATACCTACTTGAACATATGGGTAGTAGATACTTAAATTAAATTACAGTATGAAAGGTTATCAAATATTTTTAGTACCATTTTGGCAAGTACAGTTTAGTAAATATAAAATATACACCCTGCTACCAACAGCCTAATAAAACAGATAAGTTAAACCATCAGGTAACGCAACGAGGGTAGATACCAAAAAAAATCATGATTCTTTTCGCTACGCCCTAAAGAAAATGATACAAAACTTACCAAAACAGTTTTATACACTCTATTAAGTCAATATTCACTTGATAAGCCGCATGGTACCAAAAAAATATATATACAATTTTATATTCATCCGTAATCAAAAACATAATACGGCAGATTTAAAATAGGGGTAATTACGTAATAATATTACCTCTAAATACTTATTTTTACAAAATTTACATTAGTCCACAGGAGACTTTATACTGCGAAGCTTTAAATAAAAGGGATTATGTAATAATAATAAGTTCATAGATTAACATTTTATATATGCAATTATAACCAAAAATCGGCGTACAGGCCTTACCCAGAGACAAAATGGAGTACAATCCACCATAGCACGCGGAACTGAGTGCTTAGGGTGACTATCCTGACGGAGGAGGAAAGCTCTGAAAAGCTACCCTTCTAGACGTGGATCGGCATGGTCCCAAGGTTGTATCGAGGTGATGCGGCTGGACCACCTGGAGTAAGTACCCCTTCAAACTCTATGCTGTTGACGAAGATGGAAACTCATGAGAAGGCGTGGCGGAAAGCCACATACATAGGGTTGCATCCATCTCGGGACATCTCTTCGCAAGGAGTAGCGGGAAAAACAGGTACGGGGAATTGCATCTGTCTCACAACATTTCTTTAAAAGGAGGGACAGAAAACCATGGACCGGGGGTTGCATCCACCATGAAACATCCTTTCAACTGTCGAAAATTATTCCTTTACCCGGAAAAACCCTGTAATACAACAGTACAAATCACTCCAAGAAATTCGGGGAGAATAAAAGCTTTGCTTACCTCATCCCTATTGGAGGGTTACCAAAACGAAAAAACGACCATCGGCCACATTGTGACTTTTGCCACAATCACAAACTAGTAGGTTCAACTTATAAAACGAGGGTTATAACTAACGGCCCTCTCTTGCCAAGACTGTTTGGCCAAGATTGTCCTCCGCAACCACCTTGTCCTCTCTTAAATTCACCCCAAAAACCTCCCACGACATCAATTTCTTGCCCCTCACAATTGGAACTCCATGTGTCACATTGGACCAATCAAAGCATTCGACGTCAGGCCGAATGTGCGCCGTTCAAAACTCGGCCTCTACATAATTATATTTTGGTTGTTCCCAAAAGTAAACACGATGTTTTGAAATGGCAATCATATTAGGAAATAAGAAGAAAAGAAACGGAAGATTCTCTGGACTTGCAGACACTGTAGACTTAGAAAAACAAAGTATTCACTTCGTTAATTAGAATTAGTAATCAGTCATTAATTAGTATTTTATTTTAGCTTACAATTAATCAAAATATACTATATACAATTAAAATGGGAGAAACGTGCTACAAGAAAAGGATTTTTTTTTAGAGCAGTTGTTACGTAGTTCTTAAAGTACACGCAATGATATAGGTAATATTCTTAGGAAATGCTAAATTAAACAATGAATACAATACTGTAAATTGATCTTTTAGGGTGTATCAACTCAAGTGCAGAAATAAAATTAAAACATTCTGGACCCGCACAACATTGTGGGGTTGAACTATATAGAATAAAATAGGATACCAAGTTGCATAACCTACATCCTTGTAAAACATAAATGCTTGTTATTTGTGTAAGAAATTAATAATTTAATAAAATAAGATTTTATGAGATATTTAGTGTTTGCCTTAAAGTAATGTCAAAATTTTCTACAAAATCATCTTCACCATCTTGTCTAGAAAACCAAATGCACTAAAAAGTAATTTCAAAAACAATGTAGCATTTGAAATGCTACACTACCCCCTTCGAAAAATAAAAATATGTTAACTACAGTTAACATATTTTTTATCTCGTACACCAAGTTCTGGGTTGATATCTCACGCGTATCAAAACGTCCTACTGGAGTCACAGTTTGATAAGTCATAATTCGGGTACAGTCACAATTCGGCTATAGTCTTAATCGGTAAAAGTCTACCAAAACTTTAGTGCACGGATAAAACAAAATTTACAACAAGTTACTAGGTATTCAAAGATATTCGACAGTATTCTAGACATTTTTTTTCAGAACTACGTAAGATCTGCATTCCTGTTAATTTACAGAGACATCTGAATTAGAACCAAAATATGGTTTTAAATCTTTCACGTGCCAACGACCAGCGGGTGTGCTGTCTGCGTTGCGCAATTCATAGACTAAACGAGAGATTCTTTTTTCTACGGTACAAAGAACATATTTAGGGGCTAATTTACCGGAAAACTTATTTGCTGCGTCCGATAAAACTTTGTTGCGTCGCCAAACCCGTTCACCCCGTTCAAAACTAGCATCTCGCTTCCGGAGGTTATAAGACTTGGCATAGCGTCTATACGCATCGTGCAACCGTTTTCGAACTTCTTCGAAAATATCCGATAAATTTTTAACATCGCCGACGTACTCGTCGCGATCTCCGGCAGTAATCTCTATACCTTCGGTAGAAGTTATATCCCCGTAGTAACGACCAGAAATAGGTACATAACGACCGTAATTTAAAAACGCTGGTGAGTAACCAGTCACTTCGTGTTTGGCGGTATTAATGGCATGTCTAATTTTGGGTAATTCTTTATCCCAGTCTTTATGTTCTTCAATGTAACAACGGATTGCGGTTCCGACAGTTTTATTATTTCGCTCGACGAAATTACAGTGGGGGGAATATTTAGGGCTATACCAAATTTTTTGAACATTGTATTGCTGAGAAAGCTTTTTAAACTCCGAACCGGCAAATTGTGAACCATTGTCACATAATATAAATTGAGGAACGCCTCTCTCAAGAAAAACTTCTTCGATAAATTTTATTACACTCTTAGCTGTAGCTTGTCTAATCGGATGAAGGAGAGTATATTTAGTAAACCAGTCTCCCACGACGAGTAAATAAGCATTACCCTTGGAAGACCGGGGAAAAGGTCCCATTAAATCTACGGCAATAATTTGCCAGGGAAATTGTACGGATTTCTCAGCACCCATAAAACCCATACGCGGACTGTTAGCTAATTTTTGTGAAGAACACACCTTACAAGCTTTAACATACCGCAAAATATCTTTTCTCATTCGCGGCCAATAATAATTATCTTGAACTCTACCTAAAGTTTTAAGGAAACCAAAATGTCCAGAAGTAGGTGGATCATGACAAGAACTAACTATTTTATTACGCAAGTACTTTGGAACTAAAGTTTTCCACTCGTTTATATTAGTCTTTACTTTAGATCTAGACAAAATAAGCTTATAAATTATATTATTTTCTACCTTAAAATGAGGGTAAGAATCGGGGCTTTTAACTATTTTTTCTTTCAACGTAATATACCACGGATCTAGCTGTTCTAAGGAAACGTCTATTAAGGATATTTGTGGAATCCTGCTTAAAGCATCGGGGACTACATTAAAACGTCCTTTTCTATGAATTAAATCAAAATTGTACTGGCGCAATTTCATTGCCCATCGTGCAAGTCTTCCTGTAGGATTTTTTAGGTTGTTCAGATAAAGTAAAGAGTAATGATCGGTTATTACTGTAAACCTAACACCCTCTATCCACGGTCGAAAACGCTCTAAATTAACTAACAAGGCTAGACATTCCTTTTCGGTTACTGTATAATTACGCTCAGTTCTAGTAAGAGAACGACTCGCGTACGCGATAACCCGTTCTTCACCGTCTAAAATTTGGGTAAGCACACCGCCTAAACCCGTATCACTAACGTCGCTTTGAACAGTAAAAGGCTTAGTAAAATCAGGTTGACATAAAACTGGAGCAGACACCAAGGCTTGCTTAATTTTCGTAAAAGCCTCCTCTGCTTCATTCGTCCACTTAATAGGCTCTCTTTTTTTCTTACCACGTAATAAATCGTTAATAGGAGAAGTCAAAATAGAAAAGTCTTTAATAAAACGACGGTACCACGAACATAGTCCAATAAATCGTTTAATTTCGGTACTATTCGTAGGACGCGGGTAATTTATCATACTAGAAATTTTCTCAGGATCGGTACGTAACCCGTTTGCGCCTACAACATAACCAAGAAATTTAAGGGTAGTTTTAAAAAATTCACATTTCTCTGAACTAATAGTCAAGTTTGCGTCTTTAAGACGATTCTTTACTTCTCTTAACAAAGATAAATGCTCTTCAAAAGTAGACCCTAACACTATTATATCGTCAAGATAGGTAAATATTTTAGGCTCGAAACGTGGCCCAAAAATTTTGTCAACTAAACGTTGCTGTACTTGCGCAGCATTACAAAGTCCAAACGGAACAACTTTAAATTGAAAAAGACCTCGACCGGTGACACTAAAGGCGGTTTTTTCGCGTGACTTTTCGTCTAACGGTATTTGCCAAAACGCCTTGCGTAAATCTATAGTCGATATAAATTTTGCGTCCCTTAATATATTCAGAATACGGTCGAGACTAGGCAAAGGGTAGGAATCGTGACGCGTCTGCGCGTTAAGCATGCGCCCATCATAGCACAGCCTATGAGAACCATTTGATTTTTTCACAAGTAAAACCGGTGCACAATAAGGGCTATTTGAAGGTTCGACAACATCTAAATTTAACATCTCGTCTAGCTCCTTATTTAAAATTTCTGACATATAAGGTGACATAAGGTATTGTTTTTTCTTAAATGGCTTTGCGTCGCCAGTATCTATTGTCATAGTAATTTTATCTGTACGCCCCAAACGCGTTTCACTAGAAATTTCTTGAAAAGAATCGATACATTTTTGAGCGGCTGCTCTTTGCTCAAACTCTAGTTCATCTAAAGTCACCAAATAATTTAAATTAGTTTGATTCGTGCTTGATATGCTAGTTAAATTATTCTGAGTATTCCATGTATTATTTCTAAAGTCCAATAATAGTGAAAATTGGCGTGCAAAATCGCTACCGAAAATAAACCCGTGGCGTATTGAAGGTACAACTAAAGCCCTAACTACACGACATTCATCGCTAATCACCACTGGTAAATCAACCAGGCCTATCACTTTTTGCGGTGAGCCGTCTGCAACGGAAATATTTTTTACACCCGCTGGGTTTATTTTAATTTTAAACTGATCTAAAATGTTTTGACCGCTAGCACCGATAATTGACGACGTTGCACCGGAATCGAAAAGAGCAATTACTTCGGTATCAAATATTTTTACTGAAATATAAGGTCTATTGTCAAAATTTCTTTTTTCCAACATTGGAGAAATTTCATTCCTCACTACGGGAAATTTTAAGTTATGATAAAAGTTTTTAAAGAATTTTATATATTTAGTTTGTTCAACAGTAGGATAGGTTTTATTTTTAATTTTGGCCTGTTTATTTGCGACATAGTTTCGGCCGTAACGTATGCCGCTACGATTTAGTTTTTTGAACACCTGGTACAAGTTTTAATAGTAAAATTGGCAGCGCCACAACCAAAACAGAATTTATTTCTCTTTGCTTTGCAATTGGAGAAAACCTGACCTAACTTATTACAATTCCAACATTTTACTTTACTGTTCCCTGAGGTGGAATTTTGTGTCGAAACGTGGCGTTCAAAAACACGAGACGGAAATTTTGAAATATTTTATCTATTCCTATTGCCTGAATTATTATTATTATTATCCGTATTAATTTCACAGAGTTGAGAGGAAGAACGAGAAACAAAACAACGATTTTTATTTTTTATGTAATTAGCCTCCTCTAAACGTTTAACTAAATTTACCAATTCTTGAACGGAATCAATAGTACATAAAGCTAGCTGAGTAATATGTTCGGCTAAAAGGTTTTGTTTTAAAATTTTAACTTTAGTTGTTTCACATGGGGTTCTGCTTAGTCTCGAAAAAAGATTTTCTAGCTGAGCTACAAAAATTATGACCGACTCATCTTTGCGTTGCTTGCGCGATTTTATTTGTTCCCAAATTTCGTCTTCTACACACGGCGATAGAAAGTCTCTTTTTATCCTTTCTAATAAATCGGGCCAATTTAAAACAGAGCTCTTTATGCTACGGTACCAAACAAAAGCATCGCCCACAAACAATTCAACAGCCGATTTAAATAAATCGTCTTCAGAAACACCCCGCGCGTCCGCGACTTCAGTTATGCGTTCAATAAAATTATACACAGCTTTTAGATCCCCGTTAAATTTAACATTCCAATCTGAAAGTAAAATCTGTTTATTTTGACACGTTATTATAGGGGGTGGAACATTTACTATTGATGGTCTAGGAAAACTTTGGTTACTTGTGTTCGCGGTATCGGTAATAATTATTCTAGCATGTACATCTGCATCTAATTGAAGGCATGTTGCGTACGTTTCTTCTTTATAAAGTTTTACGTCTTCGATATCATCCCCTTCGGTAGGAATTTTAAGTCTAAGAACGCGGTTCGTAACATGAGCAATTCGTGATTTTATTCTAGCTAGAAGCGTATCTTCGGGATTGCCTTCGAAATCTAAGCCTCCTCTAAACGTTTAACTAAATTTACCAATTCTTGAACGGAATCAATAGTACATAAAGCTAGCTGAGTAATATGTTCGGCTAAAAGGTTTTGTTTTAGAATTTTAACTTTAGTTGTTTCACATGGGGTTCTGCTTAGTCTCGAAAAAAGATTTTCTAGCTGAGCTACAAAAATTATGACCGACTCATCTTTGCGTTGCTTGCGCGATTTTATTTGTTCCCAAATTTCGTCTTCTACACACGGCGATAGAAAGTCTCTTTTTATCCTTTCTAATAAATTGGGCCAATTTAAAACAGAGCTCTTTATGCTACGGTACCAAACAAAAGCATCGCCCACAAACAATTCAACAGCCGATTTAAATAAATCGTCTTCAGAAACACCCCGCGCGTCCGCGACTTCAGTTATGCGTTCAATAAAATTATACACAGCTTTTAGATCCCCGTTAAATTTAACATTCCAATCTGAAAGTAAAATCTGTTTATTTTGACACGTTATTATAGGGGGTGGAACATTTACTATTGATGGTCTAGGAAAACTTTGGTTACTTGTGTTCGCGGTATCGGTAATAATTATTCTAGCATGTACATCTGCATCTAATTGAAGGCATGTTGCGTACGTTTCTTCTTTATAAAGTTTTACGTCTTCGATATCATCCCCTTCGGTAGGAATTTTAAGTCTAAGAACGCGGTTCGTAACATGAGCAATTCGTGATTTTATTCTAGCTAGAAGCGTATCTTCGGGATTGCCTTCGAAATCTAAGCCTCCTCTAAACGTTTAACTAAATTTACCAATTCTTGAACGGAATCAATAGTACATAAAGCTAGCTGAGTAATATGTTCGGCTAAAAGGTTTTGTTTTAAAATTTTAACTTTAGTTGTTTCACATGGGGTTCTGCTTAGTCTCGAAAAAAGATTTTCTAGCTGAGCTACAAAAATTATGACCGACTCATCTTTGCGTTGCTTGCGCGATTTTATTTGTTCCCAAATTTCGTCTTCTACACACGGCGATAGAAAGTCTCTTTTTATCCTTTCTAATAAATCGGGCCAATTTAAAACAGAGCTCTTTATGCTACGGTACCAAACAAAAGCATCGCCCACAAACAATTCAACAGCCGATTTAAATAAATCGTCTTCAGAAACACCCCGCGCGTCCGCGACTTCAGTTATGCGTTCAATAAAATTATACACAGCTTTTAGATCCCCGTTAAATTTAACATTCCAATCTGAAAGTAAAATCTGTTTATTTTGACACGTTATTATAGGGGGTGGAACATTTACTATTGATGGTCTAGGAAAACTTTGGTTACTTGTGTTCGCGGTATCGGTAATAATTATTCTAGCATGTACATCTGCATCTAATTGAAGGCATGTTGCGTACGTTTCTTCTTTATAAAGTTTTACGTCTTCGATATCATCCCCTTCGGTAGGAATTTTAAGTCTAAGAACGCGGTTCGTAACATGAGCAATTCGTGATTTTATTCTAGCTAGAAGCGTATCTTCGGGATTGCCTTCGAAATCTAAGATAAGACCGGTTATATAGGCAACCGTCGCCTTAATAGCATCGCGTTCTCTGTCAAAATCACTTATATAATTATCTAAATCAATTTTATCAGCTCCTTGGGCTTCTTTCTGCAAGAGTCTAGCTAAAATTTTAATTTTTTCGGAACGGTCTTTTTTACTTCTAACTCCACGAATATTCAATTCATAATCAATCTCAGGTAACAGAAGATGTCTAGGGGAAAATTGGTAATCCATTTCTATAAATATTTTCGGTACTATATTATTTGTATTCTAAATAAAATATTTCATATACATCTTGTCAAAATCGCAAAGGAATGTATATGTACCACAAAAAAAGGAATTTCAAACAGTATAAAAGGAGTAGGTAAAAATATCAAGAATTTTGTTATCATTCGTAGATAAGAATAAGTTTGTTTATGCTACCAAACACATGCAACTTGAGAAAATAAAATTTACTTAAATGCCTGGAATTAAAAAATAGTTTGATATTAAAGAATTTTTAACGTTCTTAATTTGGAAAATGGAAAATTCGAGCCCCACGTTGGGCGCCATTTAACTTGCAGCGTTCTGGGGTTAAATTGATAAATTTAACTACCCAGAAGTGCTACAAGTGCGCGGCAGCTTTTCGCCAGGAGCATTTATGGGCCGTAGGTTTTTTAATTTTCCCTTTTCCTCTTCTTTGTTTAGGTTTTCCAAGGCACTAGGGCGCCACTGAGTTTTTATTAAAGAAAAATACCATTACAGCTTAATAAACTCAGAACTTAAGCTGATATTTGATTTTAAAAAAAAATGTTATAAAATTCTTTGCATGTATTTTAGCAGGCAATAAAACAAACCATTCCCCAAAATAAAATATATTTATTCTTATTTTAGAAAAGCTTGTCGACAGCTAAAAGGATTTGGTCATTAATAAAATAATACCTACTTGAACATATGGGTAGTAGATACTTAAATTAAATTACAGTATGAAATGTTATCAAATATTTTTAGTACCATTTTGGCAAGTACAGTTTAGTAAATATAAAATATACACCCTGCTACCAACAGCCTAATAAAACAGATAAGTTAAACCATCAGGTAACGCAACGAGGGTAGATACCAAAAAAAATCATGATTCTTTTCGCTACGCCCTAAAGAAAATGATACAAAACTTACCAAAACAGTTTTATACACTCTATTAAGTCAATATTCACTTGATAAGCCGCATGGTACCAAAAAAATATATATACAATTTTATATTCATCCGTAATCAAAAACATAATACGGCAGATTTAAAATAGGGGTAATTACGTAATAATATTACCTCTAAATACTTATTTTTACAAAATTTACATTAGTCCACAGGAGACTTTATACTGCGAAGCTTTAAATAAAAGGGATTATGTAATAATAATAAGTTCATAGATTAACATTTTATATATGCAATTATAACCAAAAATCGGCGTACAGGCCTTACCCAGAGACAAAATGGAGTACAATCCACCATAGCACGCGGAACTGAGTGCTTAGGGTGACTATCCTGACGGAGGAGGAAAGCTCTGAAAAGCTACCCTTCTAGACGTGGATCGGCATGGTCCCAAGGTTGTATCGAGGTGATGCGGCTGGACCACCTGGAGTAAGTACCCCTTCAAACTCTATGCTGTTGACGAAGATGGAAACTCATGAGAAGGCGTGGCGGAAAGCCACATACATAGGGTTGCATCCATCTCGGGACATCTCTTCGCAAGGAGTAGCGGGAAAAACAGGTACGGGGAATTGCATCTGTCTCACAACATTTCTTTAAAAGGAGGGACAGAAAACCATGGACCGGGGGTTGCATCCACCATGAAACATCCTTTCAACTGTCGAAAATTATTCCTTTACCCGGAAAAAACCCTGTAATACAACAGTACAAATCACTCCAAGAAATTCGGGGAGAATAAAAGCTTTGCTTACCTCATCTCTATTGGAGGGTTACCAAAACGAAAAAACGACCATCGGCCACATTGTGACTTTTGCCACAATCACAAACTAGTAGGTTCAACTTATAAAACGAGGGTTATAACTAACGGCCCTCTCTTGCCAAGACTGTTTGGCCAAGATTGTCCTCCGCAACCACCTTGTCCTCTCTTAAATTCACCCCAAAAACCTCCCACGACATCAATTTCTTGCCCCTCACAATTGGAACTCCATGTGTCACATTGGACCAATCAAAGCATTCGACGTCAGGCCGAATGTGCGCCGTTCAAAACTCGGCCTCTACATAATTATATTTTGGTTGTTCCCAAAAGTAAACACGATGTTTTGAAATGGCAATCATATTAGGAAATAAGAAGAAAAGAAACGGAAGATTCTCTGGACTTGCAGATACTGTAGCCTTAGAAAAACAAAGTATTCACTTCGTTAATTAGAATTAGTAATCAGTCATTAATTAGTATTTTATTTTAGCTTACAATTAATCAAAATATACTATATACAATTAAAATGGGAGAAACGTGCTACAAGAAAAGGATTTTTTTTAGAGCAGTTGTTACGTAGTTCTTAAAGTACACGCAATGATATAGGTAATATTCTTAGGAAATGCTAAATTAAACAATGAATACAATACTGTAAATTGATCTTTTAGGGTGTATCAACTCAAGTGCAGAAATAAAATTAAAACATTCTGGACCCGCACAACATTGTGGGGTTGAACAATATAGAATAAAGTAGGATGCCAAGTTGCATAACCTACATCCTTGTAAAACATAAATGCTTGTTATTTGTGTAAGAAATTAATAATTTAATACAATAAGATTTTATGAGATATTTAGTGTTTGCCTTAAAGTAATGTCAAAATTTTCTACAAAATCATCTTCACCATCTTGTCAAGAAAACCAAATGCACTAAAAAGTAATTTCAAAAACAATGTAGCATTTGAAATGCTACAGTACAAACTACGATCAAATATTTTGTAGTCCTAAAAAGGACTGATTTGTCGGGGTAGGTCAGGGAGGGCATGGTTCCGGGATCAGTTGGTGTAATCAGCTGGACCATCTTCATCATGATGGTCCGTGATCCACCAAGTGGATGAATCGGCCGGACCGTCATGATCTTCCGGCGGCGGTTGTGGCACCCAATCAGTGCTGGAGTCCGGCTGCACCTCGTCAACCGACAACTCTGCATCGGCGTTGGGCAGTTCGACTTCCCAATCGAACTCAGGTTCTTCGAGTGGTCGCAGATCATCCTCGTCCCACTCGATAGCATCCAATATGCCCTGCTCTATGTCGTCAAAGTCATCAAAGACTTGTTCGTCGACTTCCGTTCATGTCGACCGTCTCGTCGCTCCAAATCGACGAACCACGACTTAATGGACGTTCAAGATTCATATTTAGATCTGGTAACTATCAGATTTAAAAATTAAGTGATTCTGTGACTCGCTCGCAACCGTTTAAATAGAGATAATCTACCCCCTCCACCACTCCATCCCCACCTTTTCACCTCTAACAAACTAGAGTTTATTATACAAATGCCCTCCATCCAAAAATGATACTGGCGGACTTCACTGTCGAATACTGCTTTTAGTTCTCAAAAATGGTGTAATTGTGTTCTGGAAATGTGACCAACAAAGAAAATTATACTCAATCTGTCTGGACTTACATAATTTCTATCTAATGTCACAGATGTCGTGACATTAGATAAATACAAGTACGATCAAAATATTCTGAGGTCCTGAAAAGGACGGATTTTGCAAGGAAAATTATACTCGATCCAACTGGACTTACATAATTTTCTATCTAACGCCACATATACTATGGCATTAGGTAACTAAAACTACGATGAAACATTCTGTGGCCCTGAAAAGGACCGTTTTTCACGGGATATCTTATTTGTAATCAGACTCGATTACAAATAAGGCACGCACTCTTATGTTGTAGAGTACCAAGAGCTACTCCACAACCTTTGCAGTTCGGTATGTGCGCGCGAGTACCGAAATCTTGGGTTACATGACCACTGAAGAATTCGTCACCAGCCGACTTGTTTTCCAAGTCGGCATAGCAGCCAATACACCACTCGTCATCACCCACCTTCACCAGGTTTAAGGTCTTGCACACCCGGCGGGATCGGACGGGGAAAACTTTCCTCTGTCTTATTGCCCGATTATCCAAATTCATAGGAGTATCATCGCTTAAGTATCCATCATCATCTGATGATGCCATGTTGAGATGAGCGAATGTAATGAAGTAAGCAGTCGAGTCGAGCTGCTTTTAAAGACCTTAGCTCCGCCCCTTGGTGAGTTTGGTGGGAAAGTTAAAACCAATTTTGTTAATTTTTAGACACTTCCAGTGAAATAGCTCCGCCCTTTGGTGAGTTTGGTGGACGAGTCAAAACAAATTTTATTAATTTAAGACACTTCCAGTGAAATTGTCGAAATCTATATTGGAAAATGTTGTTCGGCCGGCCGCCTACGGCGGCCCTTAGGTTCGCTCCGCGATAGCAACTTGCTCCCCTCCTATTTCATTACGATATTCGTCGAATTGAAAGGCGATGGCATTATTTGATAGAGACCATTTTGGGTACCTCCTTTGGGTTTAAATGTTCCTTCGATAACTATCCGATATTCCAATCTCTATAGGGGCGTTCGACCTTAGGAAAAAGTACGCGTCTCTTCTGTCTAAAACTCGCAATATTGTAATTTTTTGTAAAATAAAAGAAATGTTAAAGTAGTATGCGACTAGACCAATCTTTTCGGTCATATGTACTTTCCAAGTTAAATCGCTTGAAATACTTTACTAAATGTCTGAAATGAGATTTCGGTATAACCCGGAAATCATCAAACCACAGAAGCAGCTTCCAAGCTTCTTATTCGCTTCTGGGGATTGGACGACCTTGGAAAAACACGTCTGAGGGGTGGACGACCTTAAGATACTGCACATAGGTGCAGGCGCCATATTGGCCATATAAAATTGTATGTTAAATGTTCTGAAATGTTGTTAAGAAAAGGATCTTTAAATTAAAATAAGTTTTAGACACTTCCAGGGAAATCATCGAAAAATGTTGATCGGAACGTCCATTTTTCGACGTCCAGAATTTGTCATCCTTGGTCATCTTTGCATTTTTCACTAATTCAGTGTCAAACGCAAAGTGACATGGAATATCTAAACTACGATCAAATATTTTATAGTCCTGAAAAGGGCTGATTTTGTCGGGGGATGGATGGGTTGGCGGCCGTCTTATTGTTGGGGATCTTGTGATTGTTCTCGCAGGCGACGCTCTATCTGTCGCTCGAGCTCTATACCGAGCATCGCGTGCTCCCACCTAAGCCACAACCTCTCTACGTTGTCGCTGTCGCTTTCCGACTCGCTTTCCGATAAATCGGAATCCCCGATGTCGATATCTGACAGCGTTATTTCAACCGTCGTTGAATCCACAGGATCCGATTCATCGTCATCTACTTGGACGTCCAAATTTTCACCTCCGACGACGTGATAATTCCAACTTGTGAAATCCGCCGGTCCGTGAAAGCCGTTATATCCCAACCCAGGATACTGGCAGTCTGATGAGGAGTCGGGTTCTTGCTGTTGTTGTCCTTCCATGATTGCGAAGTGAATGAAGAACTTACGACCGATCCTCGCTTTTTATGCGTTCGCAGTCGTGGTGGGGGTAAATTTTTTCTTGAAGAAACTAGGGTTTTATTCAATATACCTACACCGCACACCAATAATTATATGTATTTTTACTTCATGATGACAGCCCACAACGATATTTTTTACATATGTTGAACATTATGACAACTCTACATCCCACTAGCTTTCACAATTTTTTTCAAATATCTACCTAGCAAATAGCCTTCTCAATACAATTTTTGTTAAAAATTTACCAACATTAAAATCTTGGTGGGTCGACAAATATCGATTTTTTAGAACCTAACATATTCGTCTCGGAAATAACTAAATGGATACAATTTTTAAATTAGAAAAATAACAATTTTAACGGATCTTGGACCTTTAACTTAAAATAAGTTTTAGACACTTCTAGGTAAATTATCGAAAAAAGTTATGCGAAAATGTCAACGTCAATTTGTAAACGTCCAGAAAATATCATCCTTGGTCATCTTTGCATTTTTCACTGATTCAGTGTCAAACACAAAGTGACTAAGAATATCTAAATTACGATCAAATCTTTTGTGGTCCTGAAAAGGGCCGTTTTCGCGGTGGGTTGGGTTGGAGAGGGGAACCTAGAGTGGTTGTTCCCCTCTCGCGATCTGCACCGATCGTAGTGCAGCTCGCCGTCTCCGAGCCTCCAGTCGCGTGCTGCGACGGCTCTGACGGCGCTCCGTGAGCTCTTGTAAGAGAGCCGCCCTTTCCTCAGGACCCAGAAGCATCTGTGGTCCTTCCACCACTTCCACGGGCTCTGTTGGAGCCGGCTCCGGTGGTGGCATCGGTCTTGGAACCGGCTGTATGATTGCCGTTGGCTTATTCGCGTTTTTTAAACGCCAAGCCTCCCAATACTCGCTAATTTTGGACTCCCTGGTCGTCCTTAACATGAGCCTATCCCACTTCATGGCTGGCTGAGATATGAAAAATGTGATGGCTGCTCCCGCTTTTAAAAGCATTTTGGGTGGTGGGGGTGAGGGTGGGGCTAAGCGGTTCTGACATATCCTTTAAGAGTAACGAAAATATTTCCTCCAGAATACATTTCTTCCCGAAATATTTTGTTACTCTGAAAGGATATGTCTGTTTTTGTCATTCGTTAGAGCTGGTTTAATATTAGCCAACGTTCTATGTGAAACGACAAGAATCCTAATGTAGAGTGACCTTATTTTTAAAAATATGTTGCTTGATAGAATGTCATATCACTTTGAATAAATAGAGGCATATGCTTTCTTATCATACATAAAAACTACTAGCTAAATATTGCAAATGCTCTTTCTCTCGCTATCTATGTATGATTTAAACACTTAATGCTTCTCTCACCCAAAGTAACACAATTTTTCCATCGAGAAATATCTTCCTTAGGAATCATTGTGTTTAACTACAAACTACGATCAAATATTTTGTAGTCCTGAAAAGGACTGATTTTGTCAGGGGGCAGGCAGGGTTGTCGTATGAGGAGCTTTATTTGTAATAGAATTTACATTCTATTGCAAATAAGGCAAGACTGCTGATGAACGACTGTAAACAGTATCTCCCTACACAAAGCACACCTCGAGTGGTTCCGCCTTTGATCACCTCGCAAACCCACTGTAAAATGAGTTGTGACGAAATGAACATCCATCATCACAGCTCCAAATCCTCTCGTGTAGCAGTGCATACACAAATCTCTAGACCCCCATGAGACGTAGGATTGCATGATGCAATACCTAGGTCTCAGCCTTCGCGGTCTCAGTACAAGCCTATGTTGCACATTTGGTGCCGCGGTCTGCTCGTCGTCACTGGAATATCCATCATCCGAACTTGATGACGTCTTGGCTTCGAGTGAATTTAATTTTCTAAATCACGTCTTATATACATTCTTTTCCCCACCCCTATCCTAAATTTCTGCCTATTCTTCATCTCTCGACCTTATTTACCAAAGCCCCACCTTTGAAGTATTAAAATAAGCCTCAAATATGTCGTATGTAGTAAGAATAAAACTCCATTATGTCGTTTATAAGTTTATTTTAAATATGTAAAGTACATAATTTGGAGAATTACACAACTTCAAACTAATGTATTGATTTGTTAGTAACAGAACCATTAAGTATATTGTAGCTAAAAAATGCATCGTGAATAACTAACGCGTACACTTTAATGTCTTTAGGAAATTTACTTTTGCGTGTTTCGAACTCCAATTTCACGTCCACTGTGGACGTCCTAACGGCTTCTGGTTGGTGACTGCAATTGATTACGAATAACGGATTTTTAAGATGGTCGGCAAAACTCATCATAGGATCGCTCAGTTCTCGCTGGTAGTAGCTAGCTTGAAAATTCTCATAATTATAATAGGCTGCGGCATACAGTTTCTTTGAAAAATCTAAATTCCATCTTTCGTACGGAAATACGGCAGAGTTCAGATAGAGCCTAATATCACTTATATCGGCCGTTGTAAATTGTGTGCTATCTTTTGCTCTGTTGTCGGAAGAGCTAGTTGGTTGAAAACCGATAATCAAATATCTCGGTTTTTCGAGACTCGTGTTAGTTCTTAAGGCCCATACGTCTGACGATGTTTCTCTCAAAGAAGGTAGCTCGTAGAGATCCCATTTACGGTAAGCCATTGGAACGTTTGCGTTACTGCCACCTTTATTCATGCGTGATAATATCTTTAACTTCTGTCGATCGTCTGGAATAATGTGACGAGTTTTCCATTCAATATTTTCAATTGAAATGTCTGCATCTACTTCGCCGATATAGCAATTTTTGAAAGTGCGGGCGATAATTAAAATCAACTCTTGTTTGACGTTAAAAATACCCTTTGAATAATCCTCTGCGAAACCCATGAGATATTTTAGAGGAAGCTTGCCGGAGAACACGTTACTTGTGGAATCTAGTATACCTTGATTTGCTTCGTCTAGATCCCATCCACATGCCATGAGAGCTCTATTTTGTGCGGCACCCAATGACACCATAGTTTTCATCGTTGTAGTAATTCCGGGTTTCCGAACGACGGCAACTTGCTCCCCTCCCATTTCATAACGACATTCGTCGAATAGAAAGGCGATGGCATTATTTGATAGATAACATTTTTTAGTAACGTCTTTGGGTTTGAATGTTCCTTCGATGCAAATGTAACTATCCGATATATCCAAAATGATATCTTGAAAGTGTACAGGTATGCGAATTTCATCGGAATTGCGGAATGTTGGAGAACCGTAAGGTTTATATGTGTATTCTTGAAAACTAATAATGGAGTTATCAAAAATTGGTTCGGTAAAAACTTCGATTTTGTCTCTGCTAGCGGCCATCATTTTCTAATTTTTCTCACTTTCAAACCGATCGATTGTAGAAATTTGCAATCTTTCACGGAGAGCTGGCGATTGCTGTGCGGATGTGTTTTCGATCGTCCGTCTGACTTGCGAATGAACCTTGACTGTGTTGTCTGCTTACTTTTATGTCGGTTAACTGAATCTTGAATTGTTGACAGCTCATGCAGTTGACGGTTAAAGCACAAACCCATTATACGATTTTTTTCAACTCTAGTTTAACTATAATTTTCTCACCTCGAAAATCGATCATATCACCGCTATCGTCCAAGATGCGTAGAGTAATGTTGTCGATAAACTGACGACCATCCGGCATTATCGGCATATAAATATTATTTTGCGGTTCTTTGGAGATTTGGTAACCGGGTTCGACGTCAATATCAAATTCAAATATCGTATGACTTTCCAAAGAATTCAGGTATGCTCCGGAAATTATATTACAATCCACACGTACGATGCGCACTCTCATTATGTAAACGATGGTACTTGATTCGTGTCTTTGTCCACCTCGCAGCAACACGGAGCCAAATCCGAGCACTTTGCCGATACTGTTGCTACCTCGAAAATCGATGCTATATTTTGACTTTAGCTCACATTTTAATGTATTATTATTGGCTGTTAATGAAAATAAATCGGTACCAACTTCATTGCATGACTCCTTTAAAGCGGTGTACATGGCTTTTGCTATTTCATTAATTTCGTAAGCTCCTGGTGGGATCCCTACATACGTTGGTATCGCTGTTTTCAAATGGCTGAATGAATTATTGCTTTCGTCGATATTAAAAATCGAATTATATGTGTAAAATCCCAGCAGTGCAACTCCATATTTGCCTGTTGTATTTAACTCGATGGGTGGGTAAAAATCCGCACTTAAGACACTTGTATGTCCTGTTAGAGTGAATGTGTAAGACATGACTGACCACGAAACTATTTGTGTAGTTGTTTTATTGCTGTTTGCAACAGTTAAATGGATTTAAGCTGAAGCGTTGTTTTATTCCTTTGGACGTTTTTAAACTGTTTGCTGCCTTTATATTCACATCGTTAATTTTGCAATAACAACAAAATATGTTTTTTGGCGTCGGTCCATCCCCCTCGTCCGAATCTGAATTATTGCTATTATAATGTTCCAAACAGTATTGATATTTCGATATATCGATGTCACAAAAATTTAAACAAATTAAAGCAGCTAAAGTGCAGAATGAACATGATTTGGAAAAGTTTTATGAACCAGTTTCTAAACCACTAGAATCTATATCTAAAGCCGTAAAGCAGCAGCAGCAGCAGCAGTACGCAACTAAAAAATCAAGTACTAGGACTAAACCACAAAGTCGGAGTAGCAGCAGCAGCTCGGTGGGAATGGCGAAAATGTTTGAAGAACATCCAACAGAAGCGGATTTTGAAACATCTACACCGATTTCGCAAAAAACACAAATTCCTACACCAAAACATGGAAATCGTGAGTCACTGTTCGAAACCCCTTCCTCATCAACGATGACATCATCTTACACATCACCACACACATCGAGTGGTAGCAGTTCAGCCGCAAAAACTATTCAAGATTATTTAAATGTATTAAAATTGGAACCGTCCCATTATGATAGCGTGTATGGTGTACGCTTTGGTAAAAAAGAAAATAAATCAACAAAATATATTGGCAACTTGGTGGTTAGTTTTCTAACAAACGGAAAGATGGTGTTATACAGGAACAAAACAAACATTGCTGAATTCGATGGAACGGCTGAGCTTTACGATTTGATTTTTCTAAAAAATCCACCAGCCCTAGATAATGAAGACGAAATTAGTCTAGATGTACTTCGAAAATACCAAACCATTTTGAAATTGACGGATGCGGCCTATGACGGTTATGACAAGAAACGTGGTTTAAGAGAAACCCGATGGAGAAAATATTGACGGATCATAAAACCGCTAATTACGGAAACTAAACTGGGTGGTGGTGGTGTACGCAGAAAAAAAGTCAACAACAAAATCCAACTACCAGTAAAAAAGCATCTATCTTCGAAATCATCTGAATATGTTTATTGGAATAAACCTAAGGAGTTAGTGGATAGATTACGATTATTGTGGGGGTCAAAAGTAGCGGGACATACCGGACATGATAATGAGATTATGTCTATTATGGAAGAGCTTCGAGAAGAAGGAATAATATATTAAGTTTTGCACGTAGTTGCCATCCTCAGTGTCTGGTAAGACGCGCAACCTTATAATATGGATCCTAGCCGAGAAAAAATTAAAGTCGTAAATGAATTACATAGGACGGCAAGAAAAAATTTTGTTAGAAGACGTACGGTCATAAAAGGATATCGAGATTTGTGGCCAATTGATTTGGCGGAAATGCAGCAATATGCTACTGACAATGATGGTTACCGTTACATTGTTGTATGTATAAACTGTTACTCCAAATTCGTGTACACCAAAGCAGTTAAGAATAAGACTGGTGTTGAAGTTACGAATGCCATGAAAAGCATCATTGAAGAAGCATCGTATGCACCAAACAATTTACAGAGTGATCAAGGAAAGGAATTTTATAATAGCACCTTTCAAGCACTCATGAAAAAATATAATATAAACCATTATTCCACATATAGCACGAAAAAAGCGGCAATTGTTGAGCGTGTTATAAGAACTTTGAAAAATAAGTTATAAATATAAACAATTCTCGGCTAGAGGTTCATACAGATGGATACAAATATTACCAGCTATAACGAAGACCTATAATAACACTAAACACCGCACCATTGGAATGAAGCCTAACAGGGTAAAAGAGGATACCCCTATTAAAGCATATGACTATTTGAAAATTGTTCCGAAGAAAAAAAAAATTCATTTGGGTGACATTGTTCGCATTAGCAAGTACAAAGGTGTATTTGACAAAGGATATACGCCTTCGTGGTCGACGGAACTGTTTGAAATAGCAAAAGTTAATATTACAAATCCACCTACGTACTTGCTGCAATCATTAGAAGGTCAAATTATTAAAGGATGTTTTTACGAAGCAGAACTGCAAAAAACAGCTAGCCCTAGTGTTTATTTAGTTGAGAAAATTCTTAGAAAACGCAAGAAAAATCAAAACGATCAATTGTTTGTAAAATGGTTAGCTTTTCCAAATCAATTTAATTCTTGGATAGACAAATCAGATATTGTATAAATATTATCAAATAGTTTTTACGTTACGTATGTATGCATTATAAATAATAATAAATATTGCTTTTCATAATTATGCGTTTTATTTTCAATTTAACAGTATAATAATTATGTTTTTAAATAGAACTTTATCTAGGTTGGTTTCCATTTTGGTTTTTTTGGATCCTTTATTTTCGTTGTAGTATACCGTGCAGCATGTGGGTGAATTTGATACATTTTTTCCTTAAGGTACGTAATTTTGGCCTCATCATCTTCAAACATTTTTTGCAAAACTGGTACTAGCACATTACTAAGTATGGTATTTATCTGCGAACCAAGTTGATGAACTTCCGTAAGGACATATTCTTTGGTAGCAGCATCATTATCATTTATCGGTTGGGCAACATTCCTTAATAATTTGCCCTCTATATCAAAATGTCCATCTGAAGTAAGTTTAAATCCGATTCCGGGCAACCCTCGCGATACGTTGTTACAAACAAGAGTTTTCTGTCGACCAAATTTATCAATTGTGTTGTTAACACGACCCATTTTAAAGTAAAACTAATTCACTCTCTTTATGTTCAGCCTATATACAGTGTGTCTACGTAAGTTGGCGGCATATGGGAAACTTTTTTATTATTAATTTTATGAAAAAAAGTTATTCTTTATAAAAAGTTCTGCATGGCCCAAAACCTAAAATGCAACCATCAGATATCAAATTTTATCAGTCGTATCCGAGGTTTGTCAAAAAATGTGATTTTTGCTCAAGAGTAAAGTACCTTTATTTCCGACAATATCGAAAATTATTATAAAGAAAAGATGTTTAGAATTAAAAATAACTTTGAAATATTCAACATTGTTTATTTACATTAAAAAACTATTTTTTTCGACATTTTTTCTGCGATAACGTTGAAAATTTCAGTTTGCACATTAATGCATAATTAATCAAGGATGCACTGGGATTTTTTAAAAGTGATATTTGAAGTAGGATTTGAGAACTGTCAAAACATCGAAAATTCGGAAAACGTCAACAATCGTATTTTAAAAAGTCCCACGGTATAAACACTTTTTTTAGGCAGTCTAAGAGTGTTTTTCATAGTTTTTAGAGAGACGTATTGTACAGTTTTATGTTTATAAGAAGGTAGAAATGCCACCAACATTAAGCCTGGGAGAGAAAATTGAGATTGTGCTAAAAGTGAGTGATAATTATAAAATATTCCGAGAAGCTGCAGACATTTTTAATTTCCGACATCCAGATAAAAATATTCGGTAATTATTTAGATTAGTGGAAACAGCGAATTTTTTCATGAAATTTTGCACAGACCCTAATTTTGGGTCGTAGAACACGAATCCGAAGTCAGTTTTTGGCGGTCTCGTAAAAAAAATTTTTTTTTGCTCACCCAACCTGAGCAAAAAGGTGGTCAGGTTTGCTCAGTTTTGATTGATATAGATATATATGTATCTATATCAATCAAAACTGAGCAAACCTGACCACCTTTTTGCTCACCCAACAAATTTAAAGGAATTCATTGAAAAAGCTAACCTAAAAGTTTAAAAAAAAATTTTACGAGACCGCCAAAAACTGACTTCTGATTCGTGTTCTACGACGCAAAATTAGGGTCTATGCAAAATTTCATGAAAAAATTCGCTGTTTCCACTAATCTAAATAATTACCAAATATTCACAATGAAACTGTAAGAAAAATATTTAATAAATTTAAGACTTGTGGAGATGTACCTACATAATAAATTTAGCAAAAAACGCCAAAACATGGTAGAAAATAATGACATTGCGTTGCAAGTAATGCTCTCTGCAACTGAACATCCTGAATATTCTTTGCGAAACAGGGCATCTTCATTGACAAATGATATAAAAAAGGATACAGTTTCAAAGATGCTAAGAAAGCACAAAAAAACCATACTACATACTACAAAAAATTCGTACTTTAAGACCAGGAGATAATGATAGACGATTTGAATTTTGTTGTGACATACAGGGAATCTTAGAGGATAACAAATTTATGTCAAGATGTTTTATTTTTTCGGATGAAGCAACATTCTCATCAAATGGGACAGTTTCCAGCCAAAACCCCCGTTGGTTGAGTGATACGAATCCACATTTTACGTTGAAAACTCGGGACCAGTATTCGTTCAAAACAAACGTGTGGTGCGAAATTTATAAAAATCAAATAATTGGACCTTTTTTCCGAGAAACCTTGAATGCGGATAGTTATTTGTGCTTTTTAAACAATGAAATAGGTGATTTTCTAGACAACCTTCCCCTACTTGAACGTCAGCAGATATGGTTCCAGCAAGATGGTGCCCCATGTTACAGCACATTAGATGTACGTCAATACATTGAAAATATTTTTAATTGAAGAGTTTTTCATCGTTATTCGGAAATTCCTTGGCCTCCGCGGTCTCCAGATTTAACCCCACCCGATTTTTTCTTGTAGGGTTACTTAAAGCAAAAGGTATACCTTCAAAGTCATTTGAAGATGTTAACCATTTAGAGAGAATAATTACAGAAGCGGTTCGCAGAGAAAATGTCGAAAAAAAATAGTTTTTAATGTAAATAAACAATGTTGAATATTTTAAAGATATTTTTAATTCTAAACATCTTTTCTTTATAATAATTTTCGATACTGTCGAAAATAAGGGTACTTTACTCTTGAGCAAATATCACATTTTTTGACAAACCTCGTATACGACTGATAAGATTTGATATCTGATGGTTGCATTTTAGGTTTTGGACCATGCAGAACTTTTTATAAAGAATAACTTTTTTTCGTAAAATTAATAATAAAAAAGTTTCCCATATGCCGCCAACTTACGTAGACACACTGTATAAATAACACTAAATAAAAGTTCATTTTACAATACACCATGAAGCAAGTAAGATTTGACGAAGAAAGAAATATTATCCACCGTATGTCTGTTTGGTGTTTTGCATATAGACAAGCCCGACAAAGTAATTTTCAGCAACTAATACTTGATAGATATCGTTTTCAAAGGAGAATTGGAAAAATGGATGCAATGCTAGCGAGGTTTTTAGAACGGAACCACAGAAATAATATATATCAAGAGCGATTTGTTAATTCAAATGTATGGTGAATAATAAACATATTTAGTACAAAAAGATTTTTATTAAGATTTAAATAATACATCCACACTATCATTAGAAAGACGCACTTATTCACATAAATTTAAAATTACATGACTATCATAAGAAACTTTTACACTATATCTAAATTGTCTCTATTTTTTCGGAATTACCAGCGCTGCCCTTCTTTGTCCAATTCCATGGTCTCACTATTATTACGTTCTGATGAACCTCCTCCCCCTACTCCTCCTCCTCCTCCCCCTTCTAAGAAAACAGGACTTTGCGGTGATTCGTTAATTATTTCGAGATCTTCAAAATTGCTTGAAGAAGTCCAGCGCTGCCCTTCTTGGCTGAATTCCGGCGTATCGTGATCATTATGTTCTGATGAACCTCCCACTGAGACAGCGAGACTTTGCAGAGATTCACTAGAATTTTCACGAGATATTTGTTGTGGTGATTTCATCCCATGTTTCTTATGGTACTCATTTTGACACCATTCACAGAAACCCATTATTCCACTAATAAATTCCCAATTTTCGCAATTGGCACACATCTGACGACCGTTTACAGAGAATGGACGAACAACTACAATTTGACGTTCACTTTTTGGTGACTGCATTTTGAGGAAATAAATTACTATGTAGTATTCTGGAAGTACTGAAATGCAGACTGAAACAAGAAATTTTTGTGCCTCTATTTGTATCTGTTAGGTGACCTTCAAACCCCTCCACTCTCATATCCCATGTAAAATCGAGGTCACCATACACAGAATAGACTTGTTTCTTTATCTACATGCGCGTAATACGTATACGCTGAATAGCTTTTTCTTGATTCAACAATTTTGAATCAATTTCCTTAAGTCTTTTTGTAACAGATTGCAAAAAATCTTCATTCGCCTCTTCAGCAAGCTTTTTATTCATTTCATTAAGTTCTTTTCTAACATATTGAAAACATCATTATTCACTAATTCACTAAGTTGTTTAATAATTTCACGCCTTTGTTCAAGAACATATTCCTGATTAGCGGCATCCCCAGGATTCTTTGGTGGTACTACATTAGTTAGAGATTTCCCTTGTATATCATATTCACCATCATCGGTCAATCTAAATCCAACTCCTGGTTGTCCAACAAGAACAATGTGATTTTGGTCATTAAATTTTTGGCGCCCAAATTTATCAATTGTGTTGTTAACACGACCCATTTTTAGCTTAAACTGATGTGATTTTTGTGAAGGTTGCCTATTTATAAAAAAATTAAACAATAATTTAGGTACATAATCATTTATTTAACATCTCATGTTATTATATTATAAAATGAATTAAAGATTTTCTTCATCTTCTTGAACACACTCCATTTCGTCATCGCTAACAGTAGCCAATGCTTTACTATCAACTTCATTGGTGACTGCTTTATTTCCAAGGTCATCAAGAATAGTGGTATCATCTGCGGGAGCCAAACCATATTTTGTAGCTAATTCATCGGGTAAATGAGGCACTTCGAATAGGTAGCTTCCCAATTCTTCATTTATCATTCCAGCGCAAAATTCGTCCAGATCAATGGTTCCATGGTATTTCTCGCACGTATGTGCTCCAGCCGTGAAATTTACGGCGTCTTTCATATACTTCCTATACTGACTTTCACTAAAACCCACATCGGATTTACCATAATTTGCAAAGTGTAGTATTTCTTCAGCCAGCTCTCTTAATTTACATGATTATTTACCTCATCCATTATAAAAGCGGGTTGATTTTCACCTGATTATTCAGCGATAATCTCCCGCTCTCCGGTGAAAATCACCCTTGTCAAAAGTGAAAATCTCCCCCGTCCGAACTGAAAATCGCCCTTGTCAACAGTTAAAATCACACGTCTGTAACAACAGGTTTTTTATTGTCGTGGTGATGTTTAATGATTATCTAGATAACGAACAATGGCGTTTTTGATTGTTACTATGGACAACAAATAAAATACAAACAAACGTCAAAGTGTCATTTCGAGATATCATTTCAACGTTTTACAAAAATGGAACGTTTTGGATATTTTTCTCTCGAAGAAATCACCAAAAATGTCGATAAAAATAGATCTGAAAATACAAAGCGATCAAGAGACTTCGTACGGACGCAATTCCAGAATTTTTGTGAGACACGAGATTACCATTTTACATCAGATGAGAGGAAACGACGACAAGAACATGGTCCCTGCTGCACCCATCAGTACTCAACCTATTCATCCCAGAATGGATATTTGTGAAGAGACCACAGCAGCGAAAATTGGCTCTGTTTCTTCAAACTCCAATCAGCATTCTGTTATACAGTATACCAATTGTGTGTTTAATTGCAATACATTAAATTGTGCAAAATAAATCGGTAGTTTTTTATTTGGTAAATAATCTTCAAAATACATTTCGGGATTGGGAAATAATCAGAAAATAATTCTCAGATTTTTTGCCATTAGGAAATCGCTCTCGGGCAAGCCCTCGAGCGATTTCCACGGCAAAAAATCTTCGGAATGATTTTCGATAATTTCCCCATCCCTTAATATATTACTACAGATAACCAATTAATGTACATATCTCGATTTTCAATGACAGTAGGGCAGTCACACATCTTAAATAGAAAATAATGGACATGTGATTGTGTGTGAGTGTGTGTTTTTCGATATATACTTAACAAGAACTATTTTATTACATTTTAAATCAATATTAAAATAGCCTAATCAACAATATATTACAAACAACCAAAATTTAACAACGCTCTAGTATTACCTCCAGAGAATACATTGTGAGCTTTGCCCCAAATAAGTTAAGGTGTACTGATCCCCGGAGTTATTTATCATTTCAATAGTATCCTCTGTCAGAATTTCAGCGACGCGTGATGGTAAAAATGGTTCAAATGTTGCTTGATGTGTTGGATCAAACAATGTGACGACAATGGCTTTTCCAAAACGTGAAGTCAAAGAATTAATTTTTTTTATCATATAAATTTTGCCCACCGTTAATGTAGAGAATTTTCTACGTTCCAGAAATTGAATATCTTGGTTTATCATATTGTTAATTTCGGCTATGGTCTGCTTTGAAATGCTCATGATTTAAAATACAATAAAAACAATTACTGTCAAGTACCTTGAATAAACACTTGTACAACACACCACAAACACAATACTTTATATGCCAAAGCAAAAGTTAACGCATACGATGTATGAGTGACAATGGAAGCTATTTTCGAAATGAGCCATATTTATTGGGAAGTAATCCAAGGTCAAGTATTTATTTATGGTGGGAGGAATACATCCGACGACCTCGAAAAATACAAAACAAATATAACCTTGAAATAAGCGTCGTTCACCTGGTCATCACCAAACAAAGAAACATCAGCTCGAATTCAAGGCCAAGTTCTTGGCCTTGACCTTGGAATAACACCTGCGCACATCAAGGTCAAATAACAATAGCACAGCTGGGCGTTCAAGGTCGACCCTACTGCGCATGCGGAGACTCAGGAAGCATCATACACCTCTACTGAGAGGCTAGTGCCAATTAAAAAATGACCCGGTGTTAGACATTGTAGATCGGTGGGATTGGTTGAGAGTGGGCATAGCGGGCGTGAGTTTAAAATCGCTTCGATTTGACTGAGAATGGTATATAGTTCTTCAAAGGTAAAATGAGCATTTCCCACTAAACGATATAGGTGATATTTGGCGCTCTTTATTGCGTTTTCCCAAACACCTCCCTAGTGAGGGCTGCGGGGTGGGGTAAATTTCCATTCAGTTTGATTAGTAGATAAATTTTCAGAGATATTATGAAATGTTTCCTTGTCTTTGAGAGAATTGTAGAGTTCTGTGAGTTGATTTCTAGCGCCTAAGAAATTTGTAGCGTTATCACTAAATATTACAGTGGGTTTACCGCGTCGAGAAATAAAACGTTTAAAGGTCATTAAAAAGGCATGTGTTGATAGATTCGAAACTAGCTCGATGTGAATGGCCTTAGTCGCCATGCAAACAAACAGGGCTATGTAACATTTTGTGAGCGGGGCTTTTCTTAGTTTTGATGATTTGACGAGAAAGGGTCCACCAAAGTCGACACCAACCTTTTCAAATGGCCGAGAAATACGCACTCTTTCTCTCGGCAAGTCTGCCATAATCTGCTGACTGCCGTGAGTACGAAAACGATAACATGTTATGCAATTCCTGATAATGCGTTTTGCTTCACGCAAGCCATTTAGTGGCCAAAAGGTTAATCTAAAGTTAGATAACATATTTTGAGGTCCTGCATGCCCCAATCGAAGATGTTCTTGCTTAAGTAAGAGGGTTACAATGTTACTATTTGAGGGTAAAAGAATTGGATGTTTTTGTCTGTATGTAATGTCAGCATTTTCTAATCTCCCACCTACACAAAGAAAACCAAGGTAATCAATGAACGGGTTTGGTGATAAGAGCTTATTGTTTGTAAGAGGTTTATTGTTTTGTAAGTCAACAATTTCTCTGGGGAAATATTGCAGTTGCAACTGCTTTATAATTATGTCAAGAGAACGTTGTAATTCATTTACCGTTAAAGGGCCAACCACCTTAACCGAGTTAAATTTTGAATTGTTTAAGAAGCGTAAACAGTACGCCACTGTACGTTGGAGTTTGGAGAAGCGAGAAAATTTCAAAAATAGATTTGTCCAAAAATCATTTTCAGTTTTTTCCATGGTAATGAGTGCTGTTCTTCTTTCTTTCGGAGGATCGGGTAAATTGATGTTTAGATTGAAAATGTTCAAATCTGTCTCAGCAACATGTAAAAATTTTGGGCCATGCCACCAGATTTGCGAATTTAAGATTTCGCGAGGGGAAATTCCACGGGATAATATGTCAGCTGGGTTTTACGTGACGCCATTGATAATTTTCAGTGAGCTCTTGAATTTTAGAGACTCTATTGGCTACAAAAATCGACCATCGGGAAGGGTGTGACTTGATCCAACAAAGAGCAATTTGAGAATCCGTCCAGAGATGTACGGAGTCAAGATTAATTTTGTTTTCGAACATCGAAATGACCTTTTGTGTGCGTTGGGATAGAAGATACATAGCGCACAACTCAAGTCTTGGCAGAGAGATAGTTTTGATTGGTGCCACGCGAGATTTGGAGGTAACGAGGTTACAGGATATTGTGCGGTCCGAGTAAAATGAACGGAGATAGATGCACGCAGCATATGCCTTCATGCTGGCATCAGTAAATCCATGCAATTCAATTTTTAAAATTTGTTTGTTCTTAAACAAATAACGGGGTAATTTTAGGTTCGACAAAATTGGAATGTATTGTATAAAATGAGTCCATTCTTTAAGCAGCGGTTCTTCTAAATTCTGGCCACAATCGATTTTAGATAACCAAATTTTTTTCATAATTATCTTTCCGGTCACAATAACAGGTCCGATAAATCCTATAGGGTCAAACATCTGGGCGATAAGGGATAATACTTCTCTTTTGGTGCAAGAGGGTTTGTTCAAAATTTTGGGTAGTGTTATGGAAGAATAATCCTGTCTTGGATTCCATGAAAGACCTAGTACTTTGTTAGAAACATTTTCAAGTGTAATATCATATTCAGGAGGTTGAATGTTGTTACAAAAATTTTCTAAGAACTGTGAATCATTTGAACACCATTTATGCAAATCGAATCCTGCTGAATTCAGGAGAGAATTAAGTTGAAAATAGGTGGTTTCCAACTCCTCATAAGTGTCACAACCGGTAAGAATGTCATCGACGTAACACTGGTTTATTAAGGCGTCTACAGCGTACGGGAATTCCGCGACATTTCTGTGGGCCACTTCTTTTAAAACCCTCGTAGCAAGGTAGGGCGCACAGTTTGTGCCGTAAGTTACAGTGGATAATTCGATACACCTTAGGGGTTCATTTGGGTGATTGCGCCAAAGAATGTTTTGCAAAAAGGTTTGTTCTGGGTTTATTTTCACTTGTCGATACATTTTTTCAATATCAGTGGTTAAAACATATTTAAATAATCTGAACCTGCAGAGAATGTCGTACAAGTCTGGTTGGACCTGAAATCCTTTGAGTGTTATGTCGTTAAGGGAATAACCAGAGCTAGGAAATACTTATTCTCGCCGTTTGCAGTTTTTTGCTGCAACGGGACAATTTGGGCATGGCTCAGTGATAGGTATTCATGAATAAATTTTGTGTAATCAGAGTGGAGCCTTGAATTTTTTAGAAGTCGTTTTTCTAAATTCAAAAATCGTTTCTTCGCTACTAAGAATGAATCACCGAGTTTATGGTATTCATTAGGGGACTTTAAGGGCATGTCAACTTGAAATGATCCATCTCTTAAAATCTTTGTCCCTTTATGAAGATTTTTTCGGCGAGTTCGTCATCGGGGCTTGGAGGGTTTTTACAGGGAATTTCTTCTACTTTCCAAAATTTAGTAAGCGTATTGTCAAGATCGGCATTAGATACTTGATTTTTAGAGAAGAGAGAGACACTTTCGTGTGTCGAGACAAAGTGATTTAGATGAGATGATGAGCCGTCATTATGACAAGCCGTCATGCCGAGATGATGAGCCGTCATTATGACTGCCCGCGATAATCCAACCTAGATGAGTGTGTTGTAAATAGGGCAAATTTTTTCCTAATCTAAAGAGTCCTTGGGAGAGTAGGGAGTAGTAAACATCGGCACCAATGAGAATGTCTATTTCTGAGGGAACAAAAAAGCTTGGGTCAGCCAGTTCGACATGATCAGGGATTTTCAAACATTGTGGATCGAGCGGTATTTGAGGAAGGTTACAAGTGATTTGTTCCAATACAGCGCATGAAATTAAAAATTTCTTATCAGAGTATACATTGGACTACATAAAAACATCAGTCATTTTGTTGGAAAGGGTGGAACTTTGGGATATTCCCGAGATATGTAGTTCACGCTCATAGGGCGTATACTGAAGCTTATCTATAAGTTTTTGGGCAATAAATGAATTTTGACTTCCAGAATCGAGTAAAGCCTTAGCACAACAACTTGCAGAATAAAGCGTTACATTAGCTGTTGCTAATGAAACCTGAGTATTCTTTGTACAGAGCGCAGACAGTGATAATCCGTTTAGAGAATTATGAGTGGGTGAATTATAAGTACGTTCCTGGGGAGTGGGTGCAGGATGAGACAATGAAATTTCTTGGTGAGGTTGCGAAGCATTTTTTTGAAAATGAGAATCGAATAAATTGGGACTATTTTGTTGGGGACGCGGAACACATTTATTTGACCTGTTTTCAGGGTTTTGCTGATTCGAATTCATGTGTAAAATGGTGTGATGTCTTTTTGAACATAATGTGCAGCCTTGAGAAAGACAAGTATCTAGTGTATGTTTGGTCCCTAAGCAGTTTGTACACATCTGCTTCGCGTGAATAAATTTTAATTTTTCAGGGTGCTGCAAATTTCTAAATCGTTGACACGAATAAATTCTGTGTCCACTTTCGGAGCAATATATAGAATTTTTTGTTACATTTGTGGTTGTCTGATTACCTGCGAAAACGGGTGGAGCGTTGTTACTAGAAAAATGTGAAAATCTCTTTTGGGGGTCAACGGATTTATTTATTAGTGGTTTCATCGCCTTTTGAGTGTTACCATCGGAAGATGACAAATTTTCCAGAATCCTACAACGTTTTTCCAGAAATGCAAAAAAGTCAGCTATTGTAGGTAATTGTTTAAGATCGCGCTCATATTCAAAAGATTTTCGTGTGCCAAAGTCTAATTTTCTCTCTAAAATATTTAATAGTAGTAAATCCCAGTGATCAACGGGACATTTGAGATTTTTTAAAGATTCTAAGCCTCTTCTACAACAGGTAATATAGTCTCGAAGAGAGCTTGCTGTGCATTTTGTCATACTTGGTAAATCTACTAAAGAATTTATAAGAGAATTTATAACAGCAAACTGATTTTGATACCTGTCCGTGAGGATATCTAGAGCTGTTTGAAAATTATCGTTAGTAAGGTTTAGTGGTTCTATTAACTGAAGTGGTTCTCCTTTTAAATAAGATTTTAGATACATTGTAACGTTCTGGTTCGTCGTTACAATGATAAATAGCGTTAAGACAATAGAGGGCAAGGCAATGTTATTGTAAATAAAAAACCTAATTTTACTAATGGGTTTTCTTGTTATTTTAAGGGAACTCATAAGAGCAACTCAAATTAGACAACGGTATTCTCTTGTATTTTAAACTTTACTCACCGAAAAGTATTGGGAAAAACCCCAAAAATATCAAATCAAAACTTTGTTGACATGACCACTGCTAGATGCAAGCATTTAATTGGCAGCATCCGTTGATTTTTCGAGCCACAAACACTGTCTACACTTGAACTAATGTTGGAAGTTTATAATCCTCTAAGTTTGTTACATTAAGTTGGACATATCCTACCCAAGTTATCCACTTTCTTTGGAACCAGCAATATCTTTGTTTTGAAGTAGCCATTTTCGAGTTTGGCTGTCACTTCGTCTGCTAGACCTTGCGCTCTACAGGTGTGCGCGGTCAGACAACACGTTGCCAAGTTTACGTGTCCGATTTCGCGGAAGTGGTCTCCGCGTGGCGTTGGACATTTTCACTTGGGAACACCGGGGTTGTGAAAGGAAAGATGCGAGATGGAGGGTTATTTTGTAATCTACCCATGCTGTTTTGCAAATTTTGGGTTATGTACGTTCTGGTAAGGTGGTAATTGTTTAGGTACAAATCGGAGATGGACTGATGACGTCAGCATCGTTGGTAAAAGTTGCACTAATCGGCAAGGGTGCCTAGAAGATGTAATTTTGTCGAGATTACCTGCTACATCTAGATAGGGTTCTCTAGCAACCACACTGAATAACGGGTTGACGTGGGAGAATTCTAGATGATTAATTTTAGGGATGTTAAATATAGGATTAATGGTTGAATTGACTGCAACAGGTGGTTGTAGGCAATCAGTCATTGATAGTATCAGTAAGGTTTTCGGTTGTAAGAGAGTAGGGTTGAATAATTTGTGTCGTTGATCATATAACGTTGACGTTACGACTTCTACTTGACGGACGCTCTCTTGCAAATTTTCGAGATTTCTCGACAGATTCCTTACCAGAGGCTTGGTTCCTTTTTTCCGGATCTGAGAAGTTCTTTTCAAATAAGACGATTGTAAAGCTAAGACAAAACGATTCTCTAGTAATCCACTTTGTTCGTGGGAGTTAAAGTTCTAGTTTTACCAGTGTTTTCTTATAGTTGGGTGGTTGTGTTGAATTCGTTCAAGCCAACCTGAAGTTTAGTTTCGTGTAAGAAAACAGCCGTTGTGTTCGGGAGAAATATTTGTCTTAACTGAGAGCCGCCATTTTACACAAAATCGGCGTGATTTTGCAGACCGAGAGATAGTCCACAGGTAGGTTTTCTAAGTGTATTTGCCCATTAGTTTAGCACTGTAAATATTTCCTCCCTATGGAATTTTATGGAATTTATTGGGTATTTTGTTCTTTTAAGGGATTTTCTGGTACCGGTCATTTTCTTTGTTGTTTGGAAGTCATCATGGCGATATCAACGATTGATCCTAGGAGCCCTCAAATAATCTAAGGAGGTTTGAATTAGAGTGATTGAGTAAGTTCGTTCCATTTATTTTTTTTTAATATTTCAGGGTGCTAGTTCTGGGGTGTCAATCCTGGGTTAAAATTCCGATCTCTACACCGTCCCACGGTCGTGTGACGAAGATTATCCGCGCGTTCGAGGGGATTAACCACTAATGACGGTCATGGTTCTCTATTATATTTTTTTATATTTGTATATCCAAAAATAGGCTCACTTTTATACCATTTTATATTCACAAAACCAAAATTGGTTTTCTTTCATATCATTTTATATTCATAAAACCATGATAATAATCAACAAAACCTGAGTTCTGTAAATAGCCTAGCGTGAAAGTGAACAATTCTCAAACATTAACTCGGTTCATCAAATTTTAAATGCCATGCGTTAATAAAGAAAATTTTCTCCCCCTCCACTACGCTTACGTAAGCTGCGGACGGTGACTTATTTCGCCTGATAACACTATGTCGTTTTAGTTTCGTGTAAATATTTTCTTTTGGGTATCTAAGTATACTTTCACGAGTGTGCTATATTTTACGGTTTAGGATGTGTAGTTTAAGTGTTGTAATTGTATTATTTTCCTCGTTTAATTTTGGTTCGGAAAAATAAACCAAAAGATAATTATAAGCCTACAGACCATATTTTGAATAGGCAATATTAATAATCAATAATTAAATTAATCTTTAGGTTGTTACCTAAGATCTTAATATTTGATGTATTTTATATTATAAAAATCACTGATTAGATTAATCTTTAGGGTGTTACCTAAAATCATAATAATTGTCAGACTTGATATTTTCAAATCACTAATTAAATTCAATTAATCTTTAGGGTGTTACCCAAAATCTTAATCATTATTTAATATATTTCATATTTTCAAAGAAAAACGCTTCTTATTACCCGGACTCCTTTTAGTGTCAAAAAGAAAAAAAGAATGAAATGTAAATTATTGTAGGACGATCAATCTAGGTGGCTTAGCTGAGGGAGCGTCCCTCGCTACTGCATAGTTTCCGTTGGGAAGTTAAGAGGAAGAAATTATCATTTTCATGGTTTTGGTTGATAGGTAGGTAGGTTGGTGCTGGTGGATTAAATAAAATCATGTGGCGCCCTCTATAAATCTTTTTATGAACCTGGCCCTTCTCCACTGTTTAAAGGCTGGCGGCATCCATACAGTACATAAGCGTCCGTAAATCTTGCAACCTAGAACTAGCGAGATACCTCTCTATATAATTATCCTCGTGGCGTGCTAAGAGAAGTAAGGGTGGTCACAGAAATTTGGCGCCCAAGGTGGGGCCCCTTTTTGTTGCTTTGGGAGACACTAAATAGGAACCGGAGTAGGGAAACTGACACATGACGGTGTAAGTTTTTGTAACTGTTTAATATTGGGGAGATTCCTTGTGAAAATTTCCATTTTTTTTTGGGTACTGATTTAGGTAACTAGGAATATTGATTTTAGTTGTAACATAGCTTAGTAGAAAAATTCGCGTGAAGCATTAACGGATATTTTTTTTTTGTATATATACACTAGTTTCTTCAAAACAAAAATTATGGCGGAAAATTTGAAACTAGAGGTAAATAGACTCTCAAAGTCAGAAATTTTATATGAGCTAATTGTTAGAGGTGTTACACACCCAGACGATACGAGTATCGAGGATTTGCGTAAAGTCTTGAGGAAGCCCGTGAGGCTAGAGAAGTCCGCTCTTGCAGAGAAGAAGCCCACATATCCATACACTTTCGCAGCTGATTTGGTGGCATTGAACGATGCCCTGGCTGAATTAGAAGATCTGACGGATCACTTTGATGGTATTGATCAAAAAACTAGCAAAAAGATTTCTTCGAAACTCGCGTATGCTCTGGGAAGATTAAGGAATGCGGTCCCTAAGGACGATCAAGAAAAAGAGGCAAAGTCCAAACTGCGTTTTAAGCTTTTGTTAGCCTAGCATACTTATATGTCTATCATAAAAACTGACAAGAAGAATAAAAATGTGACGTTGCTTAATTTAGATGTTATGAATAGTACTGCACTCTCAAACCCTTCCTCATCGAGCAGTAGTGAGTCAGATTCTGACGACGATAATGCAAATGCTAGTAGGAATAGGATAAAACCTGTTCCATTACGCGATTGGGGATTGAAATTTACTGGTGATAAGTCTGACAAGGGCTTAACTTTTAGTTACTTTTTGGAACGGGTGAATGAGTTGAAGCGTTCCAGACATGTTTCTCGTAAAATGTTATTCGAAGAGGCTGGAGATCTCTTTGATGGAGAGGCAAAAAAGTGGTTTAATCTGATCAAAGATTGGGTGACTGATTGGGACTCCTTAGTCACGGCTATGCGAGAGGAATTTCAAGGTCCGGACTATGATAAAAGACTGTTCGAGGAGATCAAGCATCGTACTCAAGGCGAAAACGAGAGTATCGGTAGTTATATTGCAGCGATGAATGGGTTGTTTTCCCGCCTTCAGCAGCCAATTCCGAATGAGGCTAAATTAAAGATTTTATTAGATAATATAGCCCCTTATTATCAACCTCATCTAGCTTTTAAAGACATAACGTCGGTGATGGATTTGTTGACGTTGTGCCGCAGGCTTGACGCGAAACGGCTTTTGGTTGAATCGTATGTAGCGCCGCCTAGGAGAAGTAAGTGTTTAGAACCTAATTTGGCGTATGCGGAGACGTCTAGTATAGCATCTACATCCCGTTCCAGTGGCACGAACTCAGCAGGGGATAGACCAGAAACTTTCTATGGGAAGCTACCTAATCGTAAGTCCGCACCGCAGATATGGATGGCATCAGGAAAGCCTTGTCCATCTAATCGGAGGTGTTGGAACTGTAATGGCAGCGGTCATTATGCTTCTGGTTGTACCGAGCCCCAAAAACGTTATTGTTATCGATGTGGATATGCTGAGGTGACTGTTCGTACCTGTCCCAAATGTAATAAATTGCAGAGAAACGGAGCTGCAAGGCAATAGGAAGCGGCCAACTGTTGCCTAGGGCGCCTAATGTGGCCCATAGTGAGACTGTTTCGTATCGTCGTGTTCTGGAGTTTGTCCTGTCACATGCCTATGGTGATGAGAGGCCATATGTAAATGTTTCTATTTTTGGTGTGAATATTTTAGGTCTTTTAGATTCCGGTAGCAACAGTACTTTACTGGGAGGTAAAGGATGGGATCTATTGAAGAGTATTGGTTTAATTTCTTTGGAAAAGAGTTCCTTACAGGTAACTGTGGCGAATGGACAGAAGTGTGATTGTTTGGGTATTCTGCATGTTCCTATTCAATTAAGAAATAGGGAGAAACTTGTTGATATTTTAGTTGTTCCTGATCTGCCCCATACTTTAATTTTAGGAATTGATTTTTGGCGTAGAATGGGAATTGTTCCGGACTTGCGTTCGGGAGAATGGAAATTTTCGGATAGTGACAATGTTAATATAGGTGCAGTTGAGGTTTTAAAGTCGCGTAGTTCGTTAACCCCTCAGGAGGCAGTAGTCTTGAACAAGCTGGTCAAGGATGGCTTTAACAGAATGGGCAAATCATTGGGGTGTACCACCCTAGTGGAACACAGAATTATCAATGATTTTGAGCCAATAAAGCAGAGGTATTATCTTGTTTCACCAGCGATAATGCAGCATATTGACGCTGAACTCAAAGATATGTTGAATAAGGGCATCATTGAGCCTTCGACTAGTCCATGGGCTAGCCCTATAGTCTTGGTACCTAAGAAAGAGGGAGGCTGGCGATTTTGTTGCGATTTCCGAAAACTGAATAAAGTTACGACTCGCGATGCATATCCTCTTCCCTATGTGTCGCACATTTTAGATAAACTACGAGATGCTAGATATCTGTCGTCTTTGGACATTAAGTCGGCGTATTTTCAAGTTCCTTTAGAGGAGGAGTCGAGGCGAAAACTGCATTTACTGTACCCTCTCGAGGCTTATACCAATTTAAAAGGATGCCGTTCGGTCTTCACAATGCTCCGGCAACGTGGCAACGTCTTATAGACAGAGTGTTGTGAATGGACTTGGAACCCTATTTGTTCGTTTACTTGGACGATGTTATTATTGTTACCCTGACTTTCGAAAAACACGTCGAGGTGTTGTCCGAGGTATTTAAACGCCTAATTGCTGCGGGGTTGACATTGAATGAAGAAAAGTGTCAATTTTGTCGGACTGAGTTACGGTATTTGGGCTACGTGGTTAACAAGAATGGTTTGCATGTAGACCCCGAGAAGGTGAACGCGATTTTGCAGATTCCTACCCCTAAAAAGGTGTCCGAGGTGCGAAGCGTCGTAGGTACTGCCTCATGGTATCGTCGGTTTATACCGAATTTTTCTTCTATAGTTGCACCGTTGACGGAATTAACGAAGAAGAAGGTAAAATTTCACTGGAATGAGAGGCAGGAGGAGGCTTTTCGTGTGATTAAGGAGTATCGGCTCCAGTCTTGTCGTGTCCTGATTTTAGTCTGCCTTTTTGCGTACAGACGGATGCAAGTGGTTTTGGCATAGGTGCAGTTTTGAGTCAGCAGCATCTGGACGGCGAAAAGGTGGTGTGTTATTTGAGCAGGTCATTGACCAAGGCTGAGAGACAGTATTGTACTACGGAACGTGAGTGCTTGGCTGTAGTGTGGGCCATCGAAAAGTTACGTCCCTACTTGGAGGGATCACATTTTACGGTCATTACGGATCATTGGAATTTGAAGTGGTTGTCTAGCTTGAAAGAGCCCAATGGACGATTGGCTCGTTGGTCGGAAAACTGCAACAGTATAGTTTTGACGTGGTGCATAGGAAGGGCGCAGATCATCATGTCCCGGATATGTTATCTCGTTCGGTACCCACTTTAGATTTTCTTCACTTGGATACCTTGGTATCTGATAATAAATTTCAAGAAAATAATAAAGATAAATCCTGTAGTATCACGGATAAGTGGTATCGTGGTATGATCGGTAAAGTCAACAGAAATCCGATAAAGTTCTCAACTTGGCGAGTAGTGGGTTCGATTTTGTATAATTATAGTAAGACTGGTATATTTCCTGATCTTTCCAGCGACGGTGATTACTGGAAGCAGGTGGTACCTAAAACAGAGAGAGCTGAAATCTTACGTAAGTGTCATGACGACCCATGTGCCGGTCATCCGGGAGTTCTACAAACTTTTCATAGAGTAAGTCAAAAATTCTATTGGCCTAAGGTGAAAGCTGATATTACCCGGTATGTACAGAAGTGCACTGTATGTTTGAGAAATAAGCCAGAACAGAGAAAACCTGCTGGGCTTATGCAACCACATCTGGTCGCAAGTGGACCTTTTGAAGTAATTACATGTGATTTGATTGGACCTTTACCACGGTCTACTTGTGGGTACAAATTTATTATGGTGATCATGAATAGTTTTAGTAAATTCACTGTGACTGTTCCTTTGCGAAACTCGACGGCCAGTTTTCGTTGCAGGGCCATTGAAGACAATTGGCTTCTGATATTTGGGCAACCAAAGCGTATTATTTGTGATAATGGCGTACAATTTCGGGGGAAGGAGTTTCGAGGATTGATGTCCTCGTACGGAATTCAGATATCATTTACGGCTAATTACCACCCTCAAGCTAACCCCACCGAAAGAGTGAATAAGACCCTGGGGACCATGATTCGATGTTACGTCACGGAGAATCACCGTGATTGGGATCGTCATCTTTTGAAACTTGCTTGTGCCATTCGTACACAGACTCACGAATCGACTAAGCATAGTCCCTACTTCATTGTGTTTGGTCGCGAAATGCCGAATAACTTGGGTTTGTCAAGAGATGGTTCGCAGGAATTTGAATCGTTACCACGAGAGAATAATTTACTGCGGAACCGAGCGGAAGCTTTTGTTAGGCTCCATGCGGTTGTTCGGAACAATTTGGAAAGGGCGGCCATGCGCAGTAAACGTGTTTATCATTTGCGCAGACGTGATGTTACCTATGACGTTGGAACTAAGGTTTATAGGAAAAACTTTGTATTGTCGGATGTGGCTAAATTTTTTTCGGCCAAATTGGCGGATAAATTTATTGGTCCATTTGTGGTTAAGAAAAGACTGTCACCATGGACGTATGAGTTACAGGATTTGAATGGGAAAAATTGCGGGGTGTGGCACGCGAAGAGTTTGAAACCGTGCGTAGATATCGATACATAGTGGTTGTTGGGTCATCCTCGCGCACGAGGGGAAGACACGCTTCTTCCGTTAATTGGTCTAGTTGCAGTACCGCTTGTGACTAGCCTATTCCGATTGAAATTTCTCACCCGTAGTTATCACTCCTGTTGAATACTCATGTTTGAAATCTAAGTTGAATTAAGCCTATTCCGATTGAAATTTCTCACCCGTAGTTATCACTCCTGTTGAATACTCATGTTTGAAATCTAAGTTGAATTAAGCCTATTCCGATTGAAATTTCCCGTAGTTATCACTCCTGTTGAATACTCACGTTTGAAATCTAAGTTGAATTAAACCTATGCGCTACCAGTTGTCAACCAATTGTTTTGGAAGCTTCCGGTAGAGTGGGGACAATTATTACGACTTTTTGAATGTACTTGTATTTATATTTGATGTGTAATAGTTCATGTAACATGTTCAATGTAGTAGTTAGATACTACACAGTTGTAAAGTATAGGATAAGTAAGCTGTGAGTGTAGTGTGGATGAAAATTTGTGAAATTTTCTTAGGGAGGTTAAGGTGGAATTTGTAACGTTCTGGTTCGTCGTTACAATGATAAATAGCGTTAAGACAATAGAGGGCAAGGCAATGTTATTGTAAATAAACAACCTAATTTTACTAATGGGTTTTCTTGTTATTTTAAGGGAACTCATAAGAGCAACTCAAATTAGACAACGGTATTCTCTTGTATTTTAAACTTTACTCACCGAAAAGTATTGGGAAATACCCCAAAAATATCAAATCAAAACTTGGTTGACATGACCACTGCTAGATGCAAGCATTTAATTGGCAGCATCCTTTGATTTTTCGAGCCACAAACACTGTCTACACTTGAACTAATGTTGGAAGTTTATAATCCTCTAAGTTTGTTACATTAAGTTGGACATATCCTACCCAAGTTATGAACTTTCTTTGGAATCAGCAATATCTTTGTTTTGAAGTAGCCATTTTCGAGTTTGGCTGTCACTTCGTCTGCTAGACCTTGCGCTCTACAGGTGTGCGCGGTCAGACAACACGTTGCCAAGTTTACGTGTCCGATTTCGCGGAAGTGGTCTCCGCGTGGCGTTGGACATTTTCACTTGGGAACACCGGGGTTGTGAAAGGAAAGATGCGAGATGGAGGGTTATTTTGTAATCTACCCGTGCTGTTTTGCAAATTTTGGGTTATGTACGTTCTGGTAAGGTGGTAATTGTTTAGGTACAAATCGGAGATGGACTGATGAAGTCAGCATCGTTAGTAAAAGTTGCACTAATCGGCAAGGGTGCCTAGAAGATGTAATTTTGTCGAGATTACCTGCTACATCTAGATAGGGTTCTCTAGCAGCCACACTGAATAACGGGTTGACGTGGGAGAATTCTAGATGATTAATTTTAGGGATGTTCAATATAGGATTAATGGTTGAATTGACTGCAACAGGTGGTTGTAGGCAATCAGTCATTGATAGTATCAGTAAGGTTTTCGGTTGTAAGAGAGTAGGGTTGAATAATTTGTGTAGTTGATCATATAACGTTGACGTTACGACTTCTACTTGACGGACGCTCTCTTGCAAATTTTCGAGATTTCTCGACAGATTCCTTACCAGAGGCTTGGTTCCTTTTTTCCGGATCTGAGAAGTTCTTTTCAAATAAGACGATTGTAAAGCTAAGACAAAACGATTCTCTAGTAATCCACTTTGTTCGTGGGAGTTAAAGTTCTAGTTTTACCAGTGTTTTCTTATAGTTGGGTGGTTGTGTTGAATTGGTTCAAGCCAACCTGAAGTTTAGTTTCGTGTAGGAAAACAGCCGTTGTGTTCGGGAGAAATATTCGTCTTAACTGAGAGCCGCCATTTTACACCAAATCGGCGTGATTTTGCAGACCGAGAGATAGTCCACAGGTAGGTTTTCTAAGTGTATTTGCCCATTAATTTAGCACTGTAAATATTTCCTCCCTATGGAATTTTATGGAATTTATTGGGTATTTTGTTCTTTTAAGGGATTTTCTGGTACCGGTCATTTTCTTTGTTGTTTGGAAGTCATCATGGCGATATCAACGATTGATCCTAGGAGCCCTCAAATAATCTAAGGAGGTTTGAATTAGAGTGATTGAGTAAGTTCGTTCCATTTATTTTTTTTTAATATTTCAGGGTGCTAGTTCTGGGGTGTCAATCCTGGGTTAAAATTCCGATCTCTACACCGTCCCACGGTCGTGTGACGAAGATTATCCGCGCGCTCGAGGGGATTAACCACTAATGACGGTCATGGTTCTCTATTATATTTTTTTATATTTATAAAACCAAAAATAGGCTCACTTTTATACCATTTTATATTCACAAAACCAAAATTGGTTCTCTTTCATATCATTTTATATTCATAAAACCATGATAATAATCAACAAAACCTGAGTTCTGTAAATAGCCTAGCGTGAAGGTGAACAATTCTCAAACATTAACTCGGTTCATCAAATTTTAAATGCCATGCGTTAATAAAGAAAATTTTCTCCCCCTCCACTACGCTTACGTAAGCTGCGGACGGTGACTTATTTCGCCTGATAACACTATGTCGTTTTAGTTTCGTGTAAATATTTTCTTTTGAGTATCTAAGTATACTTTCACGAGTGTGCTATATTTTACGGTTTAGGATGTGTAGTTTAAGTGTTATTGTATTATTTTCCTCGTTTAATTTTGGTTCGGAAAAATAAACCAAAAGTTAATTATAAGCCTACAGACCATATTTTGAATAGGCAATATTAATAATCAATAATTAAATTAATCTTTAGGTTGTTACCTAAGATCTTAATATTTGATATATTTTATATTATAAAAATCACTGATTAGATTAATCTTTAGGGTGTTACCTAAAATCATGATAATTATCAGACTTGATATTTTCAAATCACTAATTAAATTAAATTAATCTTTAGGGTGTTACCCAAAATCTTAATCATTATTTAATATATTTCATATTTTCAAAGAAAAACGCTTCTTATTACCCGGACTCCTTTTGGTGTCAAAAAAGAATGGAATGTAAATTATTGTAGGACGATCAATCTAGGTGGCTTAGCTGAGGGAGCGTCCCTCGCTACTTCATAGTTTCCGTTGGGAAGTTACGAGGAAGAAATTATCATTTTCATGGTTTTGGTTGATAGGTAGGTGCTGGTGGATTAAATAAAATCATGTGGCGCCCTCTATAAATCTTTTTATGAACCTGGCCCTTCTCCACTGTTTAAAGGCTGGCGGCATCCATACAGTACATAAGCGTCCGTAAATCTTGCAACCTAGAACTAGCGAGATACCTCTCTATATAATTATCCTCGTGGCGTGCTAAGAGAAGTAAGGGTGGTCACAACATAAATTTTTGTATATCGGTTAAAGTATTATTATTAATAATCAGAGCTGCAAAGAGTTGATAGAAAGACTCCCATTCAGTAATATTACCTGAAAATGAAGGAATGTTTATTTCTGGCAGCTTTATATTTTGAGGCAGTGCTTGTTTCTGATGAACAATAGTGTGAGGTGGTGACCTTACATCCCTTAGAGGGCTTAAAAATTCAATAGCGTTCTTAATATCGGTTAGAGCGTTAATATATTTATCCTCGATCTCCTCCCTGTTCTCCGTGTCAAGATTATCTACATCTACCTCCTCGATTAGATCTTGGATATTTGTGAACCTGGCAAAGGCTTCATTTAAATGAACTTCGCGAATTTTAAATGCATTGATTTCATCTTTTGAATCTTTATTATTATTTATCCATTTAACAATGCATGCTATAGAAGACTTTGCCTGTTCGCGAGAGAGTTTTAAAGCCTCCATTTCAATATATAAAATTTACAAAAAACAAAACGGTTACAAAGTGCTTAACAGTGATGTAAAAAAAATGCAGTTTCTTGTCAGTAATATTACGACTCTAAAAATGTTAATAATAGCGAAATACAGTGATGTTCTATACGAGAACTAATTAATGAGTCCCAATTGTTTCTTCTTAAGTGAAGAGAGAGAGAGAGAGAGAGAGAGAGAGAGAGAGAAGTTAATGCAACCCGCACTCGCGCTCGCACTAATTTAAATAGTCATTTAGTTATTTCGACATTTACTGTCGAGTTTAACCAAATATTTTTCTTTAAATGTTGTATGAGAGTTCCTTCAGAGCAAAATTTGAATGTGCAGTGTCTGCTGCCATTCAAAATAGGGCGTACGAAAGTCTAAAAATATTTCTGAGGCATATCAAGCCCCCACAGTGGATTTTAGCGAATAGCACCAGAGTTCACTTTTCAAAACAAAATTCCACTCACCTGACTTCAGCCTTGATAAATACCTGGTGTTTTATCTAAACTTCATTGTGACACAAACTTTCACTAACTTCAGCGAGGTTTCCTGAATGCTGGAACTTTCTGGTATCCGGCTCGAAGGAACAAATGTTGCGGCTTCTAGCAACACAATATCTCGAAGGACCAGCAACTTATTTTTGCAAGTTGCGCGTGAATTTCCATAGGGGTTTTCTTCAGGAGTTCGACAACAACACTACCATATTCAATTAACAAAAATATATTTAATTCTCTTCTTCAACAGTTACAAAATTTACACGTAGTGTTACGTTTAATTTTACAAATAAAAGTGCATATATATTACGTGCTAGAGATGCAGAGTGATATTAAAATATAGAGATAAATTTAGAGAGGAGCTATCGCTTACAACGTGAGCAGTGTTAGGGCAAGAGCAGAGTTGTGAGTCGACTATCTCAGAGCAGGTTACAAAATCAACTCGTTTCAAAAACTGTGTAAAACTAGAAAGGGACGTGACCCAGCCTGGAAAAAACCTATTGCTTGCAGGTCAACTTATATTACGGTGCACCATTCTTAGGGCTTGGGTCAGGGTTTTTATTATTACTAATTGAAAATTCCGGCCAATGTTCGGAGAAATATTTATGAGTTGTACTTTCCGTTTTTAATAAAGGGACTTCTTAAATATAGCGGCAATAATTAGAAATTGTTCGAAGTTTTTACAACAATGCCTTAATAAAATGTCGCTCATTAATGAGATACAGGGTGTTAAAGTTCAGTTCTCAGAATTGTTATTTCTTTATAGCTCAAGTCGTTTTTGGGATAACGACATGAAAACTAGGAATTTGGAGTTTTCAGGGATGGGGAATACGATGGTATTCCATTTATTGACATACCATGTAGAGGGCGCTATTTACACCTTATACACTCATTATTTCATGCCATAACTTTCTTATTAGTACCGTTCTTTTATTTTTTTATTGAAAATTTTGAAAGAGTGACGTTTTTTAAGAAAAAAAGGTATACTACATTTGTTTCGATTAAATAAGCCATTTTCGAAATATTTGCATTTATTCTTTCTATTGCACAGTCAAATCGAGAACTCAAAACCTGTTCGTTAGACAGTAGTAGGCTTTGGCCAAAAAATGAATCATGGATACTTGACAATACGTTACGTATAACATTAGTGTTGGCATTTATTAAATTGAATAAAAGGTCTTTTGATGTTAATTTAAATCTGAATAGAAATAACTTCAAGTAATTAATATGCCTAGGCATAATGAATATTCCAACAGTGAAATGAGAGATATGATTTGCATTTACGCTCAAGAAAATTTTAACAGTCGTGCTGCAGCAAGACGCTACCGACAAAAATATCCAAATAGAAGGCAGCCGGATCGACATATTTTTCAAAGATTATACGCTCGACTAGGCGAAATAGGGTCTTTTCGTCCCCAGAATCATGTTGGGCGTCCTAAAAAAGTATCTGTAGAACAAGAGGAAGAGATTTTAGTACGAGTGGGTGAAAATCCAAGTACAAGTACAAGACATTTGGCGAATGCTGGTCATGTGAAAAGAAGACAGGTTTTACAAGTTTTACACACCGAGAAACTACACCCATATCATTTTATCCCCGTTCAACATCTACTACCAACCGATTTACCAACCAGACTTCAGTTTTATCAATTACTGCTTAACAATCACAATCACGATCCAACTTTTATCAATAGAATCCTTTTCACGGACGAGGCGACCTTCACCAGACGAGGTGTGTTTAGTTGGCGAAATAACCGTACATGGCAAGTGGAAAATCCACACTTAACGAGAGAACGACATTTTCAGCAGGAATTTTCTATCAATATTTGGTGTGGCATAATAAGTGATTTTATTATTGGGCCTTATGAGCTGCCTGCAATACTTAATGGTAACCAGTACTTGCAGTTTCTTCAAAATGGTTTGCGGGATGTTCTCGATGATATATTTTAGGTTTAAAAAATTCATTTTTTTTATTTAATATTTAATATTACAATTTACAATAGTTGCACAAAATTCATCTTAAGTCCATACAATGTAAAATTGGTGATATTCAAATGGTACCTAAGTAATAGAATTACTTGTGATGTACCTGAGTCCCATATCTCTTGTTACATGTTATACCTTTTGTTTATACATAAAATTGTGTGCTGATTACCTAACACTCCTGGTGAATAGAATAAATAATGTTTATCTACTCCTATTAAATTATATATTAATTATTCAACTACTTTTGAACAAGTAATAGTATCTATAAACAAACAACATGAGTTATAATAACTCACTGCTATAACTCACTATAATAAATCGGAAAAGATTTAGGAACCGAATATCAAGGTGGCTCTGTACAAGCCGATTGGCCGAAAGGAAACAGTCCATTATTGTTATTGAGGGAAGTAATGTCACTCGAATAATTTTGACGTTTTCAAATTAAGTTAATACCTAATTATTGTACTTGTATCTTAGTATTTATTGTTATAGTCGTAGATAAAGTATAGTATTCAACTTGCGGTAATGGTCATAACTCACTTGATGAATTACAGCACTCGCCTGCGGCTCGTGCTGCAAACTTCATCTGCGTGAGTTATGACCTACATTACCGCTCGTTAAATAATATACTATTATTTAAAGATGTTTTTGAAAAGATTAAAGTTACGTGACAAATTTCTTCTACATTCTGACTTGAATTTATTTGTGCTTTGTATAGTTTTAATTTTTGCCGGTATCAAATTATATATTTTAGGCCCCAAGTAGGCAATGCTCTTTAGATTAATGTTATTGTAATTTACAGGTATAACCGCGTCATTATTCATTCTAGCACGAGTGTGGTATTGGTGGTTAACAGTGTTCTCAAATGACAGATTTCCGCGAACGAACGCTGACACTGTAATCATATACAAAGTTCTCACATTACAAATGTCCTCTGAAAAAAGCAATTCTGTAGGATAAAGTCTATTTCTCCTATACATAACTTTCAATATACATTTTTGGGTAATATTCAATCTGTGGATGGCACTGTCATACAGTCCCCCCCCCCCCCCCCCCAGACCAAGATCCCATAACGAATCAAAGACTCAACAAGGCCCTTATAAACCATGATAAGTGTCTTTATATTCAAGATATCTCTGAGAATACGAAATTTGTGAATCAATACGCGAATCTTGTCAGACAGATATTCAATATGGGGGTACCATTTAACGAATCTGTCCACCATGACTCCAAGATACTTAGTTTGCAAGACCTCATCTACTTGCTGATCGTCAACCCTGATACTCGAGAAATCAGGTCTGTTAGCACTTGATAAGGAGAACGCGATATAATTTGTTTTTTTTAAATTAAGAGATAGTTTAAAGCTTTCCAGCCATGTTTTAGTAGTACTTAATCCATTTATCATTTTATCTTTCACCTCCCGCCAAGTGTCCCCGCTGAAAACCAGCACGGTATCATCCGCGTAGGATATCACAGAACCCCCCATGTCAAGCGATAATAAGCAGTGTACATAAGTTATAAACAAAATAGGACCAAGGACCGTGCCCTGTGGGTCTCCGATTCTTACAATATGTTTGTCGCTTAAAACACCATTGACTTTTACAATTTGGTGTCTCTCGACAAGGTAGTTCTTTAGCAGTTTCCACACAGTTCCCCTGACTCCATAATGCCATAAGACATCAAGAAGCTTGACATGGGGAACCGTGTCGAACGCTTTTGCCAAATCCAAGAATATGGCGGCACACTTCCTTCCCCTATTCAAATTGTTTGTGATTTCAGATGTTAATTTATATAAATCGTCCTCCGTGCCACAGCCCGGCAGAAAACCGTACTGGTTCTCAGACAAAATGTTGCCATTTCTAAAAAATGTAAATAGTCTATCTTTTACGCACTTTTCAAACAATTTTGCGAAATTACTAATCAGACTTATAGGTCGATAATTGCTTATCAAAGATTTTGAACCATTCTTGTAAATTGGCGTGATAACTGATATTTTAAAATGAGAAGGTACGGTTCCTGTTACAAAAGCTCTATTAATTATATGTAGTAATGGTTTCATGATAACATTGTGAGTTTATTTTATTAATTTTGATGAGATTCCGTCGAGGCCCGGCGAACTTGCATCCTTTAAAGAAGAAATATGTTTAATCAATTCATTCTCGCGGACAGGAGATAGGAACATTGAGTTTGGAAATGGATGATTGATCTTTATTGGATTTTTAGGCGTTGGGATTTTTTCAGCCATTTTAGTTCCGATACTCGCAAAGTAATTGATACAGTGATTAGCCAAATCTAGATCATTTTCGACATAGTCACCCCGGTCATTTTTTATTTTTAAAGTGTTCGTTATAGGTTTATTCTCGTAAGTAGCATTTTTAATTATTTCATATAATTTTTTTATGTTACCTTTATTGTTGTTTATTTGATTTTTATAGAATTTTTTCTTTTTTTCAATTATTTTATTTAAGTTGTTTCGATATTTTTTATACTCAATTTCCAAGCGAGCGCTATGATTTTGCAACAACCGCCTTTTCATTTTATCTCTGTGCTTAATAGATGTTATAATACCATTAGTAATCCATTCCTTGATCTTCCTGTACTGTTTATATTTTACAAAATATTCACAGGTTGCTTTACTCCTTCATTCGTTAAAAGTTTTAATAAAATTGGACGTTGAGGTTTCTGGATTTGAATCATTCAAGACGTGAGACCAGTCTTGTATATTCAAAGACGTTATGAATTTTTCGAGATTAAGTTTAGTTTTTTTTAGTTCATTTTGACTACTGTCATTTTGACAACATTAAGCATTACTGGTCTATGATTTGTCATATGGGTTTCCAAAATATATGACTCTAGGCACAGATGATTAGTTCTTAGATTTTGATTAACAAAAATGTGATCAAGGCATGTATTACTATCAAATCTAGTCACTGAATTTATGTATGACTGGAAGCCGAACTGCGACATCATGGCTAAGTAGCTATATGAATCGTTATCTATATCTAGTATGTTAATGTTAAGTCACCCACAAAAATTTCTAAATTATTATTATCAGTTTTTATTACACTGTCAAGATATGTGTGTATGTCATTAATAAAGTCAATTTTCGATATTGGAGGTGGCTTGTATATTGCAGTGATTCCTATTTTAATATTATTTATCACACAAACTACCCTACTCACAGTAGCCAGAGAGACTGGCAACCTCATACTAGTAAATTCTGCATTGTGATGATTTTTCACCAAAACTATTACTCCGTCATTTTTGTTATATTCCGCGTGATTATAGAATAACTGATAATTGGGGATATTGCACTGATTGATTGAAGAGATCTTAAATGTTTCACTCAGTACTATTATGTCAGTAAAATGTAAACCAAAAGTTTCAATCATCAATATTAGATTGTCAATATTCCTAACCATACTCCTAATATTTACGTGCACAAGATTAAAGAGAATTTTGGAGTCTTTTAGTTTTGCCTGCAGCAAATCACTATCCACCAACACTGCGTTATGTGTATCATTATCATTTCCCATTGTTCGAAGTATATCATCCTGCTCTAGGTGCACCATTATGTCTCATAATTAATTCTGCTTCTCAAAAGGTCTATATGGTACCTGGTGGAGGGGCATTCACGGTCTGATGCTGCGTGGGAGGTGTCATATTTTGCTTTATATTTATCGTTTGCAGTGACACAGTTTTTACATTTTGTCCTTTGTTTATTAGGACACACAGAGGATTCATGTTTTTCAGCACAGTATTCGCATGTTATTTGATTTCTGCATTCTCCGCTTGTATGGTAAAATTCTTGACATTTAAAGCATCTCTTTATGCTCAAATTTTCAAAGACACTGTATCTTTCCCAGCCTATACATACTTTTCTCTGATTCGTCATTTTCCAGTATAAATTTGAAGAGCACTCAAAAAATATGGTCGATGTATCTTTATTTGTTATTTCCTTAATGTAAGTTATATTCATTTTGTCCGTGTCCTCTATCCATGAATTTTGTTGTCTTATAACGTTCTCTAATTCGTGTCCTTTTAGTTTACCTCTATAACCTACGATCTTCATTCTCGGAGGGTTTAATTTCAGTGTTTCAACATTATAGTTTCCACTGAGGCAACTTTCTGCAGCCTCTCTCAATTTTTCAATGTCATTCTTTGTTGTGCATTTAATGACAATTGACCCTTCTTTTGTTTCTCTAATATTTTTAATTCCTACGTTCAACTGATTTGGTTTTATTTTAGATTTTATATCTTTTTTGGTCATTTCAGGGGTTTGTTTTTGCTTCGGTTTGATAATTAGGGCTGGGGATTGTGATTGGTTTTGTATCTTATTTTTATGTGTATTTTTTAGTACATCAGAAAACGTCTCTCCAGTCCTATTTGTAGGCATGTTTTTTGTTTCGAGGATATTCTTTGCATTAATGTCGGCTCCCAAATCCATAACTTCCTGTCTCAGGGTGTTTAGTTCATTTTTCATATCCTCCATTAATTGGATCATAAGCGGTGCACTTGCCAGCATTTTCCTGCACCCATTACATAACAGAGCTAGTAGCCGTTTTTGAAGAGGCATGCATTTTATCTCCGATGCAGTAAGCGTTACGCAATTTTTGTGAAGTTTTTGTATACATAAATCACATTTATAATGTTGTTCTTCTCTAAAGATTGGTTGTTTACAATTTGTGCAGCTGTTCTCGTTGCCATCCATCACAAAAAATCAATGTAAACACTTTGCTTTTTATTGATGCCAGGCTTATCAGTAGACCTTTTTTTTGTATATGTATAGATTCTTTAATGTTCACTAATTTAAAACTATTTATGTTAATTATCTGTGTTATATGAACAGATTCTTGTTCAAAAGATGGCTAAACATGATTCGGACACTTTATTAAGCATTAAATAGAGAAAATCCCGTTTTTAAACGAGGTCTCTACCACTATTTTTCCGTATTTCACTGCAGGTCAATAACACGACGTTCGCACTTCAATTCAAATAACTGACTCAAATCCTTAAATTACCGTTAAATTTACGACAAAACATGTGGTTTATGCACGATGGTGCTCCACCAAATTATCCAGTTGCAGTTCGCAACTATCTAGATGAATGGCTGTCTCATAGATGGTTTGGTCGTGGCAGTGAAACTCCACGGCCGTCGCGTAGCCCGGATCTTACTCCTTGGAAATTCCTTCCTTTGGGGTTTTGTCAAATCTTTAGTGTACACAGAAGAAATCCATACCCGTGAGCAACTTTTGCAAAAAATTCATGGTTCCATCAATGTTATCAGGAAAAAGCAAGGAACTTTATTCCAAGTAGGTACGACGCTATTTGGTGAAAGGATTAAGAAAATGCATTGAAATGAATGGACTGCATTTTTCGCATTTGTTGAAGTGATTTTTTGATATTTGTTCATGAACAATTCATTATTCGTTAGTCAAGTCTGTTATCTCAGTTTTAATGTTTAATATTTTTTGACTAGGCAATAGAACGAATAAATGCAAATATTTCGAAAACGGCTTATTTAGTTGAAATAAATGTAGTACACCTTTTTTTCTTAGAAAACGTCACTCTTTAAAAATTTTCAATAAAAAATAAAAGAACGGTATAGTATAGTTTACATTATACCGTTGACCCTTTCTGCAATAAATCAACTACCGTAAAACTGGGTGACTTGAGACAATTTTCAACTTTGAAGGCGCACCATACTCAAAAGAGACATCAATGTCAGGTGGGCCTAAATTTTAAGTCGTGATCTTTAGAATGGGGTTTTCTATGTACCAAGCTTTCCGATCGCGTACTTGAATATCTATATTTGTTTTATCGGTTGTCTCAAGTCACCCGCGGGGGTAGGGTGTCTTGAGACATCAATGCTTCTTCTGGTTGCAAGCGCAATATACCCGTCGCAGAAGTCGAGGTGAGACAAATAGGAAGTTTTACAAATATGTTAGTATGGGTTAGGAACGATTTAAGTAAGGCTATCGACATAATAACAAAGAAATATTCAAAGGTTTTATCATTAGGTGGTGCACATAAAGTTTTGAAGAGTATCTGAGAAATGCATTATATAAAAAATGATGTTTAGCGAAAAACTTTGACTTACCTTTACTTGATCGGGCTAAAAACCGCTCCGTTTTGATTGGGATATACCAAACGAATTCTATTAAATTATAGTGTTACCACCCGTCTTAAAAATCGTGAAGTTGTGGCGCAAGTCACCAGGCTGTCTCAAGTCACCCGGTTTTACGGTACCTGCTTAAACCCAATTGTGTAGGCCCCAACATCTTCAAACCGCAATAAATGGGTGCAGGGTCGGTCAGTACGATAGCAAAACTAATAGAAAAATGTATACATCTTAGGTTAACTTCTTTCTTGCAAAAACATAAGTTAATCTCGTCTGATCAATATGGGTTTCGGGAGGGTGTTGGAACGGAAAACGCATTGTGCCAGGTTACGGAATATATTGTGAAAAACTTTGATAATGCACAAAAAACGTTGGGAATTTTTTTAGACTTATCCAAGGCCTTTGACACTGTGTCACACCGAATTATGTTGGAGAGACTGGATAACATCGGAATAAGAGGGAAATCTTTACAGTTATTTGCCTCCTATCTTAATGAAAGGCTACAACAAGTAAGAATTGGTGATGTTTATAGTGATCCTCTTTCGGCAGGGTTCGGTGTGCCACAGGGTACGGTCCTTGGACCTGTCCTTTTTACAATATATATCAATGGAATAACTAAACTAACTAACAATGCAAAAATTATTTGCTTTGCCGATGACACGGTGGCGCTGGTAAGTTCTGGAACCTGGAATGAAACCTATAGTAAAGCAGAACGAGCAATTAGCGATATAAAGCGCTGGTTGGACACCAGTTTGTTGACCCTAAACGCCCAAAAAACGCATTTTGTTACATTTACAATGACAGCTGCAACGCAGCCGGACCAACAGACCCTGACAATTCATGACGGGGGATGCGACTCGAGAGATTGTAACTGTATGGTAAAAATAGGCAAAATCGACTGTGTTAAATATTTGGGAGTTTTTCTAGATCAATGTCTACGGTACGAGAGACACATTGATTATGTAACAGGAAAATTAAGAAAAGTCATCTACAAATTTTTACAGTTAAGGCAAATCCTAAGCCGTAAAACGATAGAAATGGTTTATCTCTCTCTCGTCGAGTCCATCCTCAGTTATGGATTGGTAGTCTGGGGCCTCACATCTAGAAAAACATTGAAGCCACTGGAGGTTATTCAGAAAGCTATTATTAAAATAATTTTGTTTAAAAACAGGTGTTATCCCTCTACACTCTTATTTCAGGATGCTGGTCTTTTCTCCCTACCACTGTTAACTACTAAGGTAATAGTAAGATTTATGGTTAAGTATAAAAATTATATAGCATATAACATGAATAATCAACACACAAGAAGTGCAAATAAACTCGTAATACCCAGGATGCATTATACAAAAACGCAGAAACATGTTATCTATGTGGGTCCCAAAATCTACAATAAACTTCCAGATTCATTTAAGAATAAAGAGTACAACAAATCCAAAATTAAAATAAAAGACTGGATTTTTAATAATAATATTTCTTTAATCTCATTGTTTAATTATTATTAGTGTTATACTTTTTGAATGCATATTTGTATGCTAGAGCTGAAAAAACCTAAATCAGAATTACTAAGGCATGCACACACAAACCATTAGGTTCATTTGTATGCCTGGGACATTTGTTATGTTTATTTCTGTTATAATTGCTGTATTGTTAAATAAAATATGAATCTATTATACATAATTATTTATTTTTATTTAGAATTAAAAAGACATTTTAAACCAAACGAAAATAACGATCAATTAATAATATAAAAATAATAATAATAGTAAAAATAAATGTATATATTAAGATTAAAATACAGCACAGTGTGTGTACAGAGAAAAGTTTTACAATAATCGACTTAATTCTGCTTTACTCTAAATTTAGTTCTGTGTCACTATCACTATCTTCATCTACACTTATTATTAAGGGTTGAGCATTAGTACTGATACATATATAAGAATTTTCCACCTTAATTACATGTTGTATACAGTTTTTCCAGCTGTCTGCAGGAATGTTACTTACTATGTTTTTTATTAATTCTATTACAGATGTATTTAATGTTGGGGAAGTATTATTCCTTCTAATATTTGATTTTACTTGGTGCCGTATTAGTTCGATTGGATTAAATATACAATAGTAGGGGTGAAGACGCAACACTGTATGTCCGTTTTCTGTTTGCAAGTTTATCACATACGTATTCTTTATTAAATTTAAATGCCTGTAATACTTCTAACAGATCCCGTTTTTTGTAAGTTTCTTCAAAATATATATTATTGTCAATCATAAAATCTTGAATTTCTGCTTTTGTACTGTTAGAACTACGAAAATTTTTTACTTGACGACTATGATAACTAGCATTGTCCATTACAATAACCCTATTTTTCGGTATATTTTTAAGAAGTCGATGTTCAAACCAATCTTAAAAAAGTGGTGCGTCAGTGTCTTGGTGGAAATCTAGAGAAGAATCTCCTACGTTTTTAGCTGAAAGCAGCAGACAGTTCGGAACAAATCCATTTTCGGAACCTGCATGTATTATTGTTACTCTTTTGCCTTTGTTTGATGGAGCTTTGGTCCGACATTTTTTTGAAAAATCATTCCATCCTTTTCTTGAAGTGTCGTGTGTATCGAACCATGTTTCGTCAAGGTAGATAATTGGTCGATTTTCTACTCTATATTGTTTAATAGCCGTTAAGTATTTTTGGCGCCATTCCCGTAAGCGTTGAGACTACATTAAGGTTTGTCTTTTATCAATTGTGTAATATTTAAAACCCATTTTAAGCAAAATTTTTCTTAGGCTCGAAATGCTGCAGGAAATGTTTGTTTCGTCGTTGGTCAGCCTTTTTTTAGGGAAAGCAGGGTAGGTACAGATTGTTCCTCATACATTTTATAGATTTTCCTTCTAAATAAATCCAAGTCATCCTCGTCAATACTTCTAAATGTGCCGAGTCACTTCGCTTTTTTCTGGGAATGATAGGTTTCAGTACTATATCCTTTACTGAAGATAAAGAAGTACTTGTTAAAGCAGACGTCTCGGATAAAGCATTACTTGAATTACAATCTCTTTGTAGCAAAGATTGGTACACATTGTTAATAATTTGTTTAGCATCGGTAGATAAATGCTTTCTTTTGAAATTGACACTACAAGATGTCTCACAATCAGCACAAGCCCATGGACGCCTCATTCTAATACTAATACAACAAATGTCACTCATCGGAAATCCACTTATAAATGTTTATACCCATTTATATACGACGACTTTGCACCAATTAATAAGGCATTAGTTATAATTAGGGATGCAGGTAAAGAAAATAAATTATACTCCGGCCCTGCCCGAAAATATGTAAATAGGGATAATTAGGGTTTTATGGCAGTCAAAAGATCAACGGTATAATGTAAACCATACTATACTAATAAGAAAGTTATGGCATGAAATAATGAGTGTATAAAGTGTAAATAGCGCCCTCTACATATTATGTATATATATATATATATATATATATATATATATATATATATATATATATATATATATATATATATATATCTGTACCTCAGGGGTAAAGTGTATTAAGTCCAATTTTTCAGAAATTGAGTTTTTGGTATTAAGTCACATATATGACTCTATTCTACTTGTGGTAAAGAGTATTTAGTTAACAACCGACGGGTTGTGTTATTAGACATTTTTAAATAATATTAAGTCCACGTCTTGCTCCGAGGTAAATAATATTATAGTGACTTAATACTGTGTACCGCGGAAATATTTTTGAATATTTAGTATTAAGTCACTCTAATATTATTTACCTCGGAGCACGAAATGGACTTAATATTGTAAATAATACTAGGAATTGGGTCTTCCTCGGTATACCACGTGCTTTGGGCCATTTTATATCAGTTGCTTTTAATAAGTGTTCGCGAAAACACTGTGGCCGGTTTAGATTTTAATAATAATTTAAAAACAAAATTTACTACAAAATGCATTCGAGAACCAAAGCCATTTTGGAATTGGCAAAAAAAGCACAGGAATCTCAATGGGATGTTGGAAGTAACGTCCACAGTGTAGCACAAAACGGTAAGTCTATTTGAAGTAATTATTATTGTTAATAATGTAACGTTTCATAAACACCCTATACGTCACAGAGTATATGCATCAAATCGAAGCAGTGGCGTAGCTAGCGGCATCTAATGGGTTCTGGAATAGAAGCTCAGAAAAAAGCCGATATCTTAAATTAGAAATTTTTTTTGGATATATCTCAAATACGTTTGCGTTAAAAAACATGTTAACTTCTAAATAAAGAATTTTTCGGTTTTAGCCTATCCTACCGATCTTTTGGGAAACGAACTTCTTGTCGGAAGTCCGGAAAATATTATCAGTCCGGCGAATGAAGATGACCTTCAAAGTAAGTTGATTGCTTCTTATTATAATATTAAGTTTTAAATGCAGTACCTATTTCAGGGCCTAATGAAATGGAACAGGAATCTGATAAAGTATTTACTCAGTTGGTGAATGTTTCTTGTAGTCACCCTGGGATATCCACTTGTGAGCTCATCGCCTCTGACAATCAAGGTACGTGCTGTAGATCTAATTTTTTTATATTATGAAATTATTACCCAAATTATAATTACAGGCACTTCTGGATACCAAGAAAAAGTTGAAATGGATAATAAAACTGATCAGGCAGACACCAACTTTATCTCATCTACAGGTTTTAATAGTTCAGCTGAAGTAAGAACACTCGAAAATCCTACAACAAAAATTGATATTTTATCTGAAGATTCTGATGACAGCGTTAAAGACCGTGACTATAATGTAGAAAGCGAAGATACAAAAAGTGAGTCCTATAGTGAAACTGATACAGTGGAAGAAGATGATGTTATTACAAAACAAGACCAAGAGGAAGCCATAAATAACAATGTAGCTGGTACTCAAGGAGAGACCGTAAATAACAACATTGATAATGATCAACAAGAAGGCGAAAATAAAAATATGATCAGAAAAAAGGGTAGAAAGCGTAAACAGCATAGAGAAGAATGGAAAAGTAGTATAAGAAAACATAAACGTTTGAGCGGAAAGGAGGAATATATTTCCAAAAAAAATACTGTTGTAAAAGCGAAAACAATCGGCCGTTTGTGCAAAGAGACCTGTAAATATAAATGCAGGGAAAAGGTAACGAAACAAAAACGATGGGAAATTTTTAACGAATTCTGGTCTCAAAATAAGGACAATGACCTGAAAAGGCAATTTGTGGCTTCTTCCATTAAACAACTTCCAATTAATAGAAAAAGACAAAGGACGGGCCAAAGAGCTGACAAGAGACAATTTACTTTGCAATATTCATTCCGCATTGATAATTTACACACTGATGTCTGTCAATTTTTCTTCCTGAGTACCTTGGGAATTTCCCAGACATTTGTTAGGACTGCTTTGGAAAAATCTCAGGGTACAGGAATGGTCCTTCCAGATCAACGTGGAAAGAAAACCCCGCCGAACAAAATTTCTCAACTAGTAAGAGACACTATAAGAAATCACATACTTAAGTTCCCAACTATCGAATCTCATTATAGCAGAGAAAGAACTTCTCGGAAATATTTAGGTAGTGAATTAAATATCTCCCGAATGTACGAACTTTATAGACAACAATGTTTGGAGCAAAACATTCCTGAAAATGAAATACCCAAACAATGGGTTTATTCCGATATCTTTAACACAGAATTTAATTACTCATTTAAACTACCAGGTAATGATACATGCGACCAGTGCGATATGTTCTTAATAAGGCTTAGAGATTCATCTAGTATTACCGACCGAGACAATATTCAATCCGAGTATGATCAACATTTAGATGAAGCTAAGAAGAGATATGAGTTAAAGAAATTAGATAAAGAACAGGCAAAAACAAACAAGAAGATGAAAGTTATAATGGTCGATTTAGAAAAATGTTTACCCACACCAATGTTAACGAATGCTCAAGCTTTTTATTTATTAAAATTATGGACATTTAACTATACCATCTGGGACTGTTTCGAAAATAATACAACGTGTTGCGTTTGGGATGAAAGTATTGGCGGCAGGCGTGGAAACGAAATGGCATCTTGTATTTTGAAATGGTTGACTGTCTATGTTGAACACACTGTTGAACACCTGGTTATTTGGTCAGACAATTGTCCGTCTCAAAACCGCAATATTAACGCTGGTTTAGCATATTTTTCTAATTTAAAAAGGTTTCCCAACTTAAAGAGCATTTCTCACAAATATTTGCTGCGTGGGCATACCCACCTAGAAGTAGACAGCAGCCATTCGCTTACTGAGAGAGAGAAAAAAAAGGTTAGGCCAATTCCAAATCATGACACCGTGGGACTGGCAACAGCTAATACGGATTTCCAGCCATAAAAACCCATTTAATGTCATTGGTATGGAAGTTGACGATTTTAAGAACTTCAAAATTTTGGTTGAGGGTCAAAATGCCCCCTTTATTCTAAGGAAAAAGGCTGAAGATGGTGATACTTTTAAAATTTCAGAAGCTGTAGAGATAAATTTGCGCCAAGAAGATATAGGCAAGATTTTTTTTAAAACCAACTTTGAGTCGGACTTTGAAGTTGTGGATATAATAAGGGTTTCACGTCATGCTCATTTTCCGGAAGAAGTACCAGTGATTAGAAATGGCCCCAAGCCTATAAGCACTAAAAAGTACCAGCATCTACAAAAACTACTTCAGTGGGTACCAATAACCTTTCACCAATATTATGACAGTCTGGCATACACTGAAAAAGGCGACGACGAGGACTAGAAGAACATTATTGATATTTTAAAAATATTTTGTTTGCTTTCAACCCTTGTTGAATTCTTGAATTATTGTTCAATTCAGTTTTTTAATAAAAGTTTTTTTATTAAACGACGTTTCTGGTTTGAATAAGAATTTGACAGGTAAACAGTATTAAGTCAAAAATACGGTATTAAGTCCATGGTATTGAAAAAATAAAATGAAGTAAATGGAATTAAGTCCAAAAAACTAGTGTTAAGTTAATAATATAACGTTTTTTACTAGTATAATATTTTACTTATTGATTGAAATTCCCAGTTTAAAAAATCCGCTTCAAATCTATGCTCTATGTAAGTACTATAGATAGTTAACCAACTTTCCAATTTTGTTTCGCGCCTCCTGAAAAATAAGCTTTGTGTGACTTTATACAGTTTACCTTTGACGTACAGATATATAAATTTATATATATATATATATATATATATATATATATATATATATATATATATATATATATATATATATGTATGGCAAAGGGTGCTTTTGAAGACCTTTTTTAATAACCATTGGTGCTTCTAAGAACACTTGGTGCTTATGGGGACCGTCCTCATAAGAATTTTATATCTATCGAGTTTTGTAGGGACAGTCCTCATTATATCATTTTTATGTCCATTGTGTCTTATGAGACTCTTTTAAGTGGCTGTCCCTACATAATCCATTTAATATCGATTGTGTTTTGTGAGAACTTCGGATTTTTATGTCTAAAGTGGTTTTTAGGTACAGCAACTATTTAAAATAATGAGAAGCAAATCATTTAAAATTTAATTAATAAACAGTTCACCGTCAAATAGTAAAAGGCTATTATAAGCAAAAAACAAAAATTAAAAGCATTAATACTCATTTGCCGTTTATTTTTCCATTTTAAGGTGAAAATTTGAAGGCAACTGTTTTATTTTGAACTTTGAACAACTAATGCCCGGTTTCTCAAAATTTAAGGTTATTTGAGCGATACTCTAACACTTTTGTAGTGGTAACGGAATCAGCTGATTGACATTTGTCGCCCGTGGCCCAATTTTTTGTTTTTTCAGTCGTTTTTCTTCTGTTTTTAAGAGGTTTTGAGTGTGTTAATTGGTTTTTTGTATTGTTAGACTTGATATTGTAATTTTTTTGTATGTGAACTATTTTTTATACTTAATTCATCCTGTTTTGGGTAAGTTGTCAGTTTGTTTAAAACTAATAATTATTTTATAAAGAATACTTTTTAGAATATGGATTACAATAATAATTTAATTATTATGTATCTAGTCCAGAAGAGACAGAGAGAAGAGACTCGTGGTGGATCTCAGAGTTGTGATGGAGCAAAAAAAGACTTGGGTATTAAACATAACCAAAAATTTTACTAAAAAATAAACCTAGTTTTAACTTTTTTGGACGAAAAAAGCCCATAACATGGCATTAGCGACTCTAGTTTGTCAATGTTGTTTTCTTATAATGACCCAAAATAATTTTAAAGTTAGAGGTTAGGTTAGAATAAATTTTTGTTTTAAGGTTTTGTTAAATATTGTCCTAATTTGTGTTGTTCTTTTTTAGATCGAGGCCTGTTATTGCAACATTGGTGTTGAAGCATTTAATCAGGTATTAATCAGGTAATTGTTTGTTTTAATAACACATAGGAAGCGATGTATCAGGTTATACAGTTCTGCATAAGTATCAACTACCTATTTAAAGTTTATTTTTAAGTTAAAATTAGGTCAGTTCTAATGTTTAAATGCAAGAATTTGCTTTAAATGTTAATGTTCTGTTACTGATCGAATATATTCTTAAAAAATGTATTTTCTGGGTAATTTATGTAACAATTTATAAGCATCGTATTACTGTAATACTTTAAATCAATAAACAAAAATCCCTGTTTTGTTTTATTTACGCGTCCACCTTAGGAACACGTTTTTTCAAATTGTTTGACCTCAGTTTTAGAAAAAATCTAAATATAACTGCCCTAGAGCAGGGGTCTTCAACCTTTTTTTTTATTAAAGGGTCAGATTTGGGATTCCTTATCGACCGGTGGGCCAGAAGTGAAGAAGGTCGCAGGCGAAAAATTTTCGAGACCACACCCAAATTTCGTCAAGAATTCACCCAACTATTTTCGTAAATTAAATTATTGCTTTTTTTCGTCTAAAAGAGGTAATATAACGAGTAGGCAATATTTAAAGTTTTGAGTAATTTATTACGTATTTATCAAATTGTTTTTTTGAATATTGTCGGAAATAGAAAATGTTTCGTTACTCGAAATAGGGTTAATTCGGGGAAAAAATAATAGATGGCGCTTAAGTAAGCTCCATAGGTTGGCTTTAATCCCGTCGTATGTCGTTTTTACCCCACTTCTGTCTGTCCTCAAAAGCGTCAGTATATACGTAAACAATTCGCGCTAATTTTTGCTGTCCTGATAAGCACCTGTTTATTGCTGTACATAAATCAATATATTAAAAAGTGAAAGCACAACAAAACGAAACTTTTTTACTTTCTTAACTAGATTGCGTAATGAAAGTAACCACTTAGAAAGAATTTTCAAAAATTTGACTTGGAGAGGACTAAAAGGGTATTGGTAATGTTAATGAACATTATATGGATCTATTAACGTAGATGATTTTTTTTACTTTGTTTGGATCGCGCTAATTTTTGCTGTCCTGATAAGCACCTGTTTATTGCTGTACATTAATCAATATATTAAAAAGTAAAAACAAAACGAAACTTTTTTACCCTCTTAACTAGATTTCGTAATGAAAGTAACCACCAAGAAAGAATTTTCAGAAATCTGGGCGTGTTTTATTTTCTATATTATTTTTTTATTTCAGCTGTCCTCAAAACCACTAATACATCAAAAATTATGTCGCGCAGTTTTTGATGTCCTAATAAGAACCTTTAATTAATTATTGTCTCAATTATAGTTTCCGAATACGTATTTTAATAATTAATTTTTACAAGAGAATGACTTTTGCTTTTTAGCCCCTATTGTTAAGGCGTTTTGAAAGAATTGCACATACTAAAAAAACAGGTTGTCAACAAATAACATCTTTTTAATTTACGTTTTCGTCACAGAACAGAATACCAAAATTGTTTTTCTTGTGTTATTATTAGCTGTGAAGCGTCTTCGGTTCACTTCGCGTCAAATGTTTTGCAAAGCAGCGGCTAAATAGGTACTCTGCTGATTCATAATCCGAGTTTACACGGTTTCAGTAGCTAAAGCGAATCACTAAAACAAGTTACTAAAAGACTGGTATATGGTTTTGTCATTTTAATAGGGGTAGGGGACCGCCACTAGCCTAGCACACACCTGCGTACCAAAGTACCAAGTTATCGGCGTTGGTTACAAACAGACAGACCGACAGATAGCAGACAGAGAGAAATGGAACAAAAAATGTTTAAAGAGACTTAAAACGCAAAGACTAATAGTAAATGTTATAATTTTTAATAAACCATAGATAACAGCTTTAATAAACTTTGAAAAATAATTTCTAGAATCGAAAATCCAAAAACAGGTGAGCTGTAAATACACTTCACAATTAGGGTTAGGTTAGTTTGGGAGGTGTTGACTACGTTTATACGGATAAGTTTGATACGTAACATAACTTTCTTTACTTAAAATACCTCAAAACTCAATACCAAATTTTTGTTCTTGATGTATTTGATTAAAACGTACTTTCAAAATGTGAAGTGTATTTTTGTTCTAAAATAAATATGGACTATTTAAAATTGTTGATAATCAAAGATCCGGTATAAACTAAGTCACTACTGAATTTTAGAACAGCTTCTATCTTTCTTCTTCAACTATGAAAAAATAGATGAGACATAATCGGACATGATCCTTACATGTCTTGTTTAAAAGATTTTCACTAATTTTCGCAAATAAGAATAAAGGGTTGTAAGGCCAGCGCAAAATATATGTAAAAAAATTGATAAAGGGCACTTAAAAATCAATAAAGATTATAAAAACAATAAAATTTGTAGTCAATGTATGAATCCGCTTTTAAACAGATTGCAAAGCCTGTTGTTTCGGATATCCTTTGTAAGTCCATTTGTTGACGTAAAAAGGATACGCAGGTACTTCCAATTTATGTCCATGACTCCATAGATAAACAGAAATTCCCTACTTTCCGCCCCCACTTATTACGATGTGTCCTTATAAAAACCGTTATATCGAAAATTCTTTCAAAAGTTCCTGAAATAACCTTTGCATCTAGAAGAATACTATTATATTGTATCTTTATGTATACACATATAAAATATGTCCTTATATGAACCGTTGATTACAAATTCCCTTCAAACAAGTCGGCCGCAGACGAAAAATTTTCGAGACCACACCCAAATTTCGTCAAGAATTCACCCCATTATTTTCGTAAATTAAATTACTGGTTTTTTTTTCGTCTAAAAGAGGTAATAAAACGGGTAGGCGATATTTTAAGTTTTGAGTAATTTATTACGTAAGTATTTATCGAATTGTTTTTTTTTGTGTGCGGGCCGCAAAAAAATGAAAGGTCCGCCGCGGGTTGAACTGCTGCCCTAGAGGTTGGTTTAAGTGCAGCAGAAACAGAATTTTTATTTATTTTTTGACTGCAGTAAGAACGAACAGCAGAGCAAAAATATAAAATTCAGGTTAGGACACCAAGCGTTCTAGAGATTGTTATAGCGTACACAAAACAAATAATAATACTAGAAACAAAATCTAATACATATAAAGCACAGGGAAAAGTCCTTCTTGAGAAAATTTAAATTTTAAGTTTATTGTCGGAAATAGAAAATGTTTCGTTACTCGAAATAGGGTTAATTCGGGGAAAAAATAATAGATGGCCCTTAAGTAAGCTCGATAGGTTGGCTTTAATACCGTCAGAATCTTATTACCCCACTTCTGTCATCAAAAGCATCAGTATATACGTAAACAATTCGCGCTAATTTTTGCTGTCCTGATAAGCACCTGTTTATTGCTGTACATTAATCAATATATTAAAAAGTGAAAGCACAACAAAAAGAATCTTTTTTACTTTCTTAACTAGATTGCGTAATGAAAGTAACCACTTAGAAAGAATTGTCAGAAATTTGACTTGGAAAGGAATAAAAGGGTATTGGTAATGTTAATGTTATACGGATCTATTAACGTAGATGATTTTTTTACTTTGTTTGGATCTCGCTACTTTTTGCTGTCCTGATAAGCACCTGTTTATTGCTGTACATTAATCAATATATTAAAAAGTGAAAGCAAAGCAAAACGAAACTTTTTTACCTTCTTAACTAGATTTCGTAATGAAAGTAACCACTAAGAAAGAATTTTCAGAAATCTAGGCGTGTTTTATTTTCTATAATTTTTTTTTATTTCAGCCGTCCTCAAAACCACTAATACATCAAACCCTGGCCTTACAACCCTTTATTCTTATTTGCGAAAATTAGTGAAAATCTTTTAAACAAGACATATAAGGATCATGTCCGCTTATGTCTCATCTATTTTTTCGTAGTTGAAGAAGAAAGATAGAAGCTGTTCTAAAATTCAATAGTGACTTAGTTTATACCGGTTCTTTGATTATCAACAATTTTAAATAGTCCATATTATTTATTTTAAAACCTTCACATTTTGAAACTACGTTTTAATCAAAGACATCAAGAACAAAAATTTGGTATTGAGTTTTGAGGTATGTTAATTTAAAGTAAAGAAAGTTATGTTACGTATCAAAATTGTCCGTATAAACGTAGTCAACACCTCCCAAACTAACCTAACCCTAATTTTGAAGTGTATTTACAGCTCACGTGTTTTTGGATTTTCGATTCTAGAAATTATTTTTCAAAGTTTATTAAAGCTTTTATCTGTGGTTTATTAAAAATTATAACATTTAATATTAGTCTTTGCGTTTTAAGTCTCTTTAAACATTTTTTGTTCCATTTCTCTCTGTCTGCTATCTGTCGCTCTGTGCGTTTGTAACCAACGCCGATAACTTGGTACTTTGGTATGCAGGTGTGTGCTAGGCTAGTGGCGGTCCCCTACCCCTATTAAAATGACAAAACCATATACCAGAGTCTTTTAGTAACTTGTTTTAGTTTTTAGTGATTCGCTTTAGCTACTGAAACCGTGTAAACTCGGATTATGAATCAGCAGAGTACCTACCTATTTCATGATACAATGTACCTATTTAGCCGCTGCTTTGCAAAACATTTGACGCGGAGTGAACCGAAGACGTTTCACAGCTAATAATAACACAAGAAAAACAATTTTGGTATTCTGTTCTGTGACGAAAACGTAAATTAAAAAGACATTATTTGTTGACAACCTGTTTTTTTAGTATGTGCAATTCCTTCAAAACACCTTAACAATAGGGGTTAAAAAGCAGAAGTCATTCTCTTGTCAAAATTAATGGTTAAAATACATATTTGATATTTGGAAACTATAATTGAGACAATTAATTAAAGGATCTTATTAGGAAAGCAAAAACTGCACGACATAATTTTTGATGTATTAGTGGTTTTGAGGACAGCTGAAATAAAAAAATTATATATTTCTGAAAATTCTTTCTTAGTGGTTACTTTCATTACGAAATCTAGTTAAGAAGGTAAAAAAGTTTCGTTTTGTTTTGCTTTCACTTTTTAATATATTGATTAATGTACAGCAATAAACAGGTGATTATCAGGACAGCAAAAATTAGCGCGAATTGTTTACGTATATACTGATGCTTTTGAGGACAGACAGAAGTTGGGTAAATACGACGGTATTAAAGTCAACCTATCGAGCTTAGTTAAGCGCTATCTATTGGTTTTTCCCCGAATTAACCCTATTTCGAGTAGCGAAATCTTTTCTATTTCCGACAATATACAAAAATAACAATTTGATAAATACGTAATAAATTACTCAAAACTTAAAATATTGCCTACTCGTTATATTACCTCTTTTAGACGAAAAAAAAAGCAATAATTTAATTTACGAAAATATTAGTTGTGTGAATGCTTGACGAAATTTGGGGGAAATTTTTCGACTGCGGCCTTCTTCACTTCTGGCCCACCGGTCGATAAGGAATCCCAAATCTGGCCCTTTAATAAAAAAAAGGGTTGAAGACCCCTTCTCTAGGGCAGTTATATTTAGGCGGACTTGTTTGGAGGGAAATTTTAATCAACGGTTCATATAAGGACATATTTTATATGTGTATACATAAAGATACAATGTAATAGTATTTTTCTAGACGCAAAGGTTATTTTAGGAACTTTTGAAAGAATTTTCGATAGAACGGTTTTTATAAGGACGCATCGTGATAAGTGGGGGAGGAAAGTAGGGAATTTCCAAATAAATTGTGTGATATACCCTTTCTAGGCTTTTTGAAGTCGAGCAGTTCAAAACGTAAGTTAATTTGGTAATATTTTGAATACTTACCATAGTAGATTTTATTTTAGATATCATCGGAAGAATATGTATCGTAAAATGAGGAGAAGGTGTCAAATCTTTAATATATCCAATTTATTTACATTTTAAAACTACTATTAATATTATTTTGTACCTGGGCGTTTTCTATTTTCTATAGGTATTATTTTTTATTTTAGGTGTCCTCAAAACTACCAATACATCAAAAAGTATACCGCTCAGTTTTTGCTGGCCTAATAAGAACCTTTATTGTCTCAAGTATAATTTCTAAATATGTATTTTTAACAATTAATTTTTACAAAAGAATAACTTTTGCTTTTTAATAGCTATTGTTAAGGGATTTTGAAAGGATTGCACATACTAAAAAACACAGGTTAAGTCAACAAATGTCATTTAATTTACTTCTTAGTCACAGAAAAGAATACCAAAATTGTTTTCTGTGCATTTATTATTAGCTGTGAAGCGTCCTGGGTGCACCGTCGCGTCGCGTCAAATGTTTTGCAAAGCAGCGGCTAAATACTGTGCTGATTCATAGGCACAAAGCTCTCACATTCCATAACCCTACATTTTCTACCCCTGGTAAATGGTTTGTGTTAATTTTATTATGAGATCATCTGACTTAGGACACATCTTGGTACCAAAATTTAGTAAAGATCAACTAACAAAAAATAAATAACCACCATTTTCTCCGCACCTGCTGGATGGTTTTAATTTATTTTATTATGGGATCATCTGTAACTTATGACAGAGCTATGTCCCAAATTTCGTAAGAACCGACCACTTAAAAATAAAAAAATACCTAAGATTCTTCGCCTCTGGGATATGGTTTTATGTCATTTTAATAGGGGTAGGGGACCGCCAGTAGCCTAGCACACACCTGCGTACCAAGTTTCGTATAAATCGCTAAAGTACTTCTCTAGTTATCGGCGTATACAGACTATTTTTTTGAGAGACCGACAGACAGACAGACAGAAATGGAACAAAAATTTTTTAAAAAGACTTGAAATGCAAAGATCTGTATTTTTTTGAATATAAGGACTTTAATAACGATCACAATAGCTCCCCATATATGTATGTACCACTATTTGGTATTATGTCGGAGCTAGAAAAAATAAATAAATCTATTGAACGCCGGTTCCTGTATTTTTAATATTGTTCCAAGGAATTATAAATGCACTTAATATTTCATGAAATCGTTGGCACATAGCTGATTGACAAAATGTTCCGAAACATGCCACTACATATTAAAACGAAAATTTTTCTAACAAATTTTTGTTTTTTCCCAGAAATTTTTGTATACATGATCGTTCATATTGGATGTATATACATGTATACCAATAAATTTTTAATATCTCAAAAAATTAATCACATCATCAAATGTACAAAAATGTCCCTACAAGAACCGTTATCTAGAAAAATTGTTTTTTTTTGCTTAAGTCGACTTTTTTAAAGAAAAATTGGTATACATAGGGTTTAATATATAATGTATACCGATGTATAGCAATGTACACTAATATATAAGTCGGTCCTCAAAAGCACCCTTAGCCATACATATATATATATATATATATATATATATATATATATATATATATATATATATATATATATATATATAGCTGTCATGCATGTGTGCGTAAGGATTTGCACACGCGTGCATCTGATGAGTCCCAGAGTGACGAAACAGCGTTTGACGAATGGCTTCCACAGGGTACACACTTTGGTGTGTACACACGTCTGTGTGGAAGGATCGTGTTAGGCGAACGTATACAATCCATTAACCCTCCGACCCGGTTGTAAGGCCGAGGTGCACGATTCATGGAAGATTGGTCTTGACGATTTGGTGTTTGACCATGACGCCCGGGTATTCAGAAGAAGTGACACTTGAGTCAACTCCACCCCTCGCTTCCCATCCGCCTGTTTCCGTATATATATATATATATATATATATATATATATATATATATATATATATATATATATATACGGAAACAGACGGATGGGAAGCGAGGGGTGGAGTTGACTCAAGTGTCACTTCTTCTGAATACCCGGGCGTCATGGTCAAACACTAAATCGTCAAGACCAATCTTCCATGAATCGTGCACCTCGGCCTTACAACCGGGTCGGAGGGTTAATGGATTGTATACGTTCGCCTAACACGATCCTTCCACACAGACGTGTGTACACACTAAAGTGTGTACCCTGTGGAAGCCATTCGTCAAACGCTGTTTCGTCACTCTGGGACTCATCAGATGCACGCGTGTGCAAATCCTTACGCACACATGCATGACAGCTTAGTTATCATAGCATTCAGGTGTCCTTCCGCACGTTCCAAAACGCACGGGATCCGGACAGGGCCGGGCGGGGTGAGCTTTGTTAAAGCCTCGTCTGGGATAAGTCATTGAGACCCACCCGAGAAACTCGCTCAGCGGCAGCGTAGCTCAACTGTCGCAAGGACAGAAAACGGTGAGCCAGGCAAAGCACCGAAGTTGTTCGGTGGCATTTCAGAGAGAAGAGAGGTTTCCCTCTGACGATAGCGGCGCCGCTCGGTGGCTTCTTGGCAATAGACGACTCGGGAACATGAGCCCCCTACCAACAGCCATAAACGAACTTCCGAGTTCCCAAGTCCACTACTACCACCACTAGAGCCCTATCTAGTAGGGGTGACTGGCGGTTCTGGTCCTGTAGTTCAATACCCGTCCAATAAGATATATATTTCCACGAGACGTACAACCGACTGACACAAAACCCGAATCTATACTACTTTGGTACCTGCTTGTTAACAACAACCGTTCCTATCGACGTAGGAAGAAAAAAAACCCTTTGATAAGGATGCATATATTAAGGTATGAAAGTGTAGTGGTACTATACCGGTTGTACTAATAATCTATTTCTGATGATGGTATGTCACACTCTCTCCTCCCTAATTTTATGGATTGTGCTAACAGGCAATACTAAATTTATTACATTTTAATTTTAATAAATTGAACGTTTTAAATTTTGTTCGTAAGTACAATAATATCCAATTAATTTGTACAATCTAATATTTAAGTCGATCTGGTGATTTTCTTTTACGCTTAGGTCTATTTTCTATTAAAAAGGAAGTGCGTGATGATGAAGTGCTTTGCTCATTTTCACGAAGCAAGGAAAATGGATTATCTGCCTCTTTAGAGGTACTTGACTGACCTATCTCAATTTCCTGGCCATTTTCATCATCATTCACCTTTTCTAAATCATTTTCACTGACGTTAACAATTTCACATTTTCGCAATTGATTCTGATGTCTTTTCCACACCAAATTTTCACTTTTATACACTTTCACTAGATAAACATTTTTACCTAAAATTTTAGTAACGTGACCAATTGTCCATGTAGGTTTTACAATGTTTCGATAATCTTTAGCATAAACACATTGTCCAACTGCAAATTTCTCGTCTCTCTCCCCCTTAAAATACTTCTTATTTTTGTTTTGAGCCTGCTGTAAGTTTTTATAAATTTCAAAAGCATTTTTAGGTGGTTTTTCATCGATATTACAAAGGTTCATTAAATCAAATCTAGATCGAATTTGTCTACCTAAAAACGAACGAGAGGGAGTTTCCCCAGTTGAGCAATGTTCTGTAACTCGATAAGTCATTAAAAATCTGTCTAAAGAACGGTTAAAATCTAATTATGATGCATATTTAACTCCTTAATTAAAAAACTTTTCACCGTTTTCACACTATTTTCGGCTGCCCCATTAGAAGCTGCATGATAAGTAGGGGACGTTAAATGCTTGATATTATTTCTGTTGCAAAAAAATTTTGAATTCTTCAGACATTAACTGTCGACCATTGTCAGAACATAGAGTCTTTGGTAACCCGTATCGAGAAAATAAACCTCGTAATTTGTCGATAGTCTGAGTCGAAGTTATACTAGATATTACAAACTCTTCTAACCACTTAGAAAAAGCGTCTAAGACTACTAAACAATATTTTCCTTTAATAGGTCCCAAAAAATCTATGTGAATACGTTCCCAAGGCTTTTCTGCAATCGGCCATGGTTGCAAAATTCCTTTGTTGGGATTTTGCTGTACACTCTGACATACAGTGCAACTCTTCAATATTTTTATTTAAAGTCGGCCACCAAACATAAGACCGTACTAAGGACTTCATTTTGACAATGCCCATGTGTGTGTCATGTAACATTCTCAAAATCGAAGCCTGCAAAAATTCAGGAATATCTACCCGATGACCCCATACAAGAACACCATTTAAAATTGAAATTTCATCACGTTTTCGAAAATATGGTTTTAAATGTGGATCCTGAGTTTTTTCTGGCCAACCAGATAAAACAAAAGTAAAAACCTGAGATAAAAGTTTGTCTTTTTGGGTAGCTTTTTCAATCTGATATAAATCTATATTTAAATCGGAACACTCATTTAAGTAATTTATCTGTAGGGTATCAAAATTATCATTATCATTTACTTCTGAATTAATTGGTAACCTTGAAAGAAAATCTGCAATATTTTTGCCAGATTTTACATACTTTATGTTAAAGTCAAATCCACTTAAAAAACAAGCATATCTCTGTAATCTATTGGCTGCCATGGCAGGTATACCTTTTTTTGGTCCAAAAATGGAAACAAGGACTTTATTATCTGTTATTAAAGTAAATTTAAGCCCATACAAAAATTAATAAAATCTTTTAATACCACAAATGATGCTAAAAACTTCTTTGTCAATCTGACTCCGACGTTTTTGTTGGTCATTTAAAGTTTTTGATGCAAAACAAATCGGACGTTCAGAGCCATTTTCAAAAACATTTGACAACACTGCCCCCACTCCGTACTCGGAGGCGTCTACCGTCAAATTTATAGGCAAATCGGGGTTAAAATGCACTAAAAAATTATCTGATTGTAAAATATTTTTTACTGTTTCAAAAGCAAATTGACATTCCTCTGTCTAATTCCATGGAGTATCTTTTTTTATTAAATTATATAGAGGATGTAGAATGGTAGGAATATTAGGTATAAATCGATTATAATAATTTATTGCGCCGATAAAAGCTCTTAATTGGGTTATATTTTCAGGAACGGAAATTTTTTCTATAGCTTCCAACTTCTTTTTAGACTTGTGCAACCCATTTGCACTTATATGAAAGTCCAAATAAGTAACGGAATCGGAGAAAAAATTACATTTTTCCCTTTTAACCGTAAGACCACAATTTTCTAAAATATTTAAAACCTTTTCTAAATTTCGAATATGAGAAATGCGATCTTTTCCTGTTATCAATATATCATCTAGGAAAACAGACACGCTTTCCATGTCACAAAAAAGTTGATCCATTAACCTTTGAAATTGACTTGGCGCACAACTAACTCCATACTGTAGTCGATTATAGTAAAATAAACCTTTGTGGGTTGAAATTGTTGTCAATTTAGCAGATTCTGGATGAAGAGCTATTTGTTGATATGCAGAACTTAAGTCCATTTTTAAAACTGTTGACCGCCGCTTAGTTTTGCATACAAATCATCAATTCTAGGAATAGGGTACTTGTCAGAAATTAAAAAAGGATTTAATGTGATTTTATAATCGCCGCAAATGCGAACTGAACCGTCCTCTTTTAAAACGGGAACTACAGGAGTACCCCACTCACTATGCACTATGCTCTATAGGGGTTATTATTCCAGAATCTAGTAATCTCGTTAATTCATTTTCAATTTTTGATTTTAAGGCATAAGGTAATGGTCTCGGTTTATAAAACTTGGGTACTGAATTTTCTTTTAAATACAATCGTAATTTTATTTTATTAAAACATCCAATAGTATTTGAAAAAACATTTGGGTACTTTTTATTAAATTATTTAAATGGAAATTATCTTCTGAAATATGATTCACTTGTATAAAGTCTAGATTAAATGTGGTAATAAAATCTCTTCCTAGTAACGCAATATTACTTTCTTTAATAACGCAAAATTTTAAATTGAATGTTTGTTTATTATACTCGACATATAACTCGATTTGACCAACTGGAGAGATTTTATCCCCAGTAAAATTTATTAGGGTTACATCCGTATTATGTAGAGGGATATTTTTAAAACACTTCTGATACATCATGTATGGTATACAAGAAAGTGCAGCCCCTGAATCTAACTCAAAATTATACATTTTACCATTTAAAAATATGTCAATCGTAGTTTGTTTTGAAATATTATTTTTAAGAGTATAGACTGGGAAACTATTGAAATCAGAATCAAAATTACAAATATTACTGTCATTATGAATAATGTTTACATGGTTAACATTTTTATTTCTAGAATTTGCTGTATTGTGAGTTTTGGTTTTACAAAAACTACAATATTTGTTGGAATTTCTATAAAAAACACTTGTTTTCTAGATGTTTACCTTTTCGACATATCGAACACATTTTATCAGTGCTACCTATTTTTTGCTGCTTGGCGTATTTGTCACACCGGTTGAGGTTCCTGCGGAGCGTGCGCTGCCCCCGCGATGCCCTGGCCCCGCATGGGACCTACCTCTGCCCCTCTGATGGAAACCGTGCAATCTATATATTTCATGTGATTCTTGTTTCACAAATGAATTTATTTCCGAACTAAGGTTTATAACACTGGTTTCAGTTGTCAATGCAACACTAATAGCCACATCTAAGGTAATAGTAGATTTTTGTTCCAACAATTTTTCTAAGATTTTTCCTGGATTCATTCCGCAAATAAATCGATCACGAAGGATACTTTTTAACTGATCTGCAAATTCACAATTAACACTTAAACTGCGAAGTCTTATAGCCCAATCTTGAACACTTTCGTTCGGAGACTTGTGTGCTGCATAAAACTTACATCTTTCCGCAAAAACAATAGTTCTACCGCTGAAATATCCATTTAAATGCTGGATCAGATCCTTATAGGTTGCTTCGGAAGGCTTTGCTGGAAGACACAGGTTCTGAAGCAAAATAGAGGCCTCTTGAGTAAGTCCATTTAACAAAATTGCCCTTTTTATTGAATCATCTGTAATAGCGTTTGCCACAAAGAACTGTTCTAGGCGATTTCGATGCACATTCCAATCATGGATCTTAGGGTCAAATTCCAGCTGCAAACCAACAGTCGCCGCTATTTTGACACACTCACGCGATCACTAACTGATTTGCACCAATTTTTGGCCTTTATGACCACTATTTTTGCGAAACGCGGGCCCAAAATGGAAAACCAATCCCATCCTCGTCGCCACTTTGTAACGTCCCACAGGAAAATAAAAGACGAGTTTTCCAATAAGATATATATTTCCACGAGACGTACAACCAACTGACACAAAACCCGAATCTATACTACTTTAGTACCTGCTTGTTAACAACAACCGTTCCTATCGACGTAGGAAGAAAAAAACCCTTTGATAAGGATGCATATATTAAGGTGTGAAAGTGAAGTGGTACTATACCGGTTGTACTAATAATCTATTTGTGATGACGGTATGTCATATATATATATATATATATATATATATATATATATATATATATATATATATATATATATATATATATACACGGAAACAGACGGATGGGAAGCGAGGGGTGGAGTTGACTCAAGTGTCACTTCTTGTGAATACCCGGGCGCCATGGTCCAACACCAAGTCGTCCAGACCAATCTTCCATGAATCGTGCACCTCGGCCTTACAACCGGGTCGGAGGGTTAATGGATTGTATCCGTTCGCCTAACACGATCCTTCCACACAGACGTGTGTACACACTAAAGTGTGTACCCTGTGGAAGCCATTCGTCAAATATATCTATATATATATATATATATATATATATATATATATATATATATATATATATATATATATATATATATATATATATATATAGATGTGTGTGTGTGTGTGATGGTGTGTGTAGGTGTGTTTGTGTGTGTGTGTTATAAATAAACGTGATAAAACCCCCGAAGACGTACCTGTAATTGACGAACAATATCGTTGATCTTCGTCACACAGCCAGCCTATTTCCATTGCGTCGATTTGCTCTTCCAGTGCGTAATGTATCTTGATTTAATAGGAGCGAGTAAAAGAAGAAGGCAATATGACTCGACGGCGATATTGTCTTTCGTGAATATTATGTTGAATAAAGCACATATTTTATTGAGTCATTGGATTTCTGGGATAGTGGATTGTAAAAATATAAACCAAAAATCGCTACCCGCCCTGATGGGGAGTAGTTAAACTAAATTTCTAATAGCTCTGTAATGCTCCAAAATAAACAGCTGGTAATCTGAGAGTGAAACAATCTACATAATAGGTGTTCTTTCTGATCGAGAAGAACTAAACGATTTGGTTCACCTCATAAGCTTTTCAACTTTTAAAGAAAAAATCTAACAAAAGAAAAATAATTTTGACTTTCCAAGAATTAGAAAGCTATATTACAGGGTAAAGCCCTTTAATTACTTCTCGTAAATTCTATGACGCGAAAACCAAATGAATGTTTACCTCCTTGCTAAAAGGGCTGTTGCTATCAAATTTAAAAATAAATAGAATTTTGCGATGTAATAAAAAATATTTATCTGTCTAGGGACACAAAATGTTCTTATGATCTTTCTGGTTTTATTGGAAAAATGCTGAATAAAGTTGGTAGTGTTGTTAGTATGCAAGTATCGTGCCCTTAACCGAAGTCTTTCGTATTTCGCATTTTCAAATTACACAATGTGGGTAAATAAATATTTATATGTTAATTTCAAATCGTATCCTAATTTAATTTATAGCTCGGATAGAGACGTCCCTGGAATAACCTATGTTTACAATGCTTTAATTATTACGGAAGAATAATTTTAGATAAAGTTTTTCCAAATAGGTGGATCGGGAGAAGGTGGTTTATTGAGTTGCCAGCAAGTTCACCAGATCTGACACCTTTGGACTTTTTTGTGGTTACTTAAAGAGTACAGTATTCAAAATAAAGGCAATAGATCTTGATAACTGAAGAATTCGAATTCGAAATGAAATTCGACTGATACCTCCTAATGTGGAACATAATAATCAAATAGAGTTTGTAAATAGACTTGGTTATTGCCCAGTAGCAAATGGTGAACATTTTCAACATCTAATTAAATATCATTAAACTACCTTTAAAAAATACCCAATATCATACATCACCTACTGTTAGTGTTAATACTGTTGATTTTTCTAAAAGTTAATAATGTTACTTTTTTTAAGTTTAATTCGTTAAAAATAAAATATTTTATTTCATTTTTTTTTGACAGCCTATTTAAATTCTAATAAAATAGTGGAAACACAGGTTGGTTTAGTTTAATTTAAGAAAAAAGTTTTAAAAGCATCACTCTTCCATGTCCATTAGTTTCAAGCTGTCAATGGCAATTGTTGAAAAAGTTTTACAATGTTCATTTTTTAGCGACCCTGTATAATATCAAAATATTATCAAATATTGCAATACATTTAGATAAATTTAAGACATTTATACCTTTTGTCATGTTGGAAAAGATTTTGCGATAATTAATTAGTTACAATTATTCTTTTGCTGCTACACAGCAGAAAATAAGACTACAAATTAACACTAAACCTGTATATTTCCAAAACTATCCTATATAGGTGTATCACATGCTTCATGAAAAATGTTTAGAATTTTACGTAGAATCCAAAAATGTAAAAATATACAGGGTTTTTCATTAAAAAAAAGTTGACTTGGGTCCTACTTTTTTTGAGTCATCCTGTATCATGACAAATATTTTTAAAATATGTAAAAAATAAAAGTCGACGTGTCCGAGCGATTTTCCATAAATTTTGTTATTTTTTATATAATGAATTTATTCCATACTTCATGTCCTCACTGTATACTGGGTGTTATGAAATTCACTGCATATATTGGAATGGGTGACTCCTGCACTAATCTACAGACTTAAATCGAACATTTTCAAAATCTTCAAAAATACCCTAAAACCCGTCTATATTCGTCGCACCTGACTAAGCGAACATATGGCTCTTGACGGAAAACTGCGCGCAAAAAACTAAAAACAATTGAATTTGTTGAAACGTTTCCAGACATAAATCTTTAAGGAAAATTTATTTTCTGTTTTTAAGCGTAATTTAAGACAAAGTTAAAAAGAAATAAACCTTTTCCTAAGTAACCACAAAAAAAAAGATTAGTGAAAAGGCCACTGCGAAATCAATTCTTTTTTACCTGTAGCCTAGGTTTTTTTAACTAATATATTAATTATATTGTCATAGTTATGTTATCATGGATTATTTTATTAATTATTTTTAAAATCACACTGTATTTATATAAAGATTATTTTGACAATAACGATGAATAGACACTCTGTTATTCGGTGGACTTGGTGACGACATTGAAGGTCAGCTTGGTTTTGTTTAACTTTATTGAGTAAGTAAAGGTATGCTGACCTAGCAATGCACCGATCGTCGATAACTGGATGATAGAGTGATAGGTAGTCGTTCTTAAGATGTCGAGACAAGACATGTGCCCGTTGGTCGGGAGAAGAGCCGCCCTTACAGAGAAGATGTGAGAGAGGTAAATTAGTAAGTGTCTCATTTTATTTATTTAAAGCCAAACTTAATTTTATTGTTATTATTGTTGATTAATTATTAAATACTCTTTTTTATAACCTGCTTTAACTTCATTCCCTCCATACGATCCTAGAGACTATTACTTAGTCTCAGTCGCAACAACCCCCCGTTGTGACAATATATTACGTTATTAATAAGATGGGCATTATTCCTACCTGGCGCGGTTCGTGAGTTTTTTTACAGGTGGGTCAACATTTTGTGGGCAACTAGTGATATCAACGCATCAAGCAAAATACACTTTTTTAGTTAAGGAAGGTTTTTTAACAATGTACCTAGTTTTGCCAAGAAATTATTTACCTACAAATAAACACCGCAAAAATCATAAAATAGGTTCTGTAGTATATTGAACATTGCTACTCTAGATGTTTATGACTTTTTAGTCTAAGATTGTTAGCGGCTTTCCGTTTTGATATGTCTGCGTCTCCTTAATAGAGGTCGCGGCTTGTACTAAAAGTATGATTATTCGTAAGATAAAATTAGGAAGGCTAGATGAAACTCCGTTTTCTTTAATAAATACAATACGGGTGGCTAGACATAGTAATACGATCTTTGTCTACCCACGCGCATTCTGCCAGCTGTAGTAGATATGAGATTACCAATAATTTTAAAAATATTTTATCAAGGAACAGGTGCTAAACTTGTTGTTGCCAATAAATCTTTTAGAGCCGATCTAATTTTTTAAATAACAAAAATTTAAAAAAAAATCTATCCGAGTACCTCCTCGAACCCACGACCTTTTGATCCACTAGCTGAGACTCTACCTCTGGACCACGTTCCTAACGTGAGAAAACCCATGCCGATGCCGTTATATTTGACGACTACGACAGATACTAAAATATAAGATTTAACCCCCCCCTACCCTCATATATTCCGAACCACATTTACACCCAACCCTCTCGATCTTCATACCAAAACATATTACACCCCAATAATATCTCAAGGTAAACTAACATCACAAATGTAACCTTGAAATAAACGTCGTACACTTGGTCATCATCAAACAAAGAACACCACAAATGTAACCTTGAAATAAGCGTCGTACACCTGTCCATCACCAAACAAAAAAACAGCTGCTCGCGTTCATCGAAAATATGCACCGCAAATGTAACCTTGAAATAAGTCTCGTACACCTGGTCATCACCAAACAAAGAAACAGCTGCTCGCATTCAAGGCCAAGTTCTTGGGCATGACCTTGGAATAACACCTGCACATATCAAGGCCAAATAACAATAGCATAGCTGGGCGTTCAAGGTCTACCCTACTGCGCATGCGGAGACTCGAGAACGGTCATCCACCTCTACTTGCTTGGTTTATAGAATATTTTTATATTAAAACGTGTAGCTAGAATGAATTTAGTTCTATTTTTTTATATTTAGTTCTATTTATAAGTTTGCGCAAAAATTAAGAAACAAATTCGTAGTTTAAAACTTAGTTGTCTGATACACTCTTATAACACTTGTCAGTTTAAAACTTATGGTTGCCAAATTAGACCATTCTAGCGTTGAACAAACTGGCCGTTAATTTTCATCTATCAAGAAATTTTCATCTATCAAGAATGACAGGTTTTATAAAGATAACACTTTGTACCCTTGACTCTATTAAGCACAATTTTGGATTTTGTATAACATTTTTCAGCATTAAATTTAATAAAACATATTTTTTTTTAGTTTTTAATATATAAAAAATACATCATCACACCACCACTAAACCCTGTGTAATTGAGACAACATATGTATTAGAAAAAAAAATTCCGCCTCACGACATTTTGATAGCTGCAGTCTATTATTTGATTCTCGTACAAATTAAAACAACAGATTTTTTCATATTATTGCATTAGATGAATGGGTAAATACTTATCACGTAGAACACAGTATTCACTACCACTAGCGCAAGATGTCCAAAGATAAAAAGCCAAAAACATCTTTTATTGAAAAGTCACTCCAAAAACACACTACCAACCTGCTATAAAACGTATTTCAAGCTAAGGACTTTTCACAATAAATTTAATAACTTAACTCCTAAAATACTACAATAAAAAACAAGTACTTACAAACATTTACCGTCAAACTCTTTGTAATGCCGCCGCGCTGGTTGTTCAAAGAAGCAGCAAAGGCTATTAGCGGGACACCCCCAAAAAGTCGCTTAGAAATAGCAATATGTGACCATGTTATACTAATGTCTAGTTTTAAGTTTTTCTTATGTTTTCGAGGTTGCTGAATGCTGAATACGAATATGAAGTTATTTTTTACCTATAAATGGAGGAACATTCCAAAAACTGGCGTCAAAGTGAAAAATGCGAAAAAATAATTCTCATTGTTCATTCATTTTATTGTTAATACTTTTTCAGGCTCAACTCGCAATATCTCTGGCAATTATTAAAATTTCCTTTTGAAATTTTAACTAAATGATCTTTAAACTCTTATCAAAAAACAAGACCAAATTTTTAAATTTTACCCTTTTAAAAAATTAAACAAAGTGGACATTTTAAAAGAACCCAAATTATTTCTTTTTAATTTGCAACTCATTGTGAACCAATTTGGTTCTGGAGTTGCATTCACTTCTTTTTGAAGTTTGTATGCACATTTTCGTGGCCAAAATAATGTATTGTTAGTTTCCCACGATTCTGGAACAATTGTCAACTCCTTTGTGCCATTTTCTATTGTCGGCACTATTTTAAACATGATTAAACAATTTAAAAACAAATATGTAATAATAACTGCACGACGTGAAATGCTCAGGATTAAATCAAAACAAACGATGATACAAAATAATTTTTAGGTTAACTCCTTTAACTGTGCTGACCACAACAAAATTACGACTAAATACTTAGTTAAAGCAGTTGTTTTTATTCTTTATACGGAAATTATGTTGTATAAAAGTGGTCTATCGACGCGCTATACAATAATTGTTAAGGCACGAGGTCGAGGCTGAAAACAGGGTTGCCGAATTGTAAATATTTTAAGAGTATGTGTTTGGGTTCGACAAAAATACGAAACAGAAGTTAAGATTCACGTTGTGCAATTAATTAAATAAGTATTTGTTTTTGAGTCGTTTAAATCATGTATAAAATAATGCAGATAATAGAAGCAAAAAATTAATTATTGACAATAATTGTTCCAGCATCCTGGCAAAATAGGTAGGTACCTATATCAATACATTATTTTTTTGATCAAAAAATGCGCATACAAACTTCATTCGTTGGCTTATAAAGGTAACAATTAAAAAAAAAAAAGAAACAACAAAAACGTTGGTATATCCAGCCCGTTAAATGATGAAACTTTTTTATTATTATAATAAAAATATGGAGAGGTAAAAATTACGCCAAACAAGTTCCTTTTGCTACATGACTTTTGACAGTAGTAATAAAAGTGTTTGGCTCAAGGTGGTCCAAAAATTTAAGAAGTTTCTCGACTTTTGTCTAGTAATACATTTGCCTACTTAAAAGTTGGCAACGCTTCAAAAATGGTAAAGATGGTATCTATGAACGGCACTTTTAGCGCATACTTAGACAACATTACTCAACTAAAGCCTCGTATAATGACTTAAAAAGAACTACCGACACTTTTAGCGCGTACTTTGACAACATTACTCAACTAAAGGCTCGTATAATGACTCAAAAAGAACAAAAACATTGTATAAAAAATCCGCCATGTTTTTATCAGTTATTTTCCTGTTTCGACTAACGCCATTGTGAAAAATTAAAGTTTTAAAAGCAAAATACCCATTAATTACTAATTTTTTTGGAGAAACACCATCATTATATAATTATTTTATCATTTACTTATTAAATCTTGCCCAAAATATTAAATATAAAAAATTTTATTTTTTTTTTGTTAAATTTAACTGAACCTAATACACCCAGTTTATGTTAAAGAGAAGGCGCTTGCATTTTTTACTGCAAAAGTATATATATTTTCTCAGCAAAATTTGCCGCGCACCTAAAATTATCGTATAGTTTGCGGTTTATTCAAGATTCTATGATTACATGATTAACATATTTTTATATTAAAAAGGTAACATCGCCATTTTAAAATTACGAAATGTTATCCATATTGTACTTCCTTGCTGAACGTACGCTATATATTATTCTTGCGATACTTTGGTGTAGTTCTTCAATATTATAAAATTAAAAAGTTTTTTAAGATTTACCAAATTTTCGTAGATCTCTTTGCATCTGTATAACCCCTTATATGAGGTTCATACGATGAATTTGTAACACCTTAAACAGCACTATAAATATTTTTAAATGCATTATATACTGTGTTATAGGATGCTCAAACAATATGTTTATAATGCAATTTTTATATGCCTATTAACATAAATGTGTTGTATAAGGCAGCACAAGGTATCTATCTATATAACAGTTTTATAATGGTTATATAAGTATGCTTATATAAATGGTATAATGACCGTATAATGCCACAATACAGACACTATACTATTAAAATATTTTATAAAAATGGGCCTTTTTTGGTTCTGTAGCTATCGTATTACGGTTTAAAAACTGCTTTTAAAATAATTTGCTTTTATCAACTTTCATTGTGTAGCTGTTTATACAAACATTATAAATATCATTTTGCTAGTTGGGATATACAATAATCACCACTAAAATGACAAAAAAAATAACTATATATATATATATATATATATATATATATATATATATATATATATATATATATATATATATATATATATATATATATATATATTTGTTTTTTTTATATTTATTCTTGGGTTTTATAGTCCTGGATCAAAATGAAAAATTATGTGTTGGTTTTTACATATTCTTTATTTGTCGTCAATTAACGTTTCGGTCTTTTTTTTCCAACTTTCGACCTTCTTCAGAATTATTTACTGCTAAAAGAGATAGCTTATGTCAAAAAAATATTTTTCTCCTTTTTAACCTCATTTGTCACTATATAAATAAAACACGAGAAATACATGAAAAAAACAGACATACCTTGAAGGAAAATCCTTGGCAGGTTTCTTTAACAACATATAAAACTGGTAGATATTATGCATTCCATATCTTAATTAAAACAACAATTTTTAGGGGGGCACAAACACGATCTTTAAAAACAATGCAGTAAGCATCGGAATACAAGTGAATACTGACGGGATGATACTATCTATTATTAAGAATGGCAAGCGGAATTTCTGTCTTTTCTTCCTGTTTTTTGCTACTTCCTTTTTTAGCATTTCTTCTTGGTGTTGTTTTTTTGCTTTTGTGATAGTAGGGGGAAGGAAGAATATGTTTATGGGTTAATTAGTGTTACTTAATTATGTTATGATAAATTTTGCTTAGATTTTTTGTATCGGTTTTTGAATTTATGTTTTTTGAGTTTTTTTGAATTTCAATCATTTCATAAAATTGCCTTTTTTGTGTGGGTTTCTGTCCGTAAGATTTTTACGTTTTCGAAATCGAAAGTGTGTTGTTTTTCTACACTATGGTTGGTTAGGGCCGTTTTGTTTTTTTTATCATATTTATGGCTGTTAAGTCTATTCTTTAAATATTGACTAGTTTGACCTATATAGACACTGTCACAGTCTTTACAAGGTATTTGATAGACTACATGACTTTTTTTGTGTTTTGGAATTTTAGATTTAAGGGTGCTAAAATTTCTTTTCTTTAGAAGGTTATATCCTTTGTGGGCGATTGTAATATTATGTTTACTAAAAGTTTTTTAATTGTTCTGATAAGCCTGAGATATATGGTAGGGAAAGAAAGTTTTTGTTTTTTGGGTTGTTGTTTTGTTGGTTTTTGTTGTAAAAAATATGTATTCTTTTTTTAAAATATATTGTTTATTAGTTTTTCAGGGTAATTGTTTAATTTAAGTGCTTGTTTTGCTTTTTTTATGGCATTTTCTCGATATTCGGTGCTGGACAGTTTAATTGCTCGATCTGCAAGACCAATGATTACTGATTTTTTCTGGGAGATCGGGTGCTGAGAGTTAAAGTTTACATATCTGGAAGACCATGTTTCTTTTGTATACCATTCTGTTTTTATATAGTTGTTTTTATGATGTAAGGTTAAATCTAAAAAGTTGATTTTGTTTTGCTTTTCTAGTTCTATTGTGAATTGGAGTTTGTTATGATAACTATTGAAATGGTCTAGTATGTTTTGAGTTTTGTTGTTAGGTACTGCTGCGATACAGTCATCAACATATCTAAAGAAAAAGGGGATTTGGTAGTTTAATTTATTAAGAATGTTTTCCCAAGGTCCTCCATTACGAGTTGGGATATTACGCTGGATATTGAGGCACCCATTGCACAACCTTCAATTTGTTTATAGAATTTGTCTTCATACAGAAAATAGGTGGAATTTAATGTTAATTCAACGGCCTGAAGAAATTCATTTAATGGAATATCAGTGAATTTCTTAATTTCATCCCACTTTTTTATGATTATTTCTTTCGCTAACGCAGTAGGTATGTTTGTGTATAAAGATATGACGTCTAATGATACTAGGGTATAGTCATTTGGTAAAATTATATTTTTTATTTTATCTTTAAAATCTACGGAATCTTTTATGTAGTAATTATTTTGATTTATAATATTTTGCAGGATGTTTTTTAGGAATTTTGAGAGTTTTTCAAAAGGTGACTGGATACACGATACTATCGGTCTGAGAGGGATTCCCTGTTTGTGAAGTTTTGGTAACCCGTAAATTCTAGGTGGCTGCGCGTTTTGAATTTTAAGTTGTTTGGCGGTATCTGGTGAAATGTACATTTGGTTTTCCCATCGAGTGATGAGATTGTTATTATTCCTTTGATATATATTGGTGGGGTCATTTTTTAATTCTTAACCTAAATCTAAAATTTTTAATTCTAAACCTTAACATATATACTAGCATGGGTGAAAATTCGCTATCATATAAAAACATCGCCAAAAATTTTGGAGAGACCGCTGTAACTCAAATGAAAATATACTACAAGGAATGCCTACAGCAATGTGAACAAAAAAATAGAAGAATATTCCTCTTAAGATGCAGGAACAACAACATAACACCAACCTTTTTAAACTTTAAAACAAAACATATTATTTTTAAATGTAAAGACCTTGAAGGAAAATTCAACGATAGCATTCTAAAACACTTCAAACAGAATATCTTAAATTTATTAATTACAGATGTAACTAGAACCTTACATAATTTACAAATCAGCATCACAAAAACCACTAACACTCTAAAAACCCTACTACCACAACACATTTTAACATCTTTTATACATCGGGAGGCGGAAAAGATTGAAAGCATTTTTCAAAGAATAAAACATAAAAATATTAGTAAGATTGACCGTTTGAGTAATAAAAGTGTGATTGTCCCGAATAATAAACCAAACTGGATTGAGAACCTTACAAATATTAATATGCCTAACTATGTAAATGAAATTCTAAGCCTAGGGCCTAACTTTGCAATACCCCTTGAATCCCCGGATGAAATCCCTATTCCAGATATAATTACTAACATTGAAACAGCACTAATAAACCTCAATACTGACACTAAAGACGACCTACGTTCAAAATGCTGTAATATAATAACAAATTATAAAAATAATTTCAATAGAACAAACACTAATAAAAAACAACAAAAAATCTTTCTAAATAAAGTTAAAAAAACAAAATCATTTCTTCAACAGAATAAAAACCTGAAAGTTCTAAGACCTGATAAGTCAAACAAAACGGTAATAATGCTTGACCAAGATTATGATAACAAAATGAATGACCTCTTAAAAGATAATACCACCTATAAAGAATTAAAAAATGACCCCACCAATATATATCAAAGGAATAATAACAATCTCATCACTCGATGGGAAAACCAAATGTACATTTCACCAGAGACCGCCAAACAACTTAAAATTCAAAACGCGCAGCCACCTAGAATTTACGGGTTACCAAAACTTCACAAACAGGGAATCCCTCTCAGACCGATAGTATCGTGTATCCAGTCACCTTTTGAAAAACTCTCAAAATTCCTAAAAAACATCCTGCAAAATATTATAAATCAAAATAATTACTACATAAAAGATTCCGTAGATTTTAAAGATAAAATAAAAAATATAATTTTACCAAATGACTATACCCTAGTATCATTAGACGTCATATCTTTATACACAAACATACCTACTGCGTTAGCGAAAGAAATAATCATAAAAAAGTGGGATGAAATTAAGAAATTCACTGATATTCCATTAAATGAATTTCTTCAGGCTGTTGAATTAACATTAAATTCCACCTATTTTCTGTATGAAGACAAATTCTATAAGCAAATTGAAGGTTGTGCAATGGGTGCCTCAATATCCAGCGTAATAGCCCAACTCGTAATGGAGGACCTTGGGAAAACATTCTTAATAAATTAAACTACCAAATCCCCTTTTTCTTTAGATATGTTGATGACTGTATCGCAGCAGTACCTAACAACAAAACTCAAAACATACTAGACCATTTCAATAGTTATCATAACAAACTCCAATTCACAATAGAACTAGAAAAGCAAAACAAAATCAACTTTTTAGATTTAACCTTACATCATAAAAACAACTATATAAAAACAGAATGGTATACAAAAGAAACATGGTCTTCCAGATATGTAAACTTTAACTCTCAGCACCCGATCTCCCAGAAAAAATCAGTAATCATTGGTCTTGCAGATCGAGCAATTAAACTGTCCAGCACCGAATATCGAGAAAATGCCATAAAAAAAAGCAAAACAAGCACTTAAATTAAACAATTACCCTGAAAAACTAATAAACAATATATTTTAAAAAAAGAATACATATTTTTTACAACAAAAACCAACAAAACAACAACCCAAAAAACAAAAACTTTCTTTCCCTGCCATATATCTCAGGCTTATCAGAACAATTAAAAAAAACTTTTAGTAAACATAATATTACAATCGCCCACAAAGGATATAACCTTCTAAAGAAAAGAAATTTTAGCACCCTTAAATCTAAAATTCCAAAACACAAAAAAAGTCATGTAGTCTATCAAATACCTTGTAAAGACTGTGACAGTGTCTATATAGGTCAAACTAGTCAATATTTAAAGAATAGACTTAACAGCCATAAATATGATAAAAAAAACAAAACGGCCCTAACCAACCATAGTGTAGAAAAACAACACACTTTCGATTTCGAAAACGTAAAAATCTTACGGACAGAAACCCACACAAAAAAAAGAGAATTTTATGAAATGATTGAAATTCAAAAAAACTCAAAAAACATAAATTCAAAAACCGATACAAAAAATCTAAGCAAAATTTATCATAACATAATTAAGTAACACTAATTAACCCATGAACATATTCTTCCTTCCCCCTACTATCACAAAAGCAAAAAAACAACACCAAGAAGAAATGCTAAAAAGGAAGTAGCAAAAAACAGGAAGAAAAAACAGAAATTCCGCTTGCCATTCTTAATAATAGATAGTATCATCCCGTCAGTATTCACTTGTACATATATATTCCGATGCTTACTGCATTGTTTTTAAAGATCGTTTTTGTGCCCCCCTAAAAATTGTTGTTTTAATTAAGATATGGAATGCATTATATCTACCAGATTTATATGTTGTTAAAGAAACCTGCCAAGGATTTTCCTTCAAGGTATGTCTGTTTTTTTCATGTATTTCTCGTGTTTTATTTATATAGTGACAAATGAGGTTAAAAAGGAGAAAAATATTTTTTTGACATAAGCTATCTCTTTTAGCAGTAAATAATTCTGAAGAAGGTCGAAAGTTGGGAAAAAAAGACCGAAACGTTAATTGACGACAAATAAAGAATATGTAAAAACCAACACATAATTTTTAATTTTTATCCAGGACTATAAAACCCAAGAATAAATATAAAAAAAACAAAATACATTAGAAAAGTCCAAGAAAAACAAACCAACCTTAACATATATATATATATATATATATATATATATATATATATATATATATATATATATATATATATATATATATATATATATATATATATATATATATATATATATATATATATATATGTTATATAATCCTAGATTAATCTCATGAAAATAATGATATTGAGCCAAATATGCCTTAATAAAATGTCACTCATTAATGGGATACAGGGTGTTAAAGTTCAGTTCTCAGAATTGTTATTTCTTTATAGCTCAAGTCGTTTTTGACATATCGACATGAAAACTAGGAATCGGGGGTTTTCAGGGATGGGGAATAAGATGGTATTCCATTTATTGACACACTATGTAGAGGACGCTATTTACACCTTATACACTCATTATTTCATGCCATAACTTTCTTATTAGTATCGTTCTTTTATTTTTTATTGAAAATTTTGAAAGAGTGAGTTTTTTAAGAAAAAAAGGTATTCTACATTTATTTCGATTAAATAAGCCATTTTCGAAATATTTGCATTTATTCTTTCTATTGCACAGTCAAATCGAGAACTCAAAACCTGTTCGTTAGACAGTAGTAGGCTTTGGCCAAAAAATGAATCATGGATACTTGACAATACGTTACGTATAACATTATTTGTGTTGACATTTATTTAATTGAATAAAAGGTCTTTTGATGTTAATTTAAATCTGAATAGAAATAACTTCAAGTAATTAATATGCCTAGGCATAATGAATATTCCAACAGTGAAATGAGAGATATCATTTGCATTTACGCTCGAGAAAATTTTAACAGTCATGCTGCAGCAAGACGCTAAAGACAACAATATCCAAATAGAAGGCAGCCGGATCGACATATTTTTCAAAGATTATTCGCTTGACTAGGCGAAATAGGGTCTTTTCGTCCCCAGAATCATATTGGGCGTCCTAAAAAAGTATCTGTGGAACAAGAAGAAGAGATTTTATTACGAGTGGGTGCAAAATCCAAGTACAAGTACAAGACATTTGGCGAATGTTGGTCATGTGAAAAGAAGACAGGTTTATCCCATATCATTTTAACCCCGTTCAACGTCTACTACCAACCGATTTACCAACCAGACTTCAGTTTTGTCAATTACTGCTTAATAAACACAATCACGATCCAACTTTTATCAATAGAATCCTTTTCACGGACGAGGCGACCTTCACCAGACGAGGTGTGTTTAGTTGGCGAAATAACCGTACATGGCAAGTGGAAAATCCACACTTAACGAGAGAACGACATTTTCAGCAGGAATTTTCTATCAATATTTGGTGTGGAATAATAGGTGATTTTAGTATTGGGCCTTATGAGCTGCCTGCAAGACTGAATGGTAACCAGTACTTGCAGTTCCTTCAAAATGGTTTGCGGGATGTACTCGATGATATAACCTTAAATTTACGACAACACATGTGGTTTATGCACGATGGTGCTCCACCACATTATCCAGTTGCAGTTCGCAACTATCTAGATGAATGGCTGTCTCATAGATGGTTTGGCCGTGGCAGTGAAATTCCATGACCGTCGCGTAGCCCGGATCTAACTCCTTGGAAATTTTTTCCTTTGGGGTTTTATCAAATTTAGTGTACACCCGTGAGCCATTTTTGCAAAAAATTCATGGTTCCACCAATGTTATCAGGAAAAAGCAAGGAACTTTATTCCAAGTAGGTACGACGCTATTTGGTGAAAGGATTAAGAAAATGCATTGAAGTGAATGGGAGCATTTTTCGCATTTGTTGAAGTGATTTTTTGTTATTTGTTCATGATCAATTCATTATTCGTTAGTCAAGTCTGTTATCTCAGTTTTAATGTTTAATATTTTTTGACCAGACAATAGAACGAATAAATGCAAATATTTCGAAAATGGCTTATTTAATCGAAATAAATGTAGTACACCTTTTTTCTTAGAAAACGTCACTCTAAAAATTTTCAATAAAAATAAAAGAACGGTATAGTATAGTTTACATTATACCGTTGACCTTTTCTGCAATAAATCAACTACCTGCTTAAACCCCATTGTGTAGGCCCCAACATCTTCAAACCGCAATAAATGGGGGCAGGGTCGGTTTGAAAATATGAATCTATTATACATAATTAGGTACTTATTTTTATTTAGAATTAAAAGACATTTTAATCCAAACGAAAATAAAGATCAATTAATAATATAATAATAGTAAAAATAAATGTATATATAAGATTAAAATACAGCACAGTGTGTGTACAGAGAAAAGTTTTACAATAATCGACTTAATTCTGCTTTACTCAAAATTCAGTTCTGTGTCACTATCACTATCTTCATCTACACTTATTATTAAGGGTTGAGCATTAGTACTAAGAAGAATTTTCCACCTTAATTATATGTTGTATACAGTTTTTCCAGCTGTCTGCAGGAATGTTACTTACTATGTTTTTTATTAAGTCTATTACAGATGTATTTAATGTTGGGGAAGTATTATTCCTTCTAATATTTGATTTTACTTGGTGCCACATTAGTTCGATTGGATCAAATATACAATAGTAGGGGGGAAGACGCAACACTGTATGTCCGTTTTCTGTTGCAAGTTTATCACATACGTATTCTTTATTAATTTTAAAAGCCTGAAATTCTTCTAACAGATTCCGTTTTTTTGTAAGTTTCTTCAAAATATATATTATTGTCAATCATAAAGTCTTGAATTTCTGCTTTTGTACTGTTAGAACTAGGAAAATTTTTTACTTGACGACTATGATTACTAGCATTGCCCATTACAATAACGCTATTTTTCGGTATATTTTTAAGAAGTCGATGTTCAAATCAATCTTCAAAAAGTGGTGCGTCAGTGTCTTGGTGGTAATCTAGAGAAGAATCTCCTACGTTTTTAGCTGAAAGCAGCAGACAGTTCGGAACAAATCCATTTTCGGAACCTGCATGTATTATTGTTACTCTTTTGCCTTTGTTTGATGGAGCTTTGGTCTGACATTTTTTTGGAAAATTATTCCATCCTTTTCTTGAAGTGTCGTGTGTATCGAAACATGTTTCGTCAAGGTAGATAATTGGTCGTCTTTCTACTCTATATTGTTTAATAGCCGTTAAGTATTTTTGGCGCCATTCCCGTAAGCGTTGAGATTACATTAAGGTTTGTCTTTTATCAATTGTGTGATATTTAAAACCCATTTTAAGCAAAATTTTTCTTAGACTCGAAATGCTGCAAGAAATGTTTGTTTCGTCGTGGGTCGGCCTTTTTTTTAGGGAAAGTAGGGTAGGTACAAATTGTTCCTCATACATTTTATATATTTTCCTTCTTAGTAAATCCAAGTCATCCTCGTCAATACTTCTAAATGTGCCGAGTCACTGCGCTTTTTTCGGGGAATGATAGGTTTCAGTACTATATCCTTTACTGAAGATAAAGAAGTACTTGGTAAAGCAGACGTCTCGGATAAATCATTACTTGGATTAAAATCTCTTTGTAGCAAAGATTGGTACACATTTTTAATAATTTGTTTAGCATCGGGAGATAAATGCTTTCTTTTGAAATTGACACTACAAGATGTCTCACTATCAGCACAAGCCCATGGACGCCACATTCTAATACTAATACAACAAATGTCACTCATCGGAAAACCATTTATAAATGTTTATACCCATTTATATACGACGACTTTGCACCCATTTATAAGGCATTAGTTATAATTAGGGATGCAGATAAAGAAAATAAATTATACTCCGGCCCTGCCCGAAAATATGTAAATAGGGATGATTAGGGTCTTATGGCAGTCAAAAGATCAACGGTATAATGTAAACCATACTATACTAATAAGAAAGTTATGGCATGAAATAATGAGCGTATAAGGTGTAAATAGCGCCCCCTATATATATATATATATATATATATATATATATATATATATATATATATATATATATATATATATATATATATATATGACACATTTAATAACTGTGTCTCTCCTTACCAAATCCTAATAGCTGTACTGATGAGCCTACAGAGTTATCCAGAAGACAAAAACAGACGGATGGGAAGCGAGGGGAGGAGTTGACTCAAGTGTCACTTTTCCTGAATACCCGGGCGTCACGGTCAAACACCAAGTCGTGAAGACCAATCGTCCATGAATCGTGCACCTCGGCCTTACAACCGGGTCGGAGGGTTAATGGATTGTATCCGTTCGCCTAACACGATCCTTCCACACAGACGTGTGTACACACTAAAGTGTGTACCCTGTGGAAGCCATTCGTCAAACGCTGTTTCGTCACTCTGGGACTCATCAGATGCACGCGTGTGCAAATCCTTACGTACACATGCATAACAGCTTAGTTATCATAGCATTCAGGTGTCCTTCCGCACGTTCCAACACGCACGGGATCCGGACAGGGCCGGGCGGGGTGTTAAAGCCTCGTCTGGGATAAGTCATTGAGACCCACCCGCGAAACTCGCTCAGCGGCAGCGTAGCTCAACTGTCGCAAGGACAGAAAACGGTGAGCCAGGCAAAGCACCGAAGTTGTTCCGTGGCATCGCAGAGAGAGGAGTGATTTCCCTCTGGCGATAGCGGCTCCGCTCGGTGGCTTCTTGGCAATAGACGACTCGGGAACATGAGCCCCCCTACCAATAGCCATAAACGAACTTCCGGGTTCCCAAGTCCACTACTACCACCACTAGAGCCCTATCTAGTAGGGGTGACTGGCGGTTCTGGTCCTGTAGTTCAATACCCGTCGTGGCATATAGCCAGGGGAGTAGTTGTTTGGACCTTGAGCTGTTCTCACTCGATGTTTCATATATATATATATATATATATATATATATATATATATATATATATATATATATATATATATATATATATATATAAATATATATATATATATATATATATATATATATATATATATATATATATATATATATATATATATATATATATATATATATATATACCGGGTGCCCACGAGTTTATTGGCCAGCTCGATATTTTGTTAAGGAATAATATTTCGATTTGAAATTTTTGGGAATTCGTATGGTTGCTTTACATGCAGATTTTGAGTGCTCGAACATCTGAGTATCGCTTCCGGTTCAACCGGAAATACAGTCAACTTTGTTATTTTCAACGAAACACCCTGTATATTTTTTAAAATTTGGATTCTACGTAAAATTCTAATTATAAAACATGTATCATACCCCATACCTATCTTTAACAGCTTTTAAGAAAATGGCGTTTCAAAATGTCGGAAGAGCCGCAAACTATACTGTTTTAACATAAAACAAATGAATATACGAAAAGTTTAATATATTATTCTTACTTCTTTTTAGGGGCCTTGTATGCTTGTGTCATGACAATCTCACTTCCGGTGCAACCGGAAGTGCTACAAAATACGACATTCAGGCACAAATTACTTCAATAATTTCAGTTTAACGACCTACTTTAAACTCTAAATTCTAATTTATCTTACTTTTATCTATAATTTTTGAATACCTACACCATCCCAGGTCTAAAGTTGATAGTTCTTGAAATATGGACAGCTAAAAATTTAGATGCATTCCAAATTCCAATCTTTCTAATTTTATCTAGGCGGCTATGGAGACCATTTGCATTAAGAAAATGTAGAAAGGATACACATAATTAATATCAGAGTAGTGCTTGAAGAATAATTTTATTAGGTTTTCATTATGAAAAATAAGAAATTAGTCATAAATTAAGTGTTCGAATTGTTGACCGTTTTCTCTCAGACGAACTCTTTGAAATTCCCTGAGCACTTGTTCATTTGTTTTGGGGGTAATATTATTAACAGAAAAAATGACAAAAGTGTCTTGTATTCATAGCCATCTTGATTAAATAATTAGAAATTGACATGGTTATGATCATGAAGCAGTTCAAGCGACAAATTATCTCCATAGCCGCCTAGATAAAATTAGAAAGATTGAAATTTGGAATGCATCTAAATTTTTAGCTGGCCATATCTCAAGAACTATCAACTTTAGACCTGGGATGGTGTATACAAAAATTATAGAGAAAAGTCAGATAAATTAGAATTTAGAGTTTAAAGTAGGTCGTTCAATTGAAATTATTGAAGTAATTTGTGCCTGAATGTCATATTTTGTAGCACTTCCGGTTGCACCGGAAGTGAGAATGTCATGACACAGTCATACAAGGCCCTTAAAAAGAATTAAGAATAATATAGCAAACTTTTCGCATATTCATTTGTTTTATGTTAAAACAGTATAGTTTGCGGCTCTTTCGACATTTTCAAACGTCATTTTCTTGAAAACTGTTAAAGATAGGTATGGGACATGATACATGTTTTATAATTAGAATTTTACGTAGAATCCAAATTTTAAAAAATATAGAGGGTGTTTCGTTTAAAATAACAAAGTTGACTGTATTTCCGGTCGAACCGGAAACGATAGTCAGATGTTCGAGCACTCAAAATCTGCATCTAAAGCAACCATACGAGTTCCCAAAATTTCAAATCGAAATATTATTTCTTAACAAAATAACAAACTGGCCAGTAAACTCGTGGGTATATATATATATATATATATATATATTATATATATTTCCGACAAAAAAATTCAAACATTCAACAAAATAACTTTAAAAACGAAAAGCGTGACAACTGACAAAGTTTTTTACTACCTCGAGCTTCCAACGACGCACAACAACAGACAAGCCTCTGATCCTCCGACTTTAAAATACACTTCTTTTAAAAATGTTTTAGATTAAAGTATTCATGTAGCACTAACAACCACTGAAATAAAAAATTCTGTTCCAGTGGTAACAACACAGTACAGGCATTATTGAACAACAGAACACTCTCAACTAATAATTAAAATAATTGACAAAAGATAAACAGAAATATTCCAGGCTTTTGTATCGTTACTATCCGTCCTACGAAATGTGAAAACTAATGTTTTTATAACTTTTCAAGTAAAATCAAGATAACAAAGGTAGGCAACCCAAAATAAACTGATTTATAAAATGCGTGGTGTGTTTATTTCGGGGGAGTTCGAGTTGACGCTTGGAACGCTCCGAGCACAGAAATTAGACATTGTATATTGCTTCTTACTTTGTCATTTATTTAGGACATGCTAAGAACGGATGTCTGAGATTTGCGCCCGGAGAACTACGAGCGTCCAAAAACGTTCTACGTTCTAAAAACCTACATTTTTTTAGCAAAAAAGAAGAGGTCAAGTCTTAACCATAACCCCAATTTGTTTGTCAAAATTTTTTAATTTTTATTAATACTGAATCACTGTTCCCTGCACAAAGGTTTTTAATTAATAATTTAATAATGTACGTATGTTTGAAAATAGGGTTCAAAAGCGTGTGATGGGAGACGAAAGTGATCCCTTTTCCCTACAAGACACAAGGTTTATAGAATTATTTCGTCTCAACAAGGACTTAGTGGCATATCTGTTTGATAATTTGGTGGACCATTTAGAGGCAGAAACAAGGTCAACCATAATACCCACATAGACAAGAATTCTAATTGCTTTAAGGTTCTTTGCCACAGGCAATTATCAACGGGGCATTGCTGAAGAATTCTTGTTATCTACAAGTCAGCAAGTAGTGAGCAGATGCATCTATGAAGTGGCCAATGCAATAGTGACTATTTTAGGTCATTTGTGGATTAGGTTTCCCAGAACCCCACAAGAAATTAACGAAGCTAAAAGGGGTTTTATGGAAAAGCTGGATTTCCTGGAATCATCGAGTGCATTGACTCGGCACTCATGTTGCACTCATAGCACCTGCAGAAGATGAACATCTTTATGTTAATCGAAAAGGATTTCATTAAAAAAATTGTCAAATTATTTGTAACTATGATCTACAAAGCATTAATATTAATGCCAAATATTGTGGTTCAACCAATGATACTTTTATATGGAAGGCATCCGCAGGGAAAAATTTATTGGAGATTAAGTATAACAGGGGTTAGTATTTACAGATTAATAATATGTTTTACCTAAAAATATTTATTTTTCTGAAGTTAAAAAATCTGTTTTTGTATGTTATTATACATAAAAAGTTAATTCTGCGAAAATATTAGAAGTACTTTAATTTTACTTATATGTTTTTAACTAGAGGTATGGTGTAGAGTTTCACTTGTATGAATAAATCTGACAGTGTACAGAGTGGCTTGTGCAAAATAAAAAAATAATTGAAAAGCAATTCACACACTGTCAGTTGTAATCATACACAGGGCCGTCGAGAGCCGGGACAGGTCCCGGGGCAGTAAAGTTTTTCTGGCCCGAGGCCCCTCATCATACAGTTCAAAACTAAGCTATGGTTCCAGCATTGATATCTTACTTTTATGTTTTGCATGTTATGCTGAACATTATAGGTAAAAATTTAAAGTGTTTATCAATTACGTGAAAATAAATTACAAATATATCCTTTGTTTGTAGTTACTTTTAAATCAGTTACAAAATAGAAGGCAAGTAATAGAAGAGCATATTCCTTTTGACAAAAAACTTATTTTCTATCTGGATTTTGGCCAAGCCAGAAAGCTTTGTTGCAGCTGGAGATAGGTTCACTTTAGCTCCAGGAACAGGGCATATGGTATGGTTTGAAGTCATACAACAAGTAGCAGATTTAAGATTTGAGAATATTGTTTAGCCTAATGAAAATGATCGCGAAAAAACTGCTAGAACATTACCTATATAATATGTCAGGTAAGTTTTAATAAGGCACTTTTAGGAGAAAAAAGGTTATTTGCAAAAATACAATGAGAACTGAACTGCTCAGATTTCTTATACTATTCTTTTTCTTCAGTATACTCAGCTGGGGTAGCTTATTTTTCATAAGGGTGTCAAAAAATAGTAGGTATACGTAAACAAATTCTGGAGGTGATAATACTCCGAGTAATAATAATAATAATAATAATAATAATAATAATAATAATAATAATAATAATAATAATAATAATAATAATAATAATAAAGATGTTTATTTATGCCAATAAAAACAATTTAAAATATAAATATAAAATTAATAAAATTAAAAAAGAAAACCAAAAAATGACAGTAGTAGGTATACTAGTTGGCATAAATAGGTAGGATTTTGATTTATAAGAAATTCCTCCTATCCTAACCCTACTAAATAATTTTTTATATGATTTTTAAAAGTTATATAGCTTAAGCCCCTTAGACTAGAAGCAATATTATTAAAAATTACAGAAGCTGTATATTTAAACGAAGACTTATATTTTTCAGTATGATGTTTAGGTATTTCTATTGCGTTCTGATTTCTAGTATTAAGTATGGCACCGTTTTCGGCCGAAGTATTTTTCGGGCGTTTGCGTCCGATTCCTCCGAACGTTTTAATTTCATGATGTTCTATTGACTTGGTCACAGTACATCTGATTCGGACCGATGAGTTCGGTCGATTTTTTCGCGCATCAGAAACAAAATTCTTTGTTTTTTTCGGACGTTTCCGTCTGTGATAGAAGTGAAATTATTAATGTATTAACTCTTTTTTCCGAAATGGTAGACTGTGAAGTTCTGATTAGCTTAGTTTTTGAAAACAAAAGTTTGTAGGATGTCAGGCATAAAAATTATCATAACAGAGACATGTCTCGGAAACTATGGAAAGAAATTGCCACAGAAATGCAAAGTACAAGTAAGTGTTGAGTATTTATTTATAATGACGACTTAAGTTAGGACAAAAAAAAATTGTACAAAAATACTATAAATCATTAGTGACGTACAATAGCTCCTACAGTATTAAAATATTGTTTAAATGTGTCGCGTATTTCATATGCTGCCCTTGTACCACGATTAAAACGTCTTAATCCTCTGTTTTCATTATTTATATCCTCTTTATTTAAAGTGCTCATTTCTGAAAATGTTTTATGGGATACTCCTTCTCTATCTATTACAATATTGTGCAATACGCAAACACATTGCACGATAATATCAACATGATCTGGGCGAAGTTGTAGTTCTGTTTTAAGGCACCTCCATTTGCTGACTAAAATTCCAAACGCACATTCCACCGTGCGTCTAGCTCTGCTGAGTCGATAATTGAAGGTTTCTTTTTCATTGTTAATATGCATTAGGTATTCTTTTAGAGGATATCCTTGATCACCTAATAAAACAAAAGGTGTTATAATGTTTGTAGTAGTGTTGTAAATATCCGTATTCATTAGATATCCGAATCATACGGAATCGGAATCAGCTAATATCCGTATCCATTATCCGAATACGAATCCATTTCTTGACCCGCGCGAAAGCGGTTACAGATCATGTATACGTATGCATGACTAAAACATTTTCTATCTGGATACACGGCTAGGTAGGTCGATGCGGTATCGGTATCATACCTGTCGAAGTCGAAGTTTAGGCATAAGAAGGCACCGCGTCGCGCCGTTCTCGTTTGAATTCGGTTCGGGTGAGGCGGGACTAGTTTAACCAATGGGTCTCATCTCATATGATACCCGTTACCCCGATAACTATGCCATCTTTTTTTAGGAAATGTCATTAGAAGGAGAAAGCACAATATCAAATATGCCAAATCGCAGACCGTGTTGTTCGCTTACACTCGATTCCGATTCCGTTTTCTCTTTGCACCCGATGCGAATTTATTTTGATTCCGAATCCGTATTCAAGTTCTCGGCCGGGTCCGGATAATCCGGATTCTTTTAATATTCGGATCCAACGGATTTTTGGATACGTATCCTTACATCACTAGTTTGTAGGTTGCAGTTCCCTGCTTGGCGGTAAATTGAATGAATTTGTTTCCAAACCATGATACACATTCGTCTCACAAAAAACTCCACTGTCGCTCTGCCTTCGATAGGCTCCTATATCCACCGTAATAAATTTATAGTTAGCATCAACGATCCCTTGAAGATGAATGGAGAAGTATTTTTTATAGTTATAAAGCTGAGATCCGGATTTTTGTGGACACTTTATTCTTATGTGTTTACCGTCAATACTGCCAACACAGTTTGGAAAATTCCATAAATGATCAAAATCGTCAGCAATTTTGTAAAAATCATTCATTGTGGGTCTAGGCATATGTTTTAAATGAAATTTATTCCATATAGCTTCACATGTTTCGTAAATAATATTTCCTATGGTATTATGCGCAATTCTAAAAGAAAAGGCTAGCGATCGGAAGGCAATCCCCGTTGACAGAAATCTAAAAAAAAGAATTCTAAATATTATTTGTCTATTTTATTATACTTAGGTATGTAGGTATATAAGAATAAAATAAGCTTAAAAATATAGTTTTCTGTACATGCGATTTCATATTTTAATATTTTTTTAGCACTTTTCTACTAAAGAAAGAGAGAAATTTCTTCTTATTTTTAATGAAAGCACGTTATCAAAAGTCACTTTTTGCCGAAAAGTAATATTTTATGTTTTTTATGCCTTAACCATTGTGTTATATATTACGTGTCTTTAATTTCAGGCGACGCTGTAAAAAATAAGTGGCAAAATCTTAGGGACACTTATCGCAGGGAATATATGAAAAATTTGCCAACTGGTTCCGGGTCTGATGGTTCTACCTCTAAATGGAAATATTTCGAATTCTTATCCTTTTTAGATCAAACCCTAGCACCACGACGGCTATTAAGCAACATTTCGAATCCTAATTCACAAACGAAGGTATGCCCGGAATCTGCAACAACCCTTCATGATGAAATATACAATTCTGATTCCAATTCAAAAACCGATTATGGCGACCTTTCTCAAGAGGGTGCTCCAACAACTTCACACTCCAAAACAACAAAAGATGTTGAAAAAGCATCAACTGTGACAGACGAACAGAAATGTGTGACTTCATTTGTAACACCAAATAAAAAACGATCTCGAGGACAGAAGGATCCAATAGGTGATCTGATCGAAATCGAAAAAACCAAAATTGCTCATCTAGAAGGAATCGCTTCCCAGCAGAAGTCAGAAATTGAAAAAGACGAGGACCATTTTTTCCTAATGAGTTTGTTACCTCACTTACGCCGTATTCCAGAAGATCGTAAACTTCCAGTTCGTATTTCACTGCAGCAGTTGATAGTAGATGAACAGGATCTACTGAAAGGTCCACCAAGTCGACATGTCGCCTTCCAACTCCATCACCTTAAACTTCAACCAGCTGGACACAAGAAGCCAACAATCCCAAGAATCCACTTTTATCACCATCAACACAAGACTATCAAGAGCGGCATATAAGTCTTCAAGAATTAAGCCCAATGCCAGCTAATAATTTTGCTGCTTTACATGAATATTTACAGTTCCCCCAAGGCAAATGAATATATAAATAATAAATATACATATATAGTATTTTCCTTTCGTTCGCATTTTACTGTTTCCTTGTATCAAATAAAAAATCTATTCTATTGTACTTACCTTAGAGTAACAACAAGCCTTTCGTCTGGAGTAATACACTGGCGAAAATTTGAATGTTTTTGGATAGGTTTTCGAATTCCCTCTAATATGTAGTAAAAAGTTTCTTTGTTCATTCTCATATATTCAAAAAACTTTTCTGGTTGTTCCAGTAATTGGGGAAAAAGAGTATGATATTCACCAAATTTAGTCCTGGAGTGAAAAATATAGTTGGTGTTAAATTTCCTCCTTTTTTTTAATAATAACGTTTTTAAGGCGGTACTTGTTTCTGCAGATAAAAACGTTTGTAAATTCATTTTGCGGTAAAGAAAACGTTACGTTTAATCAATCATCATCATAACCTGAAACACAGTTTAAAAAACGGGCTTTCAGTTACGCGTCTTCTATACTGTGCCTGAGACATGACATTCACAACAACCTCAAATTTTCGTCCGAACACAGCGATACAACAGACCATCTTCCTCGGCCGAGCTTTTCGCCCGTAAATGCCCGAAAAATACTTCGGCCGAAAACGGTGCCATACTGACCGCAGCCTAAACATTATGAATATTATTCCTGAATTCAATTTTTTCAAATAAATATCTAGGTTTCTGACTTAAAATTATTTTATATATAAAACAGGATAAGTGGATTTCGCGTCTTTTTTCTAATTTAATTATATTATGTTTGTTAAAGGTAGGTGATACGTGATCATATTTTTTTAGTGCTATTGAAAAACGAACACAGTTATTTTGAAGAATTTGTAATTTCTGTTTATCTTCGTTACTGATATTTTTGTGATAAATTATATCACAATCATCTAATCCACTTAGAATAATTGAATCAACCAGCCTAAGTTTAGTATCGGTATTTATATAAAATTCTTAGTTTGTAGTATGCTTTTTTAATTATATTTTTATATGTTCATTAAAATAAGAAAATTAATTTCCTGGGTATGTAGGTCTAGAAATTTGTAATACATTTTTTTTAGATATACCTTGAAATATCGGAGCAATAGATGGCTATTACAACAGAAATAATTACCATTCTGTAATTTTACAAGCTGTGTGCAATGACAAAAAAGAATTTACTAATGTTTTTGCTAGCACTCCTGGCAGAGTCCACGATGCCAGAGTTTTTCGAACTAGTCCGATATATACGTTACCAGAAAATGAAGCAACAATTTTACCCACTGAGCATCTTCTTGGGGATTGTGCTTATCCGCTGCTTCCTTTTCTGTTAAAACCATATAGGGACAATGTACACTTAACGGCTGCCCAAGTAACATATAATACAAGAATGAGTTCTGTGAGAGCCGTGATCGAACAACCTTTTGGCCTTCTGAAAGGCAAATTTCGCCGATTAAAATACTTAGATATGACTAGAGAAGATATGATCCCAGGTGTTATCATAAGTGCTTGTGTGTTACATAATATCATTTTAAGAAATTACGGCATAGCTTACGAAGAAATTCTGGATCAAGAACCCAATGAACAAATGGATCACTTTGATGTGGATATTGATAAGGAAAGAAATACTTTAGGAGAAAGAAATCGGGACTATGCAACTGCTCTGTTGGTAGAAAATTAAATATCTATAGTAATGTAGTTAAACAAACGTTTGATCTGAAATTTTTTTAAATTAAATTTTAAAAATCTATTTCAATAATTAAGGAAAAAATTCTGTAAATAAATAAATCTCGGTTTCATATTTTGCAGTATACAGGGTGCTCAAAAAATACAAAATTGTTGATTCAAGAAAACAAAAATTTAGGAATTTCGAAAAACTTTCTTCAGGTAAATTAAAGCTGCTGCCAAGAGAAGAACAAAAGTCAAATAAAATTTTTACCAACAATGTGAATTTTGTTATTTTACTTTTCTTCTTGTCTTGGCAGGAGCTTTATTTTCTCTGTAGAAAATTTTTGGAAATTTCTAAATTTTTGTTTGCCCGAACCAACATTTTTGTATTTTTTGAGCCCCCTGTATGCTCTACCAAAAATCTAAATTTGTTAAAATAAGTTTTTCTTCTTGCAGCGATGAGATGCAAGAATAAAATTTTCTAAGCTACCAATAATAAAAAAAATTTCCATGTGGTTTCAACTTTCTGCTAGTCACTGTACCAAATATATTATATTGTATTTAAAATAAAAAAATGTATTCCATAATTTGTTGTTTTATTGTTAAATGGCATTTACATAACAAAATATTTCTCTTTGAACTTGATTTTATTACCTTCAATCCAAGCTTCAATCAATGATCAACAAAAACATTGTGTGAAAGAGGGATTTTATTGCTGCTCTCCTAACAGGAAATTAAAGATACCTGAATTAAGAAATATACTTTTTTTAATAAATAAAACTCTATTCTTTGTAACTGGGTTTAATTTTTTGACAGAAATATATTTTATACTAGATGTGTACTTTTATGAAGACCACTCTTATAATAAACTCACTATAAAAATAACTTTTAATGGCACTAATGAGCAGGCGCGGCCATAAGGTCATTTGGTCAACGACCCACCTAAAATTTTCAGTGATCTACCTAATAATTTATTTTTTAATTTTTTAAAACCAAAAAAGAATCTTTTGTTACAAAGTTCCATGCAAAAGCTCCCCAAGAAAGAATCAAGTCAAGCCATCGTCAAAGGATATCCAAGCTTGTTCCGGGCTGGGTGATATTGTAAATTGATCTTATATGGACGATATAAATTCATTAAAAGCAAGAGAGAAACAGACATACGCGCTTTAGGAAGTTAAAAAGAGACACAATTGGTCGACGGCCCACCAATAATATCTGGCCACTCCCACTATGGAAATACTCTCAAACCGCCCCCTAAAACATATTATTTCAAAACATTTGGTTCGGAAAAAGAAAAACTAATTGGGTACCTAATATGCGCATTGTATTTGCATCGTATTAATAATATTAATTAGTGGTTAAACATCAAAAATTATAAATACGATTTCTGTCAGGCCAGCGCTAGGCATCAAATTTAACGGTATCGGACCAATTTTCTTACATAACCAGCGTAGTCCAAGGGGTACAACCGCAGCGAGATAATCCGACGCTCGCAGGTTCGAATCTGTGTTGGGGCAAGAACTTTTTTTAATTTTTTGTTATATAAAAACTTAGATCGGCTCTAAAAGGTGTATTGGCAACAAGTTCTTCCTCGATAAAATATTTTTTTAAAATTGTTGGCAATCTCATATTTACTACAGCTTACAGCCTGCACGGGCGTAGACAAATATCGTATTACTATGTCTAGTCGCCAGCATTGTATTTATTAAAGAGATCGGAGTTTCGGCAGCGTTCCTAATTTTATTTTACGAATAATCATACTTTTAGCTCAGAATTTTTTTTCTGTTTATATTCTGGGCTTTTAGAACAAGGCGCGACACCTATTGAGGAGAAGATTTTCACAACGGAAACCGCTAAAATCTACTAATTTAGAGTATTAAAACACATAGAAAAAAGCCATAAACAGAAAAGTCATACTAAAAGTCATAAACATCAAGAATAGTAATGTTCAATATTCTTCAGTACCTATTTTATGATTTTTGCAGTGTTTATTTGTAGGTAAATAATTTCTTGGCACATTATTAAAAAACCTTTCTTAATTAAAAAAGTGTATTTTGCTTATTGCGTTGATATCACTAGTTGCCCACAAAATTTTGACCCACCTGTAAAAAAACTCACGGGCCGTGCATGCTAATGAGTAGGAAAAAAATAACTGAAAGTCAATATCCACCGCCAGTCCTATATGTCTTGCTTTTCTTCAGAAATTTTTTTTTAACTTCCTTGTAGTTTTTTCATTTTTCCCGTAGCTGCTTACTTGTGCGTTCCACATAGCCCTCAGCTACCCATTCGGCAGCTATCTGCTCCCACATTTTATCTTTTTCTTTGGCCATAACAGCATCAGATCTCTTGTTCTCTAAAATTTCTTTGTATTTTTCGACAAACTCCACGAGTGCCTCAACTTCCCCTTCCATGAAATTAACACACCTTCTGTTTTGGATATTCACTGCATAATTTTTAGTAATTATTCTCGTAATAATCTAGAACTGTTTAGAAAATAAACTCAGACAGCAACAAAAACGTAAACAAACGAAACAGTATGGTTAATGGTTAATTCTTCTTCCTTTCTTAAAATCGATGACGCCTTTTTTCTCTTTTTAGATATATGGGCTTAGCATCTTGTTTCGTCTTTAACGAAATATAATGTTCTTTAGAATTTATTGTATTGTTTCGTGGGTAATTTATTAGTAATCTCTATGCAAACTGAAAGTAATTTCTTTTTATTTTATTTTTCGCGTTATATATTGTCTCGCGTTATTTGTGACAATCTGTATAATTTTGGCCAAGAAGAGTCAGGCGCGAAGGCACAGACGCGCAGGAGAAGTTGGTTAAAAGAGTCGTGCTCGAGATAGAGAAGTAAAAGTACACACGTGCGAGTGCAATTCCCAATAAATTAAAATAATTTAATCACAATGCCGGCTAATCATTAAAACCTCACCTAAACTCAAAAGTCATATAATCATGCATGAGCTGGGAATATTCAGTATTTAAATCTCCAAGACTGGAATCAAGATCAACTTTGGAACCAAGTCAGCACAGCGGACACCAGGTAGGCCATTTTCAATTCGCAGATTGTCATACGATCGTCGTCGTAAAAACTGAATAATTTACTGAAATTAAATTTAGAACCAACAAAAATACAGTCCACTCTCTTATTCGTTAACATTTTGGTCCATTCGACCGCGAATTTTCATTCATTTTTGATTACGAAATTTGATTTCAGTTTGCATAAAGTAAAATATTTTGGTAATCCATTTAAATTCAATACGCCATTTTCGTTGGACCTATCGTCCTGCAGAAGGAAGGGACCAAAGGTCAAACTTTAGGATACCGAACGCGCACCAGGTTTTGCGACTTCTCCATGCGGCCACCGTGACACGGTCTGTGCATTGTTGATCTCAATTTGGCAAATAATACTGCATCGGTGCATTCTCAAATTTAAATTTGTTTTTAGCTTATGCATTACCCTTTAATAATTTTTTCGCCGGTATAATATACAGTACATCCCCGTAAAGTTAATTTACATTTCATATTATGAATCATGGTGCCAAGCAATATTAAATAATTAATATTATTGCTTTCTCTACAAGCTAAAGATAATAAGATTTAATTTATATTCGTAAAGCCCTACTTTAGCTTGGATAATAATACCTTTGGTACCTACCCATACTCTCGCTCTCGCTCTCTATCGCTCTCTCTCATTTCTTTCAGTTTAATGATTTAATAATGCACTAATTTCTTTAATAATTTACCCCAATTAGTGTACTCTCTGATTTTCTCAACTGAAAGAAAATTTGCTTGCTCATAGCATTTCGCTCTCTCTCATTTCTTTCAGTTTAATAATTTAATAATGCACTAATTTCTTTAATAATTTACCCCAATTAGTGTACTCTCTGATTTTCTCAACTGAAAGAAAATTTGCTTGCTCATAGCATTTTTATCTTACTTTGCAAATTTATTTCTCACATCACATTGTAATATTTTGAATGTGATTGTTTATAATTAATTAATCTCGTGATAGTTAATCACTAATCTTAATTGCTGCAAAGTTATTTCTCACATCACATTGTAGTATTTTGAATGTGATTGTTTATAATTAATTAATCTCGTGATAGTTAATCACTAATCATAATCGCTGCAAATTTATTTCTTACCCCAGCAGCAAGTTTTACTTATAATTTCGTTGTAAAATGGCTGATAAAAAACTTAAGGGCTATATAGCTCAAAGGGAGACCGCCATTGCTCGATTAGGGGAAATTAAGGTCGTGGCTGATGAGGCATTGACCAATAATAAAGTTCACACTAACTTTAAAATGCGTTATAAGCATCTTCCTGCAATTGTTGATGACTTTAATAATCAACATACTGCAATACTAAATACTCTAGTTACACTTGAAACTCCTGATATGGAGTCGCACCAAAAAACGCGAAAGGCTTTTGATAATGAATATTATGCAATAGAGGCCATTTATACTGACCTATTTGATGACAATAAAAATACTGCTTCAGTTGCTACTCCAAATCATGTTAAGTTGCCAAAACTAGAACTAAAAAAATTTAACGGTTCTATTAAAAATTGGAAAACGTTTATTGATCTTTTCAATTCAATGATTCACAATAACTCAAGTTTATCAAATGTTGAAAAATTTACTTATCTACTTAATTCCTTAGAAGGTCCACCACTTAGTATTGTTCAATGTAACCCTTTAACCGACAGTAACTATTTAATTGCTTATAACGCTTTAATCAGTCGTTACGAAAATTCCCGCTTAATCTCTGTTAGCCACTGGCGCGCAATAGAAAAGACTAAAAAACTTGCAAATGAAAGTGATGTAAATTCTCTTCAATTTTTATTAGATACATTTGCCGAGCATTTGTCAGCTCTGGAGCATGCTGGTCACCCCGTTCGCCAATGGGACTTTATTGTCTTTTATATGTTGTTTGACCGCCTTGACTCCAGCACAGCCACTCGGTTTGAACTTGAATGCGGACAATCTCTGGACGATCTTAATAATAAAAACAAACACTTTGACATTTTAATGAATTTTTTGAAGAGACAATGTGTGGCTTTAGACACTGTTTCCAATTCCTCGTTTTCGAAGTCACACGAAAAGGATAAATCAACAAATAAAGGACAAAGGAGAACATTTCTTATAAATTCCGAGAAGTTATGTCATGCTTGCAATAAACAAGGTCATTTAATTTATGGCTGTCCTGAATTTCTGGGAAAAAATCCTGACGACAGATAAAATTTCATTAAATTTAATAAATGGTGCACAAACTGTCTCGGTACAAAACACACTTCCTTTAAATGTTCATCTCGAGTGCACTGCGCTAAGTGCTCAAAATGGCATCACACTCTTTTACATCATAATCATCAGTCTCAGTCACCCTCTCATCATAATTTACCTGTTAATAGTGCTTCTACTCCCAAAATCGGCGATACGGAGACTCAGCCCGTCGCTTTAGCTAATTTAAAGCCAAAAGGTAGTCCAAAGGAGGACACGGTTCTATTGGCCACTGCACAAATTCGTGTTCTTGACTCACGAGGTGCCTATCAATCAGCCCGCGTCTTACTTGACAGTGCAAGTCAAGTGAACTTTATCACGACCAAATGTTGCAATCGTTTGGGTCTTTACAGACGCCCCCTCTCCCTTTCAGTAAAAGGCCTGGGAGATACCACTTCGAATATTTCTCAAGAAGTAACATGTACTTTCGTTCCGAGAGTTTCGGAGCAACCCCAGATAAGCCTTGAATTTGCAGTAATTCCTCAAATTTGTGGGAACATGCCTCCCGCGCATCTACCCGCAAATAATTTTAGTAAATTCTCTCACTTACAATTAGCTGATAATAAGTTTAATATCTCGAGTCCAGTTGACATGCTTCTTGGCGGCGATGTTTTTGGTTTTCTTTTCAAAGAAGGTCATATTTCCAATTCTGTTGAAGAACCTGTAGGTCTTAATACTTGTTTAGGTTGGATTATAATGGGTCGCGTTCCGGTGACGCCATTAGTTTCCTCTAAGAATGCATTGTGTTCTACACTATCTCTATCTCTTGATGACACTGTCAAGAGGTTTTGGCAACTCGAACAAGTTCCTCAAGTTGTCGCTCTTGCTCCTGAAGACATCGCTGCCGAAAAATTATTTGTCGATACTTTCACCCGAGACAATAATGGTCATTATACAGTTCAACTTCCCTTCAAGGACTCTTATTTACCTGTATTTGCAAATTCCCGAGATATTGCCTTACGCAGGTTCTACTCCCTGGAGCGCCGTCTGATAGCCCATCCGGGACTTTACGATGAATACAAGCAATTCATGCGTGACTATTTTGAGTCTGGACATATGGATCTTGCTTTGCCCATGCCCCATTCTCAACATCAATATTACATTCCTCATCATTGCATTATTCGACCTGAAAGTTCCACTACTAAACTCCGCGTTGTCTTTGATGCTTCAGCCAAGGCAGCACATAATATATCTTTAAATGATACTTTGTTAGTGGGTCCAAAACTTCAGCAAGATATATTCAGTCTGCTTCTACGTTTTCGCACGTATTCCATTGTTTTCACTGCTGATATAAAACAGATGTTTAGACAGATCATCGTGTCTGAATGCCATAGAGATTATCAGCGTATTGTCTGGAGATTCTCGAAGTCTGAGCCTATACAGGATTATAAATTAAACACAGTTACGTATGGAGTCTCGTCTTCTCCATTTCAAGCTATTAGGACGCTTAACCAATTGGCTCGCGATCATCACTCCCAATTTCCGCGTGCTGCTGCAGTCTTGGAAAACGAAATTTATGTAGATGATATACTGTCGGGAGCAGATACTGTCGATTCTGCACTCACACTACAAAAGGAATTAATTGACCTTCTTACCCTTGGAGGTTTTGAGCTCAGAAAGTGGGCAAGTAACAATCCTCTTCTGCTCTCTCATTTAGATGATTCCAGATTGCAGCTTAACCCCCTCTCTCTTGATAAAGACACTGAATCGAATATAAAAATTCTGGGCTTGCAGTGGAATCCATCTGGTGATGCTTTTACCTACAAAATAGAATCACATCATATAGAGTGCACCAAACGCAATGTTCTTTCTGATCTAGCGCGAATATTCGATCCCTTAGGATTCTTAACTCCAAGCACGGTTTGGATTAAATTACTTATACAAGAATTGTGGTCTTTGGGTCTCGACTGGGATGAACACGCTCCAAAATCTGTAAGTGCCCGTTGGCTATTATTTAAAGATGGTCTGTCTTTGCTTTCATCACTCGCCTTGCCTCGAAAGGTTATTCCTCCCGATATGCACTTTTGCGAGCTACATGGCTTCTGCGATAGTTCGGAAGGTGGTTATGCGGCAGTTGTCTATCTAAGGACCATTTCATACCGCCATAAAGCTGACATATTTTTTCTTTGTGCTAAGTCTCGGGTTGCACCTTTAAAGAAGATATCTATTCCCAGACTTGAGCTATGTGCAGCTGTTCTACTGTCAGACCTCATTTATGCAGTTAATCATACCTATAAAAATGTTATAAATATCACTTCGATATTCGCCTGGACAGATTCAACTGTGGTTCTATCGTGGATACGCTCCTCTCCTCATAAATGGGCTACGTTTGTAAGCAATCGAGTGACCTATATACAAGAGAAGCTGGCTCCAAGCCAGTGGTCTCATGTATGTTCCGAAGAAAACCCGGCGGATTGCGCCACTAGAGGCATTCTTCCTCCGGAACTAGTCCCGTTGAAAAAATGGTGGGCGGGGCCTTCCTTTTTAACTGACCATGGTGAACCTTGGTGCAATAAGCCTTTTAAAATTAATGAAAATCTAACCCTGGAAAAACGAAAAACGGCCCTTATTCTCACCTCAGCCCCCAATTGTTGGGAGGCCCTTATTGAACGGTTTTCCTCTCTCTCAAAAATAAATCGCATCTTCGCTTATTTATTGAGATTTATTGCAAGCATTAAAGTCCCTAAAGATGCTCAGAAAGGTCCTCTCTCGCTTAGAGAACTTGATAGAGCACTCTTAGTTTTAATTAAACAAATTCAAGCTGTCTCCTTCTCGGCAGAAATAAATGAACTCGCTAAAACTAAAACCGCTAATTTAACATTACTTCCAAAATATTTAAAAAAATTAAGTCCATTCCTTGATCAGGATGGTCTTCTCAGGGTGGGCGGACGCCTAACCCATTCTGCCCTATCATATGACCATAAGCATCCCTGCTTACTGCCAAACGATCACCGATTGACTCGTCTTATAATAGAGAACACCCACAATAAATACTTACACCCTGGATGTCAGACAACCCAGTATTTACTTAGCCAAAGATATTGGATACCTTCATTCAAGAGGACTGTAAAAAGGGTCCTTTCCTCCTGCGTTCGATGCTTTAAGTGTAACCCTTCTTCTCAAGTTCCCCCCATGGGTGACTTACCGGCCGTGCGTGTTAACCAGGTTAAGTGTTTTACGAAAAGTGGAGTTGATTTTGGAGGCCCGTTTCTTGTCACAATGGGAAGACTTCGAGGTGCCAAAACCTATAAGGCATATATTTGCCTCTTCGTGTGTTTGGCTACCAAGGCTCTTCATTTAGAGCTCGCTACTGAGCTTTCTACTGACTGCTTTTTAGCCGCTTTGCGGCGCTTCCGTTCACGTCGAGGTCTCATGACAGATATTTATAGTGATTGTGGAACTAACTTCGTTGGAGCTTCGAGGCAGATCTTGCAAAACATGCAAAGCGCCTGTATTAAAGAAGGTATAAGATGGCATTTCAACCCCCCTGCTTCTCCAAATTTCGGTGGAATTTGGGAGGCTGGCATTAAGTCAGTTAAAACCCACATCGCGCGTGTGGTGGGTACTCATATTCTGACTTATGAAGAATTTTCAACAGTTTTAGTCTCTATTGAAGCTGTTTTAAACTCGCGGCCCTTGTGTTCTCTGAGCACTGACCCCAATGACTTAACTGTTTTGACCCCCAGTCATTTCCTCAGTTTACAGCCTCTTAATTCCTTTATTGAGCCAGATTTAACAGAGATTAAACTGGGAAGACTATCACGTTGGCAGCTCTTACAACGCATGCACCAAGACTTTTGGAAGAGGTGGCATGCAGAATATTTGCATACCTACCCTGAACCAAAGAGCAAAATGGTATGACCCCTCGATTGGCATAAAACTAGATGCGTTAGTATTACTTAAGGATGAATCTTCTCCTCCGTTAACTTGGCATCTCGGACGTGTTGTAGAGTCGCATCCGGGCGCAGACGGTATTACTCGGGTAGTTACTGTCAAAACCCAGAAGGGCGTTGTTAAACGTTCTGTTTCAAAGGTATGTCCTTTGCCAGAATATTAAGTTTTTTTTGTATATAAATTTCTTTACTTAGAATTTATTTTTTTTTTCTCTCTCCCCTTTATCTCGGTAAAATGTATACCATTTTAGGTGAGCGGTATGTTTCGTCTTTAACGAAATATAATGTTTAGAATTTATTGTATTGTTTCGTGGGTAATTTATTAGTAATCTCTATGCAAACTGAAAGTAATTTCTTTTTATTTTATTTTTCGCGTTATATATTGTCTCGCGTTATTTCTGACAATCTGTATAATTTTGGCCAAGAAGAGTCAGGCGCGAAGGCACAGACGCGCAGGAGAAGTTGGTTAAAAGAGTCGTGCTCGAGATAGAGAAGTAAAAGTACACACGTGCGAGTGCAATTCCCAATAAATTAAAATAATTTAATCACAATGCCGGCTAATCATTAAAACCTCACCTAAACTCAAAAGTGATATAATCATGCATGAGCTGGGAATATTCAGTATTTAAATCTCCAAGACTGGAATCAAGATCAACTTTGGAACCAAGTCAGCACAGCGGACACCAGGTAGGCCATTTTCAATTCGCAGATTGTCATACGATCGTCGTCGTAAAAACTGAATAATTTACTGAAATTAAATTTAGAACCAACAAAAATACAGTCCACTCTCTTATTCGTTAACACATCTAGTGTTTCAAAGGCAATAATACAAACACGCGTTCAATTTTAAATTTTCGCGCCAAATAAGCACCACCTACTTTATCAAGTACAGGAAGTGACAAAGAGACATGTTTCATGATAAAGGGAGATCGAAACAGAAGGATTTCTTAATGTCATCGAAGAGCCGTGCGCCATATTTAAGTTTTTCAACAGCACACAAACCACACAATATTGAATGTTTTAATTTTTTTTTTCGTTTAAAGTGTTAAATAATGTAATTTCGTTTCACTACCTAGAAAATGGCCTTCGTCGATCCGTTGTTAACCAATATTTTGATCAGTTTTATCTAGTTTCTTTGAGTGAGTAGCGTAATAGGGTTGAAAACTAAATTTAATTTAAAACACTAATAATATTTACGTATTATGGTAACGTTTGCCGGTGCAACTAATTTAGCGGATCTGGTTATATTTTTGAAGTAAGTACTAGGTATGTAGTTGTGCTCAATTAGTATTTTCGTTTTGATTTTTAACTTTTCCTTGGCAGAAAGTTTAAGCTAGTAGGAATAACGCTTATATCATTAATAACGTAATATAGGGTGTCTTAAATATTACTTAAAACTAAGGCTGCTGACAAAAAGGATTGATTTCGCAGTGCCTTTTTACTATTTTTGTTTAGTTTCTTCGTAGGAAGAGGTTAAAAAAATTCTTAAATGTCTTAAATTACGCTTAAAAACAGAAAATAAATTCTCCTTAAAGATTTATATGTCTGGCAACGTTTCAACAAATTCAATTGTTTAAAGTTTTTCGCGCGCAAATTTCCGTCAAGCGCCTTGTGTACGCTCAGCCAGGTGCGGCGAATATAGACTGGTTTTAGGGTATTTTTGAACATTTTTAAAATGTCCGATTTAAAAAAAAAAGTATTGGATATGTCTGTAGACTATCCCAGGAGTCGCCCATTCCAATATATTAGATGATTTCCATAACACCCTGTATATATATATATATATATATATATATATATATATATATATATATATATATATATATATATATATATATATATATATATATAGTAGAAAAATGGAAGATTTCTTGGCCTATAGGTAATATAATAAATGTAAATGCGAAGATTTACTTCTTCGCTAGTGCAGCGATAAGGCCGTGAATGAAAAATAGAAATAAAAATAATGAGGACTATCTTTGATTCTGGTCTGGGTGACCTCCGCTATCGATAGTCCTCATTATTTTTATTTTTCATTCACGGCCTTATCGCTGCACTAGCGAAGAAGTAAATCTTCGCATTTACATTTATATATATATATATATATATATATATATATATATATATATATATATATATATATATATGTATGTTATAAATAAACGTGATAAAACCTCCGAAGACGTACCTACCTGTAATTGACGAACAATATCGTTGACCTACGTCACACAGCCAACCTATTTCCATTGCGTCGATTTGCTCTTCCAGTGCGTAATGTATCTTGATTTAATAGGAGCGAGTAAAAGAAGAAGGCAATATGACTCGACGGCGATAGTGTCTTTCGTGAATATTATGTTGAATAAAGCACATATTTTATTGAGTCATTGGATTTCTGGGATAGTGGATTGTAAAAATATAAACCGAAAATCGCTACCGGCCCTGATGGGGAGTAGTCAAACTAAATTGCTAATAGCTCTGTAATGCTCCAAAATAAACAGCTGGTAATCTGAGAGAGAAACAATCTACATAGTAGGTGTTGTTTCTGATCGAGAAGAACTAAACGATTTGGTTCACCTCATAAGCTTTTCAACTTTTAAAGAAAAAATCTAACAAAAGAAAATTAAGTTTGACTTTCCAAGATTTAGAAAGCTATATTACAGGGCAAAGTACAAATATTTTACCCTCTAATTACTTCTCGTAAATTCTATGACGCGAAAACCAAATGAATGTTTACCCCCTTGCTAAAAGGGCTGTTGCTATCAAATTTACAAATAAATAGAATTTTGCGATGTAATAAAAAATATTTATCTGTCTAGGGACACCAAATGTTCATATGATCTTTCTGTTTTTATTGGAAAATGCTGAATAAAGTTGGTAGTGTTGTTAGTATGCAAATATCGTGCCCTTAACCGAAGTCTTTCGTATTTCGCATTTTCAAATTACACAATGTGGGTAAATAAATATTTATATGTTAATTTCAAATCGTATCCTAATTTAATTTCCAGCTAGGATAGAGACGTCCCTGGAATAACCTATGTTTACAATGCTTTAATTATTACGGAAGAATAATTTTAGATAAAGTTTTTCCAAATAGGTGGATCGGGAGAAGGTGGTATATTGAATTGGCAGCAAGTTCACCAGATCTGACACCTTTGGACTTTTTTTTGTGGTTACTTAAAGAGTACAGTATTCAAAACAAATGCAATAGATCTTGGTAACTGAAGAATTCGAATTCGAAATGAAATTCGACTGATACCTCCTAATGTGGAACATAATAATCAAATAGAGTTTGTAAATAGACTTGGTTATTGCCCAGTAGCAAATGGTTAACATTTTCAACATCTAATTAAATATCATTAAGAGTGGAATCAGGAAAAATCTGCCTTGCAGAGCCTCGTTTCAAAATGGCCTTTTTAAAAACTACGCAATTTTAGAACAATTTAGAGACATGTATTGAAAGCTAAAATGTTAAGCTCCGATCTAACATATTTTTTATTAGAAACTTTGGCCTCATTGTCACGTAATCAACAAACAAAAATAATAACAATTTAAAAACTTTTGGCACAGAATCTAACAAAAATGGGTTAGATCCGAGATTAAATTACGAGAAGTGTTTTTAGAAAGTTTCAACCGAAAAAATGCCTTTATTCGGCCAATGTCCATTGAAAACTAAATATTATATCATATGGTCGATATTTTTCCGCCATATTTAATTTCACGGACTGGTGGTTACTTAGACAAGAACCAGGCAAAAGTTCAGCCCCTGTTATAAAGAGGGCGGGTCAATAGTTTGTTTACAGTTTTCTATAAGATTTGGGAGAAAGATGTATTTATGTTTAATATATTTAATATGAGTAATATACAGTGTACTAAATAAACTAATTTCTGATTTCTGATGGTAAAGTTTATAAAATTGGAGTAAATTTTTTGATAACAGATATAAATTATGAATCTAAAGGGAATAATATATTTTCTGAAAAAATAATTCGTTCTGGCAGTAGTACGTTAGGTATATATTGAAGAAGTTAGACGTAACCGAAAAAAAAAAATGGAAAACACATTGTTAGAAATATGTTACGGCAAAATGGTGTGCTTCTTTAGGTTAGGAGTATTTGTATTGTATTTGTATGTATTGTTAAAGACGCCAGACGTACAAAACGGACATGCCGATAGTAAACAACTTTATCAGCCCGCGAAATTCAAATTTACATGCATCTCTTATGGGATGACGTCGTGTAGGTAAAACAGTGCTCTGCTGCCTATCAACCAGCGAAACGTACATAGCAACCATGTGTAATGTGTATGAGAGAGACTGTTTGGAGTGAGATGCAGATGATCGAGTGGCTCGGAAGAGGAATTGAGGAGCACCGGTGCCAAAGGAACAGCGACAAGATGAGAAAATCGCTTATCAGTGATGATGTGGGATGTGGGTGTGAGGGTGGAATGTCAGGAAGGCAGTAAGTGCGCTTTCGCCAAAGGGTGAAGATTTGAGTGTCAGAATGGTGGATGATGGATGTATAGAAATGTCTCCTTCCCAAAAAGAAGTAGAGTGTATGATGGTGTGCCGAAGGGGCATTAAAGTGTGAGGGTGGAAACGTCGTAGGGGGGGGGGGGCTAGTGTCACAACGGCAGGGGTGAAAGTAAACAGCGTTGTCGCCAAAGGATTGGAAAGATATGAGTGGATTTTGGATGGTCTTTGGGAGAAAGGTGTCTTTAAAGGTCTTTTAGCATGCGGTGCATTACTTTTTTATAAATGAATCTGATGAGTAAAGCTTTGAAAACGGGGGTTATTCCAGGGACGGCTCTAACCTAGCTGTAAATACATTTAGGATCCGATTTGAAAATAAAATACAAATATTTATTTACCCACATTGTGTTATTTGAAAAAGCGAAATACGAAAATACTTCGGTTACAGGGATATACCATACAGGGTGTCTGAAAAGCCTTAGCATGGGCAAATATCTTTACTATTAATAAAGATAGAGACACCAAATTTTAGTTGTATCTTATTGATTAATAAATCTACTTTTTTATGTAATTTGACTTTTTCGACCCCCTTGGGGGGTTACGCTAGAGAGTTGAGGTCAAAAATTTTAAATGCAACCCTATGCCGTGTGGTACCTCATTTTAAAGGTATTTTCGAGAATGGCAGATGTTACTTCTTTAATCGTACTACTTACTTCATTAAATCGTAGAAATATGGTAAATACGTAGTTGTAGTTTTACCAGAGAAAAACCAAGACACAGGGAATATTATCTCTCCTTCCCGCCTGCTCGACCACGCTATGTCCTTCACACGACAACACCCCGAGATTGGCGCGTAGAATTCTCACAATACACCCCGACATTACCAGTGCGGTAGCAACACGGCAAGCAGAGAGAGGTTTCTGCGATGCGGCGCGTCGCAATACTCACTTTCACTGTGCGTTATACCCTTTATACGGACGGGCTATTCTATTTTTAACGCGTGACTACATTTTTTAGAATTTAACCTTTTGAGTGTTGTTTTCCTTATGTGGTTCAATCATGACATCACAGTTGCTGTAGAGTCTTTCCTTTTGGGAGAACTTTAAATTACCCCCACGAAATCTTACCTATATCCGTGAATTTATACTCAGAAGCTCTCCTGAATAACGGAAATATACTGCATGGGCCTTTTAAAATAACTAAGGTTTTACATTGCTCATTTCGGGTATGGAGTAGTGTTGCAACATATATACAAAAGATCAAAATGGCACCCAACCCAATGTACCCGTCCGGGCGAGGCATGCATAAGTCAACAAGCGATAGCCGACCTATGGTGCCATACAGTACCTGCCTGCGCAATTCATGTGCAGATTTTTGTTATGTTTGTGGGAAACTTTTTTTCGCAACGTTCTTGACATTGTTTTTATTTTATTGTTTTGTATATTTGTCTGTTGTTGACATCTGCGCAGTAGACCAAAATGCTAAACACGCGCAAACCGACCGTGGTAGACAATATTCGAATATTGGACTAGCGAATATTATTTCCCTTCAAAAGTAGTTATATGTTCGAAGTCTTTCAGTATTGGACTATTCAAATATTTGAGTTTTCGATTTTGTCAATATTCCGATATTTGATTAGTCAAATACCTATATGAAACGGGTAAAAATACGTATGCACTTTACTCAAGTGTCTCGGTAAGTTTAGAAACAGTTTTCAGGTTCAAAAAAGAAGTAACAGTCAGTAATGAATGTCAATTCAAGTATTAGAATAAAGGCCGATTTCGAATTGTAATTATTCGAATAGCCGACTCAAATATTCGAATAATCGAATCGACTATTCGTATAGTCGAACCGACTATTCGAATAGTTGATTTAACAATCCGAATATTCCAATCACATATTCGAGTATTCGAATCAAATATTCGAATATTCGAATCGAATAGTCTAATCGAATTTTCGAATCAAATATTCGAATATTGGAATCGAGTATTCGAATCAAATATTCGAATATTGGAATCGAATATTCGAAGCAAATATTCGAATATTGGAATCGAATATTCGAATCAAATATTCGAATATTGGAATCGAATATTCGAAACGAATTTTCCAAGCAAATATTCGAATATGCGATTCAAATATGCAATTCGAATATGCGATTCGAATATTCGATTCACATATTCGAACCGAATATTCGAATCACATATTCTAATATTCGAATCGGATATTCGAAACAAATATTACAATAGTTTCAACGAATATTAGAATAGGCGAAGCGATTATTCGAATAGTGGAACCGACTATTCGAATAGTCGGATCACCTCTTCGAATCCCATATTCGAATAGTCTCCACCAATATTCGAATAATCGATTCAACTATTCGAATAGTCCAACCACCTGTTCGAATAGTCGCATAAAGTAGTGGAGTAGTAGATTCGAATAGGCGATTCGACTAGTCGAAACGTCTACAAGTCGCAGCGACTCTTCGAATATTCGTGGAGACTATTTCAACAGTGGATAATTCGAATATTTGAGTAATAAATGAAGTAAATATTCCAATACTTCAATTCCAAAACTTCCGAGCCCTAGTCTACACTGGAACCCAGTCACGTTTAAGAATATATTATCGCCAGCAGGAAAGGTACAACTACGGATTTAACTTTTTAACTTTTCTCCCCAACTTTTTTCCAACTTTTTTTTGGACTTCTCTAGCTTTGTTTTTCCGTTCCTTACAAATAATTTTACTTTTGCCTTAAAAGTTTTTTATATTCCAATTGATAAAAGCTTTAGATTCGATGCAGAATATAAAGGATAACACCGTACATCAGAAATATTCGTAACAACGGACATATAATAAAGATACGAAATAGAGAATGATTGGTATTTTGTCCAAGACCTTGCACTTTGTCAAAACTATATTTCATTTAGGTAGGTATGATTTGTTACGTAATAGTATAAAGGGCTTACATTATTGTACAAAGCCTGTAGTTTTGTACTTTCGTGCAATGCTTTTCATTTTTGCTAATTCACGAGTGAAGTATTCATATTTTTCTTTATTTTCCTCTACATGTTTTATAGTTTTTCTTGTAGACGTAAAATTGCTATAAATAAGGTACCTACTTACTTGTTCCTAGATTAGTTATTAAATATTTAATAATACATTTGTATTCTACTGTATTGTATTTTTTATTTTGCAGCATTTCTTTATTATAACCCAAAATCTGCATCGCACGCCCATGGCAGCTTATTTCGACTTCGGTTTGGAGGTCATAGAAAGCAAATCGTATTTATGAATGAAATCATTACGAGATAGTATACTCTCTGTCTTGGTTGTACTCTGGTTTTACTATTGGTAATTTATTCTTGAAAGTGGGTAGGTTTGAATGTCGACACCAACGTACATCCCTTGAAATTTCGTGCGCATGTCTAGCCCTCTTGGTTTGCGCGTGGTACGCATTTTGGTCTACTGCGCAGATGGCAAAATAACGAAAAATAATGTCGAAAAAACCTGAGAAAAAGTAATAAATTTAAATACATGGTGGTACCTTGCCTATTGGAGATAATATATTCTTAAAAGTGAATGGGTTCAAATGTAGACACCAAAGTCCATCTCCTGAAATTCCGTGCGCAGGTCTAGCATGCTCGGTTTGCGCGTGGTACGCATTTTGGTGTACTGCGCAGATGGCACAACACGAAAAATATAAAAACGACAAATGAAGTCGAAAAAGTCAGAAAAAAGTTAGAAAGAGTGCCCTACAAAACAAAAAATAAATGTGCGCGCGGACTGGTACTGTATGGCACAAGAGGTCGACTAACGGTCGACTTATGCCCCGCCCGATTATACGATTTACGATGTATAATTTTGATAGGCTTGCCATTTAAAAATGAATTAAAATACGGGGTTTGCTGTAAACTTTTTCTTTTTTGAAGACTTTTAAAAGAAGGGACCACACGGCATAGGTTTGCATTCGAAATTTTTGACCTCAACTCCCTAGCGTCACCCCCCGCCCTCCCAAGGGGGTTGAAAAAGTAAAATTACGTAGAAAAGTAGATTTATTAACCAATAAGATACAACTAAAATTTGGAGTCTCTATCTTTATTAATAGCAAAGATATTTACCCATACTAAGACTTTTTGGATACCCTGTATGTTGTATTGCTTTAACCAAAGTATTTTCGTATTTCGCATTTTCAAATTACACAATGTGAGTAAATAAATATTTGTATTTTATTTTCAAATCGGATCCTACATTTATTTATAGCTAGGTTAGAGCCGTCCCTGGAATCCCCCTCGTTTGCAAAAGCTTTACTGATGAGTTCTGCTAAATATAATAGTTATTTATGATATAAGTGTTAAAAGTATAATTTTACGGCACGAATTTGAAAGTTTGCAGAATGAGCGAAGCGAATTCTGCAATTCAAATGAGTGCCTTAAAAGTACTTTTAACACAAATATCATACAAAATTTTTTCTACAAACGACAATAAAAAACAAAAATACAATTACAATTTTTAGAAAGTTTAACATATTCGAAACACATAGTTTTAAGTAGCATCGTAGATATAATATAAAATTATGAAGTTGACATTTGTCAAAAAATCTAACAACCATTGTTGGCGTCGTAGTTGCCATAGTAGTACTTTTAACACTAGTGCTATAAAGTACTTTTAACACTAGTGCCATAAAGTAACATTTTTAAGGCGTCTGCGGCGTGTTAAAAAATGCATTTTTAACACGTTTGTAGAAAAAAATTATTTATTTGGCGACATATTTAACGGCGGCCAAAATTAACCGATTATATGACCCCACAACACAAAATGTATTGTTTTGCTTGGAATAACCCTTATACCTACATAATGGATATTTCTTTTCGTGCACGAAATGAAATAATCTCAGAGATATGAAATAATCTCAGAAATAATGCGTAAAAAAAGATAATCAGTAGTAAATGAACGATTCCTACCAAAATATTATTTGGACTTGGTTGAAAAAGCATAAAAAGTACACTTAAAACTAATTTCTGATCATATTATTATAGTAAATGAAAACCTTGAATCACACTCGTATTTTATTTGGTACACGGTATAATATGATCCCAAATTTTATTAGTTTGCATGGATTTATTTTAATTTGCACGTGCGAGCCGAGCGCCATCTGTCAATCAGTAACCAAAGTAGCCATAAAATACCTGTAAAATTGAATTTCCAAATAATTTTATAAAATACTATTGTAGGTGCCATCTACAAAATATATAAGGGAGTAATTTTCACTTATTTTTGACGGTTAATTTTAGTCAGATTTTGAGCGATCAAATTCCCGTCTTAAACTACCTTTAAAACGTACCCAATATCATACATCACCTACTGTTAGTGTTAATACTGTTGATTTTTCTAAAAGTTAATAATGTTACTTTTTTTAAGTTTAATTCGTTAAAAATAAAATATTTTATTTCATTTTTTTTTGACAGCCTATTTAAATTCTAATAAAATAGTGGAAACTCAGGTTAGTTTAGTTTGATTTAAGAAAAAAGTTTAAACGCATCACTCTTCCATGTCCATTAGTTTCAAGCTGTCAATGGCAATTGTTGAAAAAGTTTTACAATGTCTATTTTTTAGCGACCCTGTATAATAACAAAATATTATCAAATATTGCAATACATTTAGATAAATTTAAGACATTTATACCTTTTGTCATGTTGGAAAAGATTTTGCGATAATTAATTAGTTACAATTATTCTTTTGCTGCTACACAGCAGAAAATAAGACTACAAATTAACACTAAACCTGTATATTTCCAAAACTATCCGATATAGGTATATCACATGCTTCATGAAAAATGTTTAGAATTTTACGTAGAATCCAAAAATGTAGAAATATACAGGGTTTTTCATTAAAAAAAAGTTGACTTGGGTCCTACTTTTTTTGAGCCATCCTGTATCATGACAAATATTTTTAAAATATGTAAAAAATAAAAGTCGACGTGTCCGAGCGATTTTCCATAAATTTTGCTATTTTTTATATAATGAATTTATTCCACACTTTATGTCCTCACTGTATACTGGGTGTTATGAAATTCACTGCATATATTGGAATGGGTGACTCCTGGACTAATCTACAGACTTAAATCGAACATTTTCAAAATCTTCAAAAATACCCTAAAACCCGTTTATATTCGTCGCACCTGACTAAGCGAACGTATGGTGCTTGACGGAAAATTGCGCGCGAAAAACTAAAAGCAATTGAATTTGTTGAAACGTTGCCCGACATAAATCTTTAATGAAAATTTATTTTCTATTTTTAAGCGTAATTTAAGACAAAGTTAAAAAAAATAAACCTATTCCTAAGAAACCACAAAAAAAAGATTAGTGAAAAGGCCACTACGAAATCAATTCTTTTTATCAGTAGCCTTGGTTTTTTTAACTAATATATTAACTACATATTGCGTTATTAATAAGATGGGCATTATTCCTACCTGGCGCGGTCCGTGAGTTTTTTTACAGGTGGGTCAACATTTTGTGGGCAACTAGTGATATCAACGCATCAAGCAAAATACACTTTTTTAGTTAAGGAAGGTTTTTTAATAATGTACCTAGTTTTGCCAAGAAATTATTTACCTACAAATAAACATCGCAAAAATCATAAAATAGGTACTGTAGTATATTGAACATTGCTACTCTAGATATTTATGACTTTTACTTTTCTATATGTTTTAGTCTAAGATTGTTAGCGGCTTTCCGTTTTGATATGTCTGCGTCTCCTTAATAGAGGTCGCGGCTTGTACTAAAAGTACGATTATTCGTAAGATAAAATTAGGAAGGCTAGATGAAACTCCGTTTTCTTTAATAAATACAATACCGGTGGCTAGACAGTAATACGATCTTTGGCTACCCACGCGCATTCTGCCAGCTGTAGTAGATATGAGAATACCAATAATTTTAAAAATATTTTATCGAGGAACAGGTGCTAAACTTGTTGTTGTTGTCAATAAATCTTTTAGAGCCGATCTAATTTTTTAAATAACACAAATTTCAAAAAAAAAACATCTATCCGAGCACCTCCTCGAACCCACGACCTTTTGATCCACTAGCTGAGACTCTACCTCTGGACCACGTTGCTAACGTGAGAAAACCCATGCCGATGCCGTTATATTTGACGACTATGACAGATTGGCGCGGCTGAGAGATCGTAGTCCTATGTTTAGCCGCTAATAATTCAATATAAAATGCAAATACAATGCGCATATTAGGTACCTAATTAGTTTTTCGTTGTTCAATCCAAACGTTTTGAAAGAGTATATTTCACGGGGCGGTTCGAGCGTATTTCCATAGTGGGAGTGGCGCGATATTATTGGTGGACCGTCGACAAATTTTGTCTCTTTTTAACTTCCTGAAGCGCGTATGTCTGTTTCTCTCTTAGTTTTATTGAATTTATATAGTCCATATAAACCTATGAGGCCAATTTAAAAAACGACCCACCCCGGAGCAAGCTTGGATATCTTTCGACGATGGCTTGGCTTGATTCTTTCTTGGGGAGTTTTCGCATGGAATTTGCACTTTTTTGAAAGAAAAGTTTGGTTTTACAAAATAAATTATTAGGTGGATCACTGAAAATAAATTTAGGTGGATCATTGACCAAATGACCTTATGGACGGGCCGCGGCTGATCCCTACAAGCTTAAACTTTCTGCTAAGAAAAAGTTAAAATTCAAAACCAAAACACTAATTGAGCACAGCTACACAGTATTTTAAAAGTAGCATCAAAATTCTTTCGTTACATCTTTTGTCAAAAAAAAAAACATTCTGTTTCACGCAGTACGCTCAGAAAGTTGTTATTCTTCCTTTTATTAATAAAATTATCGTAACTAACCGATTTTTTTGAAAAGATCGCATAAATGAATTTTTATAGAGTCCAGAGGCACCCGCATCTCGACTCTTTCGCTTTCTCGCACCCGCAAACGTTACCATAATACGTAAATATTATTAGTGTTAAATTTAATTTAGTTTTCAGCCCTATTAGGCTAATTTAAGAAACACCATAATCAAAGCACAAACTAGATGAAACTTAGCAAAATATTAGTTAACAACGTATCGACGAAGGCCATTTTTTAGGTAATAAAAAGAAACTACATTATTATTTAAAACTAACTTCTTAAGAAAAATATTGATAACATTCATTCATTGTTGTTGAAGATTAAGTAAGGACTGTAAAATCTTAAATATCTTCGGCTACTCGAAGCACTTTTATGTTGGTAAACAATACTAATTCTAGTTTGAACAAAAGTAATGTGGCGCACGGCGCTTGATGACATTCAGAATGCTTCCTTTTCGATCTCTCTTTGTCACTGTCTGTCTTAGTGTCTTGAGGAAATAGATGGCGCTGATTTGGCGAAAAAGTTGAAAATATGTTTATATTGTTGCCTATGCAGTAGAGTACTTTGAAATAAATAAAAACCAGACAGGAGTAAAATTATTTCAGGCATTTAGATATTTCACCGCTAGTTGCAGGAAGTTTGTTTTTGTTTCATATACTCGTAAATGTGAATTGCAAAATTGGTGAAAAAACTATAAAAAGATGGAATTACTAAACGCTGCTATTAATTAGATACAACTTTTGTCCTATCTTTTATGTAGGGTTGCCACTCGTTCTTCCTCCGGAAGGACAGTCCTTCATTCGAGACAAATGTCCTTCCGTTCTTCTTTCCTAAAAATTACCCTTCGTATTCGAATAAATGTTTCGATTTTTCTATTGGCATAATGCCGTTTCCAAACTTAATTTAAAAAATGAATTTCCTTCTTATGTTGAGTTTGAAATTGAAAGTATACTTTTTATTATTGAAAATGAAAATCTAACTGTAAATATGGATGATCTTTTTAGTGATCTCTCTAAGGCAAAAAAATTACAAGTTAACTATTTGTTTTGAAGAAGATTACAAAAAATTTGCAACACCTCAAAAGTGGAATTAAAAAATATACCTCTAATTTTTTTTTAAATAAGCAGTGTGTTTAAGCCAAGGTTTAAAAACCTTATTTTATAAATTGGCGGATGCGCCAGAATAGTTCTTCGGAAAGTTGTAAAGGTTGCAACCCTACTCTTATGCAACAATTACTATTGGTAGTTTTTTGGGTTGCGTATCTAAAGTATTTCAAACAATAGATATGTGAAATAACGCCAGATCGCAAGAGTTATGTTGTTTAATAAATAAGAAACTTTCTCGTTTTCATTGCTGCTAGTAAAAAATACCTTGGATTCTGTTAAGCATTGTGTTTTAATTAGCTAGTGGACCGTTTTTTACATTAATGGCTATACCTACTGTTTTGTTAGTGTTGTATAAGCTTAACATAAAACCAAACAAACCAATTCTATTATTATGTGATAAAATCTTTGTATTGGAAGTGCATTTTACAGAGATTTTACTCTAAAAGTAACAAAAACAATAGTTTTTGTTTTTAATAGTGCGGATAGTGACAAAAAAGCGTGGAATATTTGTCTGTTAAGTTTTGTTAATTTTAATTATTAGTTGAGTGCTCTTTTTTCATTGATGGCTGTACTGTGTTAGTGCGTAGTTGTTAACGTAAAATATTTTCAAAAGAAGTGCAGTTTAAAGAAATTTTACTACAAAAATAACAATAATAAATAAATGTTAGTATCATATTTAATTATTTATTGATAATATTAAATAAAACGCTTTGTTATGGTATTTTAACTTTTTGAAATTAAGTGATTTGAAAGAGTTAATAGGAGACTTAGCGACACAGCGAGTAATGACTTCAAATCAAACCTTTTTTCCTGTGCCTGACGTTGCTCATTGTTTCTTATATGGCCATGTATTTATTCCCAGTGGTGCGCAGTGACTAAATATTCAATCTAAATTCATACCGGGACTTACCGGTTTCAATATATGCAGTGAATTTCATAACACCCTATATACAGGGTGTTATGGAAATCATTTAATATATTGGAATGGGTAACTCCTGATATGAATTCAGATTGAATAAAAATATTCATAAATGGTGCTTCACTATAAAAAAAGGTAGATATCGGCCCTAGAAAAAAAAATTAGTACCTGCGCGCCACTGTCATAAATGCTTGGCCATATAAAAAACAGCAAGAAATGTCAGTTACAGAAAAAAAATGTTGTTTCGACGTCAGGCGTTGCCAAATTTTTTTACCATATTTCTATGAATCAAGTTTGAAAGCCTAATATTTTTGTTACCTTTAAAGAAAGAACTCCTAGTAACACTAATTTCAAAGAGCTAAAATATTACAACACAAAACAATACAGAGAACTGCTCTTCAAATGAAGTGTAAAATAATAATTTTCAACTAAACGTACTTACTTATTAGCACTGGAAGTGGAAACTTTCTTCTTCAGTAAATAATAGCCAGAAATGTCCAGTGATATCCTTATAGCACTGGAAACATTCTCTTTCACTAAATAATAAAGTTAATATACTTAATATACTTATAATAATAAGTTACAAAACTCGATTAATGTGTAAGGAATGTAAACAAAGTGATGACATTCCCAAACCAGAGAAGTAGGTATATCGAAATTATGTATTTAAAGACTTTAGTGGACGAACTAAAGAGTAAAAATGAAATTATTCAAGAAAACAATAAACTTCTTAAAGAAAAAAATGCTTACTTGGAAAAGAATATAGAAAATTTCGAAAATTCTAACCTAATAAAAAAACGGTAAAACCAAAAATTCCGTGAAATTAGCTGCGAAAGAAACAAGAAGCAGAAATTGGCATCGAACAAAACGACTTGCCACAGTAGGACCACAACAACAGTCTAGCGTGACTGCAAGCCATCCCAAGAAAAAAGAAGAAAATGACAGTGACTAACCCTACTTTCAACCCCTTCAATATTTGTCTATGCTTTCAAAACAAACAGAAGTTTGTGACAGAAGCTTACAGTAAAAAATAAAAGAAATAAGTGGACCCAAAACTGAGACCAAACTCAATCGAAGGCAAAAAAGAGGATGCAACCACCTTGAAAGCCGCTTCATCAGGTAGCTATTCTTGGTTATTTGTATCACGATTGTCTAATGACACAAAACTTGAGGATATTGGAAAATACCTAAAATTAAATTATAACGTCGACTGTGAATGCGAACGGATAAAAACAAAGTGGAAGCAGAAATATAGTTCTTTTAAAATTGGTGTGCCCAAGGATAAAAAGTCTGTCATTCTAGACGAAAATGTTTAGCCAGTTGGTATTCAAGTAAACAGTTTTTTAAACCTAAGAAGGTTAGAACCTCAACAGGGGCGAAGCCTAGTAGTAGCAAATCGTCATGTATAAAACTGCTACATTACAATGTCCGCTCTGTGAGAAACAAGCTTCACGAGCTCGAGGCTGCCATTGCTGATTGTAACCTGGGAGTCTTATGTTTAACAGAACATTGGCTGGAACAGGAAGAAATAGATACGCTGAGCCTGCTGGATTATGTTGTCAGCGCATCTACATCACGAAGTCAGTCACGTGGTGGTGGAACAGCTGCATCTGTCAAGTTTCTAGGGCTATACCTAGATAGGGAGCTGAAATGGGATGTTCATGTAGCTAATGTTTGTAAAAAACTTGGAAGTAGTGTATTTGTTTTACAAAATTTGAGTGAATGTGTTTCAATAAATACCCTGAGAACAGCATATCATGGAATATTCCATAGTGTTATGATATATGACATTATCGCATGGGGACGGTCACCTCATGCACAAGAGTCTTTGGTCTCCAGCGAAAGGCAGTCAGAATCATGGCTGGCTTAGGGTACAGGGAGGATTGTGGGAATGCCTTTGTTCAGTTGGGAGTTCTTACCCTTCCTTCGGCTTACATCCTGCAAAGTTTGCTCTACATCAAAGACAAGGACGACCTACTGTCTTACCAAGACATACATGACCATGACACTAGGAATAAGACCAACTACGTTCCATAACACTGCAGGTTGGGTAAATGTCAGGCTCGACCAGAATATTATGCAATAAAACTGTTTAATAAGTTACCCCAAAATGTTAAAGAGCTCTCTACTCAGCAGTTTAAAATGAAGGTGAAACAGTTCCTAATAAAACATGCTTTTTACATCACAAAACAGTACTTAGATTATAGTTTTAATATATTTTAATATTTTTATTTAGATTTTTTAATGTGTTTGTATTGTGTTCATTTCGAATTATAAATTTGAATGCATTGTATTGTCAGGAATGTTTTTATTATTGTCTAAATATGAAAATTATTTTATCTGTAATTGACGTGTGTAAACAATTTATTTGTAATAGCATGAATAAATGAATTTGAATTTGAATAGAAAATTAAACTGTTTTAAACAAAGACATTATTTAAACCACGATTGTATAGAGATATCCAAATAAAAGTGAACAGGCCTTATAACTTTTTATTTTTAAAGATGGAAAAAAATGTTAAATATGAAAGCATTCGGAATTTTTATGGATCATACATATATCTTATCAGCAAAATAATCGAGCATCGAATAAAAAATCCAAAAATATGATAAAAATCATACCATCCAATTTGAAATAAGCGAGAAAATCGATGTTTTATACTATATTTCTTTTATTCGATACTCAATTGTTTTGCTGATAAGATATGAATGATTCATAAAAATCCCCAAAGCTGTCATATTTAACATTTTTTCTCATTTTTAAAAATAAAAAAGTTATAAGGCCTGTTCACTTTTATTTGGATATCCCTGTACATATTTCCACGTACACAGTATATTCAATTTGAATTTACTTTCCTAAGACTGAAGCTACAGGCAGGTACACAGAAAAAAATATAAAGTATTTATTTACATAAGACAGTTTTTATTATATGTATAAGTAGATTATTATTAAGGACAGTAAACAAATTAAAAAATAATAGTAGTAAGGTACCTATATAAAATAAGATACATATATACCGGGCCCGGGTGTTTATTTCAACTGATATCATTATGGAGTAGGTATATTTTTCACATTTTTCAGTAGCATGGCCAGCTTCTAGGGGGGGGGGGGCAGGCTATAACGGGGGCAGCAAAAAGTGATCGTATTGATAAAAAAAATTATAAATTGAAAGCAGAAAAATAAGATTACAGAAATATGCGCCGCAGACGAAAATTTTGGAAGAATTGTTGCAAAAATGCTAAAAATATATAAAATAATGCAAACAAGGGGCGTCATCAAGGAGGGGGGAGGCAAAATGAAAAGTGGAGAGCTTCCAACTAGTGGTTAAAACTTAAAATGGGCACCCGTATATAAATTTGTTTAAGGGCACAACTATAGAGATGGTAGTGACCAGTGGCATATGGTGAAATTTCAAAGTTGTATATCTCTCTTCCTACGTACAGGACCGGTCCCAATTTTTATTGGTTTTAATAGTGAGCCCACTGGGAATGTTTTTGTAAAGAAAAAAAAAACGTTTTGAATTTGCGAAAAAAAAGTTGAATTTTTGCTTGAGTTTACCAGAACATTCCCAGTGGGCACACTATTAAAACCTCTAAATTTGGTACGGGTCCTGTAAATAGGAACAGAGATATACAACTTTGAAATTTCACCAGACGCCACTGGTCGTGACCTAGGTTTTACTAGCCATTATATCTAGTTCACGATACACTTACAACGGTATGCTACGTTATGACGTCACTTCGAGGGAAATTTTTAAATTGACTAGGGCTTACCTGGGCAAATGAAATATGACAATAATATTTTAATAAACGTCAACTCAACATACTACCCGACAATAAAATGACCTGTAATATTTTAATAAACGTCAACCCAATACACTACCCGACAAGAAACTGACCTGTACTTATGTACAAGGGGTGCAAGCGTCTAGTCAATTTAGGATTTTCCCTCGAAGTGACGTCATATGTAGCATACTGTTGCAAGTGTATGGTGATCTAGTTTAATAAGAAGCATGAAATGATGATGATTCCCATCCTTCAGAGCAGTAGGTGTTTCTAAAATTAAATGTAAAATTGTAACTATTTTATACTAGATGCGTACTTTTATGAAGACCACTCTTGTAATAAACGCACTATAAAAATGACTTATAATGGCAGTAATGAGTAGGAAAAAAATAACTGAAAGTCAATATCCACCGCAAGTCCTATATGTCTCTTGCTTTTCTTCAGATTTTTTTTTTAACTTCCTTCTTGTAGTTTTTCCATTTTTCCCGTAGCTGCTTACTTGTGCGTTCAATATAGCTACCCATTCGGCAGCTATCTGCTCCCACATCTTATCTTTTTCTTTGGCCGTAACAGCATCAGCTCTCTTGTTCTCTAAAATTTCTTTGTATTTTTCGACAAACTCCACGAGTGCCTCAACTTCCCCTTCCACGAAATTAACACACCTTCTGTTTTGGATATTCACTGCATAATTTTTAGTAATAATACTAATAATCCTCGTATATAATAATAATAATAATAATAATAATAATAAAGATGTTTATTTATGCCAATAAAAACAATGTAAAATATAAATATAAAATTGATAAAAGTAAAAAAAGAAAACCAAAAAATGACAGTAGTATACTAGTTGGCATAAATGGGTAGGATTTTGATTTATAAGAAATCATTCTTCCAATCCTACCCCTACTAAATAATTTTTTATATTATTTTTAAAAGTTATATAGCTTAAGCCCCTTAGACTAGGAGGAATAGTATTAAAAATTACAGAAGATGTATATCATGGTAATAATCTATAACTGTTTAGAAAATAAACACGTATATGCACAACAGTAACAAAATCGGAATCAAACGAAAAAGTATGGTTAATGGTTAATTCTTCTTCCTTTCTTAAAATCGATGACGCCTTTTTCCCCGTTTTCGATATATGGGCTTAGCATTTAACTCTAGTGTTTCAAAGGCAATAATACAAACACGCCTTCTATTTTAAATTTTCGCGCCAAATCAGGGCCACCTACTTTATCAAGTACTGGAAGTGACAAAGAGACATGATCATGTTTCATGATGAAGGGAAGGGAGATCGAAACAGAAGGATTTCTTAATGTCATCAAAGAGCCGTGCCCGTGCGCCATATTTAAGTTTTTCAACAGCACACAATGAATGTTTTAATTTTTTTTTTCGTTTAAAGTTTTAAATAATGTAATTTCTTTTCACTACCTAGAAAATGGTCTTCGTCGATCCCTTGTTAACCAATATTTTGATCAGTTTTATCTAGTTTCTTTGAGTGGGTACCGTAATAGGGTTGAAAACTAAATTTAATTTAAAACACTAATAATATTTACGTATTATGGTAACGTTTGCCGGTGCAAAAGTAATTTAGCGGATCTGGTTATACTTTTGAAGTAAGTACTATGTAGTTGTGCTCAATTAGTATTTTCGTTTTGATTTTTAACTTTTCCTTGGCAGAAAGTTTAAGCTAGTAGGAATAACTTATATCATTAATAACGTAATATAGGGTGTCTTAAATATTACTTAAAACTAAGGCTACTGACAAAAAGGACTGATTTCACAATGCCTTTTTACTATTTTTTTTGTTTTTTCTTAGGAAAAGTTCAATTTTTTTTTAACTTGTCTTAAATTACGCTTAAAAACAGAAAATAAATTCTCCTTAAAGATTTATATGTCTGGCAACGTTTCAACAAATTCAATTGTTTAAAGTTTTTCGCGCGCAAATTTCCGTCAAGCGCCTTGTGTACGCTCAGCCAGGTGCGTCGAATATCGACGGATTTTAGGGTATTTTTGAAAATTTGAAAAATGTTCGATTTAAGAAAAAAAAGTATTGGATATGTTTATAGACTACCCCAGGAGTCACCCATTGCAATATATTAAATGATTTTCATAACACCCTGTATATATATATATATATATATATACCTATATATATATATATATATATATATATATATATATATATATATATATATATATATATATATATATATATATATATATATATATATATATATAGATATAAACCACTTTAAGAAGCCAAAAATACCATTTTCTGCGGATGCTAGGAAGCCCACAGTGGTTTTAGGCAGCCCGGATTGGACTTCTTAAAAAATTAGCCTTTTTTAAGTAAAACCATGACATATATACACTACCACGTGAATTTCAGAAGATTTTGTCGGGCTTTATAAAATCGATACATCTTAAAATATGTACCTTTAGTTCAAACAACTTGCCGGTAGGGGGCGATTCACTTTAGCAATATATGTACTAAATATATGACGCGGTTTTTAGCCAGCCCCGTATGTCTTACGCATTATAAGAAGACCTCTAAAACTGGCAACATTGTTTAGATCGCCGTTATTATACTCTTTTCTTGTTTTAATTTTAATAATCGTATAAATCTCTACGTGTTGGGTTATGAAGACAGGAAAGAGAGAAAAATTTAAAGGAATGCTATGAGTTTGGATTGCGTTATAAAAAACCGCCATTATCTTATCATTAGTAAAGGGGCTTAATGTTAACGTATCTTGAAATATACATCCCAAACTGGACAAGTATATTTGTCAATTTTCGTATGTCCCTGTATATACAAGGTCCTGCAGCTCACCTCTTCTGCAACTCAGTTATTAATTATGTTAGGATTTTGATATTTTGCAGACTTTACTTATATTCCAGGGCGCATTATACAGGGTGTCCCAAAAAGTGTGACGTCATGAAGATATATTTTTCGATTGCATGCCATATATTTTGTTGCTTATTTGGGCGCCCCTTATAGTTACCTACATAACTCTAAAGTTTTATTGAAATCGGTTCGGTGATAACAGCGAAAAAAAAAATCAGTTTTGCACCACTGCTTTTAAGAATTAATAAAAAATACAAATAGTGCCTCGTTAATTAAATTATACAAGGTACTTATTAAGTGAGGTCTAACAGTCTCGCTACCCAAGTTTGATTGATTAGAAATGTACAGGGTGTCCAAAATGTAGTGTCAAACTTTTCAAATTTTAAAGCACTTTATTTTTCTTATTTTCAATTGGAGCTCCTGTATATTTTTATGTCTTTCGATGCGGAATTAAAAAAACAAATATTTTTTGTAATTGCAACCCTATCGCAATTCCTAACACATTAAAAGTTATTCGCCGAAAACTCATTTTGTCAACTATTCCAATGGCAATTTTAATGAATAAACATCCAAGGTGGCTTTGAAAAATAATTTATTGACATTTAAAGTTTATTAAAGTTTAAAGTTTGAAACATTGTTATTAATTATTTAAGCTGATTACATCCAAGTATTATTTTTTGTCGTGGAGTACAACGCAGAAGAGGTCGTAGATATGATTTTCATATTAGGAGAATACGAAAAGAACTGATGTTTTTTGGCAAGTCGAGTTTATGCACAGCGTTATCCGGAACGACGACATCCAGACAAAAGGAGCCTGTAAAACTTATTAGATAGCTTTGTACAAACGGGAAATGTAAACTATACAAAACCAGTTAGAAATAGACCGGTTCGAACTGAAGAAAATCAATAGGGAACTTGCACATTTTTTTATTACATAAAAATGTTCAGTCACATCAAAAAATAACATATGCAAAATATTACGACTTAAATATCACTCCTTAATTTTTTATTAATTATTAAAGTTCGCGCGCCAATCCAAACATTCAAAACGAGCTCCATGGCGCGGGAAAGTGTGTGACGTCACACCGTGTGTCGGGCCAGCAATGTTAAGCTGCAGTGCATTGACATCGAGGTGTAAAATTGAACAAGTAGGGTCTGTTTACGTTTGTGTGTTTACTTTGCGTTTCAAAAAGCCCAAATAATGGAAGATACTAAGAAAAATACATACTACAAATACTGTATAGTGCCAATGTGTCCTAATACGACTTTTAAAACTTCAAATAAACTGTTTATTCATGTACCTGAAGATAAAATTCGCCGCGTAAAATGGTTTAAACCATGCAGAAGAAACGTAAAAGACATTTCTGAAAAAAATACTGCACTTGACGTATGCGAAGATCATTTTAATGTAATAATACTTTAAATTGTTTTATTCGTATCCTTAAAATATTTTTAAGGTAAATGTTTGGCCGATTAATATAAATGTGGAAAAATATTATGGCGCCAGAAACAGTCTGCTGCGTCTATTAACATTTCTGTGTATTCTTGGATATATTCCACCCATAATATGAGAAAACTCAGAGTTTTCTTTTTTAAATTTGGATCTGCAACACAGAATAAACATTTCCTTTTGTTACATATAAACATCTGCAGCTACTTGTGCTTTGTACTTTACCGTTTGTTAAATAATTAGATACCGCTTTTTACTTTATTTCAACTACATATTCCTCAGATATGGCATCTGGAGAAGCTCCAAATATTGGATGTCTTGAATCCAGCTGTAGTCCTATATGACTTAATTTAATTGCAGATCTAACCCGGTTTCAGTCTGCTCATCAATGTTGCAAGTTACAGCATATTGTTTTTTCCTTACATTATGTTCGGGTGCTATCTTAGCTTTCACTGTGCAAATAGTCTTATCTCTTCGAACTTGGACCCTGGAATACCTTCCAGATCTATAATTAGTTAATTATACTTATTAATACTTAGAAAAGGCATTTAAATATTTTTTGGTACTATAGTCAGTACAAACATATTTTTGTGCCTAATGAAACGCTAAACATTCTAAACAGCAATTAACAGTATATAAATTTATCAAAAAACACAAGTTGCAGGATATAGTTTCAAGTCAAAGAAAACATACTTTTAAATATTTTATAGTTTTTCACTATTTTTATACTTTAATCTAAAATAGGTACACATTTTTAAGGCGTTTATCACTACATTAGTAGATTTAAAACAATATTTTATGTTCTATAAGTATCTGAATAATTCACAGATCTATTTAAATTTTAACGCAAATGATAAAATAAACTGTTATCGGTACCTATATTGTACCTACTTACTTGAAAGCTTTAACACCGCGAACTTCACCAAGCGAAAAACCCTCGGATTTTTTTTTTTATAAAAGTTGCCACCATAAACATATCCACAGTGGGTAAATTGTCTGATTGTCCTTTTAAAAAACCTTCATCAGTCGTCTTGTAACAATATTTATTTGCTCTGAAACTTAAAATCCAAACAAGCACACTAAATTTGTTACCAAACGATTGTCTAATAAATACGATTCCGTACTCTTGGCGTGCTGCCGCTCACGGGTCATGTCTTGAGTCTTGACGAACGGTTTGACGTCACAACCAATGGAGTCGCGTAACTAGAATTGTTCAAATTATGCAACCTTTAATAGTTTATATTTAAACCAGGGGATTAAAAAATTATTTTTTTTTGTGAACTATGGGTCTTTTGATGATATTAGCTTATGTTTAAGAGTGTTATTTTTCAAATTTAATTTTCATGCAAGTTCCCTATTGGCTGTGCTATTATCTGTTATGGAAAATCCTTCCGTTAGTCAACAAGCAGTCGGTGATGCCGTGGGTGTAAGCGAAAGAACCTTTCATAAAAATGGATTTGTGAATCGTCACAACTTCCATTATTACTCCGACCACAATCCATGGGTTTTTAGGTAGGTTGATCAACAACACAGATAGTCAATCATTGTGTGGGGGGGAATTATTGGCGAACAAATTATTGGGTCACACTTTTTTAACGGATTTGAATGGACCTATGTGCCTAGATTTTGCAAAATCAATTGCCAAATTTGTCCAAATTTACCAATAGCTGTGAAGAATGCAATGTGGCTGCAATACGATGAAACCCCAGCACATTATTCATTACAAGTCGGGGACCATCTCAACACAAACCTTCCCAAATCGGTGGATTGGAAAAGGAGGGCCAAGTAAGTGGCGACCGCCCAACTTAACTAAATTAGATTTCTTTTTGTGGGGCTACGTTAAGGAAATCGTTGATCGGGAACTTTCAACCACGCCAGAAAGCATGCTATTTATGATATTATGTTATTATGAAATGTTATTTCTAAAACTATTAAAACTTAATACTTTCACGGTGTGTAATAGGTTTAGACGAATATATGTGAAACCTTTAAGACTTTCGTGATTATTGTAATTACAAAACATGTTATATCAATATTTTCAAAGCTACCTTTGATTTTTATTCATTAAAATTGCTATTGGAATAGTTGACAAAACAAGTTTTCGGCGAATAACTTTTAATGTGTTAGGAATTGCGATAGGGTTGAGATTGGAAAATATGTTTGTTTTTTAAATCTGTATCGAATGACATTAAAATATACAGGGGCTCCTATTGAAAATAAGAAAAATAATGTGCTTTAAAGTTTGAAAAGTTTGACACTAAATGTTGGACACCCTGTATTATTCGGATCAATCAAACTTGGTTAATTAGTCTGTTAGACCTTACTTAATTAATATCTTGTACAATTTTATTACTGAGGCACTATTTGTATTTTTCATTAATTTTTAAAACCAGTGGTGCAAAACTGATTTTTTTTGTTTTTATTTTTTTTTTCGCTGATATCACCTAACCAATTTCAATACAATTTTAGGGGTATGTAGGTAACCATAAGGGGCGCCCAAAGACGCAACAAAATATATGGTATGCAATATAAAAATATACAGGGTGTCCCATAACTAATGGGCCATAGAGCAACTGGAGATACTAGGCATTCAACTAGACCGATTAAGTTATATAAGTTTTTTCGAAATGATACTCGTTATAGAGATACAGGGTGTTGAAAGTGAAAGTTTATTTTGGAAAATAAGCCATAATTTGAAAACGGTTCAATGTATCGAATTGAAAGTTGGCAATATTATGTTTTCATGGGTGAGAAATAAGAATCTGTGAACATTTTTAAGTTTCACAATAGAGGGCGCTAGTTACATACACTGGGTTTGAAAACATTAATAATTTTGATACTAAAATTGAAATATTTAAGAATAATATCCTAAATTTATTTAATAAACATGCACCAGTTCAAATAAATAAAAATAAAAAGACAAATTCATGGATTAATTCAAATATAAAAAATTTTGCAAAATTTTGAAAAAAAAGCTTTCAATAAATATTGTAAAAATAAATCTGAATCAAATTGGAAAGATTATGTAGAAATAAGAAACTTTCTATCTAAATTTATAAAGAAAGAAAAGCAAGCATTTCTAAAGAATAATATAAATCCAAATAATCCGACACTTTTTTGGAAAAACTTGAAAAAATTGAATATTAATTTAAAAGAATCTAAATCAGTAAATAAATATCCTTGTGCACAGGTACTAAATAATCATTTTATAAATTATGTAAAAAATGGATCACCAAATCAAAATTTACAATCTTTTTATTTGAATAATAAGTTTTCTAAAATTGATAAAGATGTGTTTCTAAATTTAAAACCAATTACGAATTTTGATATTGTTAAAATATTATCAAAAATTAAAACAGAATCATGTGGAACAGATGGTATTACTTTACGCATGTTAAATCTGTGTATAAGTAATAATTTTTTAAATACTATTAAACGTATAATAAATTGTTCTATTTTAAATAATTATTTTTCTAATATCTGGAAAACTAGTTTAGTTATACCGATTCCTAAAATTCACAACGCAGAAATTGTAGATGATTTTAGACCCATTTCTCTACTTTCTATAATATCTAAAATTTTAGAACGTACATATAGTTTTTGACCAAGTAATAGAGCATTTAATAAAATATGATATTTTACCAGAGAACCAATCAGGTTTTAGAGAAAATTTTAGTACATCTACTTTACTCTGTAAACTTAAAGATGATATTTTAGAAAATTAGGATTCAGGTTTTGCTTCTAATATAGTCTTTCTCGATTTGGCTAAAGCCTTCGATTCTCTAAATCATGAAATGTTATTAGCAAAGCTTAAATATATAGGTTTTAGTCAAAAATCTTGTCAGTGGTTCAACCATTATTTATCTGACAGAAAACAAGTGACAAAAATTGCAAACGAATACATTTGTGACATTTCAAATTCAGTGCCGATTTCTAAAGGTGTCCCACACGGATCAGTATTAGGCCCTTTATTGTTTATTATATACACTTTTGATTTTCATTTATCAATTAAACACGGCAATCTTTCAGCTTTTGCAGATGATACTCAAATATACCACTCAATCAAATACACAGATTTAAAAAATAGTATTTCTTTAATCAATAAGGATCTTTTAAATATTTCAAAAACTATAACTCATCATGGATTAAAAATAAATGAAAATAAAACTAACTTAATTTTAACTGGTCCTAAAACACTAATCACTAAAATAAAAAATAATTCTGATTTCAAAATTGTTCTTAACAATAATTTTAAGATAACTTCAATCGAATATGGTAACAATCTTGGAGTAATTTTTGATCAGTATCTAAATTTTAATGAACATATAAAAAATATAATTAAAAAAGCATACTACAAACTAAGAATTTTATATTAATTTATGGACTACTTAAATACCGATACTAAACTTAGGCTGGTTGATTGAATTATTCTAAGTGGATTAGATTAGGTATTGTGATATAATTTATCAGAAAAATATCAGTAACGAAGATAAACAGAAATTACAAATTCTTCAAAATAACTGTGTTAGTTTTTCAATAGGACTAAAAAAATATGATCACGTATCACCTACCTTTAACAAACATAATATAATTAAATTAGAAAAAAGACGCGAAATCCACTTATCCTGTTTTATATATAAAATAATTTTAACTCAGAAACCTAGATATTTATTGGAAAAATTGAATTCAGGAATAATATTCATAATGTTAATACTAGAAATCAGAACGCAATAGAAATACCTAAACATCATACTGAAAAATATAAGTCTTCGTTTAAATATACATCTTCTGTAATTTTTAATAATATTCCTTCTAGTCTAAGGGGCTTAAGCTACATATATAACTTTTAAAAATAATATAAAAAATTATCTAGTAGGGGTAGGATTGGAAGAATGATTTCTTATAAATCAAAATCCTACCTATTTATGGCAACTAGTATACTACTGTCATTTTTTGGTTTTGTTTTTTACTTTTATCAATTTTATATTTATATTTAAATTATTTTTATTGGCATAAATAAGCATCTTTATTATTATTATTATTATTACACCTATGCTTTTTTTTCTTACCTGTAATATTAGGTACGTTTCAATCCAAGTTTCTCAAAGAAGGGTTTATTTTTAAGCTAAAAAGGTATACTTGCTCGATCTTGAGATCTCTAACCGTTTTCGAGATATTTCCGTTTAAACATCACAATACATAAAAAAATCAAAGTAATTAAATTCAAATTTTAATTAACACAATGCAATAAATTAAAAACAATGCATTTAAAATGTTAAAGAAATTATGTTTAAGATAATGTAGCCTAACTCTAACTTGAAAGAGTATCCCGTATATTTCGCGGTATGCGCGACCCATTTAGAAAAATTTTATTTTATTCAGAGGAATGTCCCTCCTGTAAAATTTTAAAAATGTGACTTAGGTATAGTTCTGATCTCAAGTGACGACTGACCATATGCCACTATCTGTGAAAAACACTAATTTACGAGGTTGGCTGTGGACTACAGAATCAATAGAAACAATTGAATGTGACTTTTGCCTAGCAACGAAATAATGTGTCAAACGTATGTTAGTAAATGATTATAAAGTATTTTATGTTAATTTCTTACACTTTTATCACGATACACTTACAACGGTATGCTACGTACGAGGCTACGTATGACGTCACGTCGAGGGAAATCTTAAATTGACTAGGTGCTTGCACCTGAGCAAATGAAATATGACAATATTTTAATAAATGTCAACTCAACACACTACCCGACAATTAACTCACCTGTACTTATGTACAAGGAGTGCAAGCACCTGGTCAATTTCGGATTTTCCCTCGAAGTGACGTCATAGCGTAGCATACCGTTGTCAGTGTATCGTGACTTTTATTTTGTCCGAAGATGCCGCGGCATAATCAGTATACTAACAGTGAATTGAGAGATATGCTCTGTGTTTATGCTCAAGAAAATTATAATAGTCGTGCTGCTGCACGCAGATATTTAGAGCTATACCCAAATAGAATTCAACCAAATCGAAAAATTAGGGAATAGCTTTTTTTTGTACCTAGTAGGACCTGTACCTGTTTCAAACACAAACCTATTCCAGGTCCAACCTATTCCGCATCAAATTTATATGATGGGTGACAAGCGGCTGGCGCTATTCCGGCTGCATAAGCATTATCTTAGCAGTTTCTTAATTATATTAATGACTACAGGTTTGACATAATTGCTCTAACAGAAACGTGGCTAACAGAGAACGACTCAAATGTAGCTTTTAGCATACCAGGATACAAACTGATTAGAACTGACAGGGATGGCAGAGGCGGTGGTGTGGCGTTTTACATCAAAAATACTCTCCAATTTAAAAAAGTTGAAATTGACTTCGATTCTCATAACCTGTTCGAATATATAAGTATCACCATGAAAATAAGGAATAACAGTTATTTAATAACTTGCATATACCGCCCACCCTCTCAAAGCGCCGCCCAATTTGTTGACAGTATCGAGGAACTTTTTGCACAATCGATTCCTTTTTATGATTATGCTTTAATTACAGGAGATATGAACATAGATTTTTTGGAGGAGTCACCTCCAAAAACCAGGCTTGAAAATCTTTTTCATACTTTCAATCTTTCACAAATTATCCAAGAGCCTACCCATATAAATTTAAATGAAAACAGGTACTCTTTAATCGACTTATTTGCTGTAAGCGATAGTCTTCATTATCTTCAATCACACTCAATCCCAGTATCTGAGTCGTTGTCCAACCATAATATTATTTGTGCCTTATTCAATATACCAAAACAGGGAAAGGAAACTAAATTTCTTCAATTTCGGAATTACAGTAATATTAATATAGATAGATAGATAGATAGAATCGTCTTTATTTTAAACTCGGCGAAGGTCAGCATTGCTGTTTGCTTAACCGAGCATGCATAATAAGTTTACAAAATATGATAATTATTACAATAAAAAAAGAAAAAACCTATTCTAAGTTACATTAAGTTAAAATAAATGCGAAAACAAAAATGAATGCAGAATTTATCAATCCTCTAACAAAAAAAGGGAATACTTATTTTATCTCAAAATGAATTTTTATGTATATCTGCTCAGCAAAAACTTTCGGTAATTAGATCTAAACGAATGCATACTTAAGCCATCAAACCTATTGCACAAGTCCATATTATAAATTTTAGGAGCCATATAAGAGAAACTTCGTTGAAACAAGGCTGTGCGGTGTTTGGGTAAATTTAAGTAATTGTTATAACGAGTGTTTCGACAGTGCGTCGAATGTCGAAAATTAAGCTTTTCGCGAAGATATAGGGGAACACCTCGCAGAAGTAATCGATATAAAAAACACGCAAAATGAAATTTTTCTCTGTCCGCCATTGTAAGCCATTTTAACTCAGGCAATTTATATCTAACATGGTCTCTTGCACGCAATCCGTAAATAAAACGAATACATGAGTTCTGAACCCTTTGTAATCGCTTTTTACATATAACATCTAAACATGGTCCATAAACATAATTACAGTAGTTAGCTTGAGAGAGAACGAGTGCAGCACACAGTGATTTTTTCAGTTTAGGGCGTAATATCTGTTTATTTTTATATAGATTTCTCAAAGAGAGAAAGGACTTTTGGATGACTTTTCCCACCTGGCTTCTAAATCGCAATTTGCTGTCGAAAATAACACCCAGATTTTTACACTCCCTCACGACCGGAATTACGGTACCAGCCATAACCAAGTCCAGGCTCTCTGCTGCCCACTCACTGTCAGGTCCAAAATAAATCGCTAGCGATTTATTGGGATTTAATTTTAAGCCATTACTATGAGAATAATTATAAACTGAATTTAAACACTGTGTGAGCTTATCTTTTGCCTCAATAGCACTGTGCTTGTTAAAACTGATTCGTAGTTGAGTGTCATCAGCATATCTCTGCATGTCGCAATCCTTGACAAACTGGCTCATATCTATTGTGTAGATTACAAATAACAACGGCCCCAGAATTGAACCCTGCGGCACTCCCATTCCTATAGTTTTACTCCTAGAACGATTGTTTTCTATGTGTACAAATTGAGACCGATTTGCTAAATAATCTTTAAAGAAATTCACCGAGGATTCATCGAAGCCAAAAGAACGAAGCTTGGCACATAACAGCCTATGGTCAAGCGTATCAAATGCCTTGCTATAATCGAGCAGTACCAGGGCCGAGGTTTCACCTCGATCTGCAGCCGCGATGATATCGTCCAAGACCTTTAGCAAGACACATGCCGTACTATAACCTTTACGAAAACCGGATTGAGACGGGGAAAACAAGTTATTTTCATTAAAATAATTGACAGTTTGCTCATAAATAATTTTTTCTAACACCTTAGACAAAACAGATAATAAACTAATAGGTCTCAAATCGGACACGTTCCTTGGATTATTTATTTTAGGCAACGGCACAACCATAGCGACTTTCCAACAACGTGGGAACACAGAACTGTCTAAACACATATTAAAAATATGAACTAAGAACGGCAAAATGACTGGACAGCACAGTTTAATCATTAGGAGTGACAGACCATCGGCCCCGGATGCATTTGATTTTTGTTGGGATATGGCACTCTGAACTTCCGCTTCCGTGACATGCAAAATTTTAAACGTAGAGGCTGCTCGAACCTGTTGATAGGATTTAACTAATTCCTCATCAACAGGTGGCGCTATACTTTTTACCGACTCTATAAAAAAATTATTGATACGTTCAGGACTCTTCAAATTGTTAGGCAGGCTTCTAACACTTTTACCCCTGTTGTACACATTTAAATCATTTAAAGCGCGCCACATTTCTTTTTTACTGTGATTTTGTGCAACAAAATCCAAGTAGTTTTTCTTTTCATCACGGACAGCACGGGTAAATAAATTTCTCATCTCTTTATAAGCCTCCCAATCCCGAACAGAGCGGGTTTTTTTGTACTTCGACATCAATCTGTTACGCTCCTTTTTCATAATTTTCAAGACGTCGGTAAACCAGGGAGCCTTTGGCTTCGTGACCCGGACCCGATATAAGGGGGCATGTTCATCAAATAATAGTAATATTTTCCCGGTGAGCAATTCTACTTTACTGTGCAAGCACTGCGTATCATAAATGTCAGCCCAATTAGTATTCATCAGATCAGCATTGAACAACTCGACGTCAAAGTACTTGAAATTCCTAAACTCTACCATTTTTGGCGGCCTAGGAGGAGCCTTACAATTAACTTTACAAAATGTAAGCTGATGGTCAGTAACATCATGCATATCTATGTGCTCAACATCGCCATCTAGCAAATCTTTATTAGACAGGATAATTAAGTCAATAAGGCTACTCTGCCCACCAGAATAGCGGGTTGGAGCGGCAACAACCTGGCACAGGGAGTAAGCAGCAAGAAAAGCATCAAACGTGTTGACGGAACCATTACAGCCCAGAAGATTGATGTTCATGTCACCCATCATTATAATTTCATCAGATACTGGGATAACTGAGGACACGGCACTCTCCAAAGAATCAAACACACTAATCAAATTACTTTTAGGAGGGCGATAAAATACACCCAACCCAAGGTTAATGCCACCCACTTTTATGGTAAGCCACAACTGCTCAATAGACTCATTTAGTTCCCCAGTATCAACCTTACCCACAGGCAAATCATCCCTTATATAAACTCCGACTCCGCCTCCCCGTGAACCCCGATCCACTCTGAAAAACTTAAAACCATCCATAGATAAAGCACTGTCGGGTATATCCCGCGAAAGCCACGTTTCTGATACTCCTAAAATGTCCAATTTCAGGTTAAATATTTTATCTTCTAAACTGTTTTTGCTGGGCAAAAGTGAACGTATATTTACATGACCTATTTTTAGATTATTTACGTTAATTGTGTCCTTCATAAAAGAAACAAAAACAATACTGTATTAATCTACTCTAAATATCTATATAAAAAAAAAAGAAAGAATTAGAAATCGCTATCGTAAATAAATATACTTATTTAAGCTAAAAGTTCATTTAGGATATTTTCATTGTTTATGAGGATAGGTTTATCGCCATCGTTTTTACGAACCAACACCTTGCCGTGACGATGCCAAACATACTTGTAGCCCACTCCTTTCAGACCTTTTGCCCTCTTGAAAAGACTATAATTTTCTTTAGTTAGCTCTTCATCGATAAAAATTGGTGCTTCAGATGTGCCTAAACCACATATGGCAGGGGAAATTTTTCCTTTTTTAGAGCGCGCTGTTAAAATACTATCTTTAATTTCGGCATCCTTGCAGGTAACTATTATTTTAATACCATTTTGTGAGTTAAACTGGCGGATGGAATTAAAGTCGTTCGGCGAAACGGGAATGCTTAGAGAAGCACAAAGTTTGACTAAATCGGCTGGAGATGCCTTGCCACTATTGTCGTTCAGTGGAAGACCAGATATACATAAGTTTTGTTTAATTTTGCTAGAATTTTGGTTGTTGAGAACAGTTTCGAGCTTCTGTACTTTTTCCTTCAAAATTTGATTGTCTTTTGATATTTCAGCAAACATCTCGGACATTATCTTGTTGCGTTTTCTGTCGTCCTCGTATTTTTCATTTATGAAGTCCATAGCCCTTTTAACATCCCTTACTTCATTTTGAAGCTCTTTAATCATATCTTTTAGTTCGTTCATATCAACCCCATTAGTTCGGGGCGGCGAAAGAAAGATTGACTGACGCCGTCTAGTACTGACTTGCGCCTCGCAACCCTCGCAAGTCCAAGGAGTTTTCTCCGACTGCATGAGCCGAGCATCTACTTCCGAAACTTTTCCACATTCAAGGTGAAAAAACTCGTCACAGTGACCACATTTTAGTTTAATGCGCTTGCCAATGTTCTTGCGACAGGCTTTACATAATTTGCTAACCATTCTTGTTTTGATCTAAATTGGAATTTTACAGCCGTCTGGCAACCGCGCCAAAATTTTGGTCGAGACAGCAGGACCCACTCTAGGGTTCAAAGTTCGAAACAATGTACACGAGGTGCAAACGATGTTATTTTAAACCAAATATCTGACTGAAACACATGGAGTAAACTCGCCAGTATGCTAACAGGCCACTAAGCAATCTGTGGAGTAATCGGGAACTTTTAGTTTTCGCTACAACTTTCAAAAAACCGGTTTTTAATACGGAACAATATCAACACCATTTGCTAGCGACGTTGCCACTTCACATCCATGGAACTGTTTTATAGCGACGCTGGTGAAATTGAATGGCATCGTATTTATAACAAGCCAAATGTAAACGATAAAATAAATTTCCTTAATAATAATATCCTGGGTCTATTAAATAAACATGCTCCCATTCGTACTAAAAAAATAATTGATAAACCATTTATTCCGTGGATAACTGACAATATAAAATTATTAATTAAACTTAGAGAGAAGGCTCATCGAAAATACCTAAAAAATAGAACACCCGCTCGTCTACAGTACTATAGAGAACTACGAAATTTTACTAAACACTCCATAATCAGAGAAAAAATTACGTATTTTACTCAGCTATCCTCAAAAAAAGGGAAAGAATTTTGGGACACTTCAAGAAAGCTTAATCTGACTAAAAATAAAAAAAAAACCGAACTACCAGAAGAAATTTCAAATGCAACTGATGTAAATAATTACTTTCTTTCATGCACCGCGCAAACAGAGACGACCTCCTTAAACAAAATTAATTTTTATAATTCAAACAGACATCCTAATGTTAAAAGCGACCTTGACTTTAATTTAATTGATAAAAACTCGCTTATACTAATTTTAAATAAAATAAATACAAATGCTGTAGGCGAAGACCATATATCTATAAAGGATTTAAAAATTTGTCTGCCTTTTTGCATTGATCCACTAATAAATATTATAAATAGTTGTATCTTAGATAAAACTTATCCAGAAATTTGGAAAAAAGCAGTTTTAATTCCATTGCCAAAAATCCCAGATCCAAAGGGATTGAAAGACCTAAGGCCAATTAGTATTTTATCCGTTATTTCAAAATTAATAGAAAGACACTTATATACTAACCAAATACTAATGCATGCAAATACCTTTAATCTTATTCCAGATTGTCAATCGGGGTTCCGACAAAACTTTAGTACTACTACCAGTTTAGTTAGTCTTTTGGATAACGTTCGTTTTAATGACGACAAAAAAAAGATCACTTGTTTAACCCTATTAGATTTTAGTAAAGCATTTGCCACTATTAGTCACAATATGTTACTAGCAAAATTACATTACTACGGTTTTTCCGAAAATTCGATAAAATTTTTTAAAAGTTTTCTTTCAGATAGAGGTTGTTGTGTTGCTGTCAAAAGGAATGATAATGTTGATAAATCAGACTTTCTTCCCATCTCCAGTGGCGTACCACAAGGTTCAATCTTATCGCCTTTGTTATTCTCCCTGTATGTCGCTGATATGAAGGAATGTGTTCAGTTTGCTAAAATCCAGCAGTATGCTGATGATTCGCAAATATATATTTCCTTTGCAATTGAAAATCTACAAAGGTCCCAAGAAAACCTAACATCGGATTTAAATAAAATTAACCAGTTCTCAAAAGATCACAACTTAAAACTGAATGCTTCTAAAACACAAGCTTTAATTTTCAGTAGCGATAAAAATAAGAGACAATTGGCATCAAATAATTTTAAAGTTTATACAGGTGACGATCAAATTTCACTAGTAAAAGAGGCAAGAAATCTTGGAGTAATTTTTGACTCACTGCTTAGTTTTGAACCTCATATTAATAACAAATTGAAAGTAGCATATCTGCGTCTTAAAACACTTTATCGCATGAAAAAATACCTTCCGTCCACAACAAAATATTTTCTTTGTGAAAGTTTAGTTATTTCTTTGCTTGATTACGGAGACTGTTTACGGTGATTCATTATCGTGCCAGGTCTCTAACAAAATTCAAAAACTGCAAAACAGCTGTATGCGATTCTCTTTTAATATACCTTATAGAAATCATATAACACCGTATTTAAATAATAAAAATATCCTAAACATGAAAAACAGAAGACGTTATCATATGCACCTACTTGTTTATAAAATTATTAAATCCGGTAAACCACCCTACCTAAGCAATGTTTTAAATTTATTTACGCATAACCATGTGACAAGAAACACACATATTTTTCAAATACCTCATCATAGAACATCAAATTTTCAAAGATCATTTAGCTATGTGGCTCCGCAATTATGGAATGAGCACCCCAATTATGTCAAAAATTTATCTTTTAAAAAGTTCTCCAATTATATTAAACAAACCTTAATGCAACAACAACGGAATGCCGTCTAATTTCTCTCTTTGTTATGCACGCCTGTTCGATACCCGCTCCGTCGCTCCCCACCTCTGCTCCCGCTGGCGCGCGCCTGTCTCCCTGCGTTTCATCGCCTTGCACCTGGACAAACTATAGTATTAGAATGCATTTTGTATGTGGTCAATGGGATTAAGACTATTATTACTTCTCTATTATCAGACCAATTGCCGTTTATATTATATTAAATTTAAAATTCACAGTAAGTGGGACTGGGCTATGCCTTGCGTGCCAAATGGTATGCACGGCACCATCGGTTCATCAATAATCGCAGCTCAGCCCCAATTTGTCTGCTTCAATAAGTTTATGCTTTTTTAATCTAATTATGTAAATTGATTGCTGACAAATAAAATGTTTTGTATTTGTATTTGTATTTGTATTAAGCATATTCAAGTGATATTCGAGCCAAGAATTTTAGCACTTTTATTTTTAAGAATATTTGTTTTTTTAATAATAGTTCTATATTTTTGGTTATTTTTCTATTTTTTAATTTCTTCTGATAAAAAATACAACATCCTATCGCTATATCTCATACTTTTTTTAGTGACAAAGGTAGATAGATAAATCAGGGACTGATTCGTTTCTTTTCACTCACATGCTATTGAAAGATTTTAGCATTACAGTCCATTTATTTTACATATTATCAAAAAAAAACTTTCAAATTTCATTCAGCTGCTTCGATAATAGGTAACCCATCCGATTTAAGAAAATACCTATTTCCTATTATACCTGTACTCGAATTGTACCTGTAACCGACAACCGAGATTCCAAACGCGACAGTGCGCCGTAACCCGTCACGGTGCCAGCGGAATCGGAATAGGTATATCTGATACCTGGTAATATATAGGTACACGGAATAGGTGGGTGATACCTATTCCAAAAGAACAGGTCCAGTTCCACTGTAACAACTCTACGAAAAATATTTCAACGTATTTACACTAATTTAGGCGAAAGGGGTAGCTTTTATACTAAGAATCCTGGTGGCAGACCAAAAACTGTAACGGTAGAGCAGGAAGAGGAGATTTTGGTTCGTATTGCGGACGATCCCTGTTTAATAATAATAATAATAATAATAATAATAATATTTATTTGTGCCAGTAAACAATAAACAGTGTAAAAAGTAACAATATAATATCATGCATAAATATTTTACAAAAATGAATAACAATAGTAACACACTAGGTAGTTGGCACAAAAAGGTAGAATTTTGATTATATATAATCATTCTTCCAACTCCACCCCGATTAAATAATTTTTACAATAAGTTTTAAAAGTTGAAAAAGTAAAATATTTTAGATAGAATAATATAATATAATAAGCAATAGACGCTTGGAAGCTGCTACTACAATAAGTAAATCAACTGTATCACGAATTGTTTGGACAGAAAAACTGTACCCTTACCATTTTACGCCTACACAAAATTTATTGGAAAATGATTTACCAGCCAGAATGGAATTCTGTCAGTTTTTATTAAATAAAAAAATGAAAACCCGACATTCCTAAAAAACATATTATTTACTGATGAGGCGACGTTTACCAGATGTGGAATCTTTAACTGGAGAAACAGTCATTATTATGCTCTTGAAAATCCACACCTGGATAGAGAAAGACATTTTCAGCATGAATTTTCAGTGAATGTTTTGTGCGGTATCATTGACAATTACTTGATAGGCCCATTTGAACTTCCGCAAAGACTTAATGGTGATGCATATTTGAACTTCTTAGAAAATTACCTAATTAATCTGTTAGATGATGTTCCTTTAAGCATAAGGCTAAATATGTGGTTTATGCAAGATGGAGCACCACCTCACTTTTCACTTGTAGTTCGGAATCATCTTAATCAACGTTTTCCACATCGGTGGATTGGTCGCCGTAGTGAATTTCCTTGGCCTCCTCGCAGCCCAGATATTAACCTGATTGGTTTTTATTTGTGGGGCCACATGAAGCCAATAGTTTATAAGGATGAAATTAATACACATGATGAGCTTTTAGAAAAAATTCAGGAAGCCGGTAATGTGATTAAAAACAATCAAGAAACCTTCCCAAAAGTAAGACGTTACTTTCTTAAAAGTTTAATAAAATTTATTGAGGTAAACGGTGGCCACTTTCAACATCTACTAAAGTGAGCTTGCTTGTTTTAACTGCATTGTTTTTAATTTATTGCACTGTGTTAATTGAAATATGAATTTAATTACTTTGATTTTTTTATGTATTGTGATGTTTAAACGGAAATATCTCGAAAACGGTTAGAGATATCAAGATCGATCAAGCATACCTTTTTAGCTTAGAAATAACCCTTCTTTGAGAAGCTTGGATTGAAACGTACCTAATATTACAGGTAAGAAAAAAAAGCACAAGATTATTAAACTCAGTGTATGTAACTAGCGCCCTCTATTGTTCACAGATTCTTATTTCTCACCCATGAAAACATAATAATGCCAACTTTCAATTCGATACATCGAACCGTTTTCCAATTATGGCTTATTTTCCAAAATAAACTTTTACTTTCAACACCCTGTATCTCTATAACGAGTACCATTTCGAAAAAACTTATATAACTTAATCGGTCTAGTTTGATGTCTAGTATCTCCAGTTGCTCTATGGCCCATTAGTTACGGGACACCCTGTATATCATCATGACGTCACACTTTTTTGAGACACCTAATCAAAAATATTTTCCTGAAATACGCCCTAGGATACAGGTAAAGTCTGCAAAATATCAAAATCCTAATTTAACTGATAACTGATCTACAGAAGACGGGAAGTGAGCTGCAGGACCCTGTATGTCCCAAATTCGATCACCATTGGGATCTCCACACAAATAAATAATATTGTTACCTCTGTGGATCTCTAGTGCCTTTAACGTAGAGATGTGGGTAAATGGTAAATTTTAGAAAATTATGAGAACCAACTTAGAAATTTCCAATAACTGAAAATTACCGAATCGGGATTTATTATTTAGTGAACTTATTTTTGATAATATCGAAAAATAAATTGTACATTCTAAGAGCATTTTCTCAAAACCTTTCAGGTGAATATATGATCATCAAAACCAAGTCAAAATTTTTAAGTACAGAACAGCGATTATCGCATATTTTTTAAAAGCTATCTGCCTCCCGAATGCTACCATGTATCACACTTATTACAAATAATTCAACCGCTGACCCCAATACAAATTCGATATCTCTCTCTCTCTCTCTCACTCTCTCTTAAATCTTTTTGTACGTATAATTATACCTAACATATTTAACCTAGTAAGTGTATACAAAGAACGGATATATCCCCAAATATTTTGTATTATAAAATTTAATCGGAAATCTATCAACGATATAGATCCTTGGGCATCCTAAAGACATTTCGTATTAAAACATATGCAAATATCGTTAGAACGTTAAAAAATGCTGCCACAGGCTTCTTAAGAGTGCGGAGTTATATACGGTATATACTTTTGGGCTTCCTAATAACCATACATTTTAGCGGGACTCGTAACAACTTAGATGTCTAAAAATAAATGTATCTCCTATAAACCTAATACTAGGAAAGGTAAACATTTTGTTTCACATTAAAACATACATTCCTTGGATATACAGCCGTAGTCGCAATTTTAGAGTGGGCTGCCCCTCACACATATATATATATATATATATATATATATATATATATATATATATATATATATATATATATATAATTATATATATATATATCTATATATATATATATATATATATATATATATATATATATATATATATATATATATATATATATATATATATATATATATACAGTGACCGGCAAAAAGTTCGCAACATATGGGAAAAATTTTTATTAGGTGAGTATTGGAAAAACTTTTCCGGGGGATCGGTTCTGCATGTCCGATAACCTAAAAATCGATTTTGACATACGTCACGTGACCACTGGTATAGCGTCAAATTAAAAAAAAATTGTTAATTTACAAAAAGTGAGGTTAGTTGACGAGATATCAAAAAAAGTTATTTGAAAAAATTGCTTAGAATTAAATTCTAGGTCCTTGTGCAAAATTTTAAGATTTTATTTAAAAAAATTGGAAAACTCAATTTTTTTTAAATATTTTTTTATCGATTTACAAATTTCCAGTTTTTTTCGTTTAGATAGCTTGGCTAATGTAAAGCCCATGTATCTGGATGAAAATAAACGAATGTAGTAGTTTTTTCTACAATTGACAGGACAAAATTAAAAAAAACAGGGTTTCGCCGGACGCTAGGTGTTGCAACGATTTGTATCTAGCAGCAGTGTCAAAATTTTAGAGACATTTCAATAAGATTACATTGAGAAAACCTTAATCGTCTTAAATATATCTGAAGTTCGACTTTTTGTAAAGTTAAGGGGAGTAAAATAGATAATAAACAAAAAATTACCTGTTTATTTAATCGAAATTTCATAAACGAAAACCAATGTAAGAAAAACTTAAAAGTAGTCAAATTCTGTACTAACAACATAAAAAATCATTGTTTTTCCTTGGGTGCACAAAATTTAAAACTCAGTATGACCACCATTTCTCTCCATACATACTATTGTTCTCGAGCGCAACTCTCGATTAACATTTCGGAGCATTTTATGATTTATTTGCAATACACAATTTCTAATGACATTCTCTAAATTTTGTATATTCCTAAAGGGTCGATGTTTGTACACAGAGTTCTTTAGGTATCCCCCACATAAAGAAATCTAACGGAGTCAGATCTGGTGATCTCGCAGGCCACGGATTTTCAGAAAACCGTCCTATCCACTGGTTTCCAAATTCTTGATCCAGCCATCTCTTCACCTCATTTGTGGAATGAATGCTAGCTCCGTCTTGTTGAAAGTATAAATTTCTTCTTTCGGCTAATGACAAATTGTCTAAAAAGTCAGATATCTCAGTTTGTAGAAATTCTAAATATCGTTCTGAATTTAAATTGTCTCTAAAGAAAATAGGTCCCACTATTCTGAGGTTGAAAATTCCGCACCACACATTAACCTTAAAACTATATTGGTCTTTACTCTGAATTACAAAGTCTGGGTTTTCGGTGGCCCACCATCTACAGTTTTGTGAACTGACGGTTCCGTTAGAGGTAAATGTAGCTTCATCCGAGAAAAGAACGTTCTTTGGGAAATTAAAATCTTCCTCAATCATACCCTGGAACCAGGCACAAAAATCGAAGCGGGCGTCATAATCCCTATCTTTTAATACTTGTACAAATTTAGGTTTGTACGGATGAAATTTGTTTCTTTTTAATATCCTCCGCACAGATCTTTCGTGAATGTTAGTGATCTCCGATATTTGACTAACTGCTAATTGGGGTGTTTCTGTGATCGACAAACACACATCCAGAGAACCTTCGTCACCTGTTACCGGTTTTTCATGGGAAACTTTATACTGATTTTCTACCGATCCCCGTTTCTTTAAATTTATTGACTAGACGAGATACTGTGGAATAATGGAGGGATTTATCGGGGTGCCTCTCATTAAAAATTGCTGCTGTTTCTCTATGGCTTTTGTAATTATCTCCAGAAATTAAAATAATTTCTATCTTTTCCTGAAGAAGTAGTGTGGGTGCCATTTTAAGGAATAAAATATTAATAAACTTATGTAAAATATCAAACTTAGTAAGATGCGAGACATAAACCAATGACATAGGTTGAAATCAAACAAATTATAATTTGTTTGACATTTTTCTGTTGTTTTTAACCTACTAGATTATTTGGTTGTTTTAATTTCAGAGCCTGCTTTGGTAGTTTTAAGTACAACTAAATAGACCTGGTTGTTAAATTTATGTGCGAAAAATCTTAATAAAATCTTGATACAGTCATTTCATTAGATTCAAACCATTGCAACAGCGAGCGTCCGGCGAACACCTATTTTTTCGATTTTGTCCTGTCAATTGTAGAATTGTAGATCTGACTCCGTTAGATTTTTTTATGTGGGGATACCTAAAGAACCCTGTGTACAAACATCGACCCTTTAGGAATATACAAAATTTAGAGAATGTCATTATAAATTGTGTATTGCAAATAAATCGTAAAATGCTCCGAAATGTTAATCGAGAGTTGCGCTCGAGAACAACAGTATGTATGGAGAGAAATGGTGGTCATACTGAGTTTTAAATTTTGTGCACCCAAGGAAAAACAATGATTTTTTGTGTTGTTAGTACAGAATTTGACTACTTTTAAGTTTTTCTTACATTGGTTTTCGTTTATAAAATTTCGATTAAATAAACAGGTAATTTTTTGTTTATTATCTATTTTAATCCCCTTAACTTTACAAAAAGTCGAACTTCAGATATATTTAAGACGATTAAGGTTTTCTCAATGTAATCTCATTGAAATGTCTCTAAAATTTTGACACTGCTGCTAGATACAAATCATTGCAACAGCTAGCGTCCGGCGAAACCCTGTTTTTTTTTTAATTTTGTCCTGTCAATTGTAGAAAAAACTACTACATTCGTTTATTTTCATCCAGATACATGGGCTTTACATTAGCCAAGCTATCTAAACGAAAAAAACTGGAAATTTGTAAATCGATAAAAAAATATTTAAAAAAAATTGAGTTTTCCAATTTTTTTAAAAAAAATCTTAAAATTTTGCACAAGGACCTAGAATTTAATTCTAAGCACTTTTTTCAAATAACTTTTTTGATATCTCGTCAACTAACCTCACTTTTTGTAAATTAACAATTTTTTTTTTAATTTGACGCTATACCAGTGGTCACGTGACGTATGTCAAAATCGATTTTTAGGTTATCGGACATGCAGAACCGATCCCCTGGGAAAGTTTTTCCGATACTCTCCTAATAAAAATTTTTCCCATATGTTGCGAACTTTTTGCCGGTCACTGTATATATATATATATATATATATATATATATATATATATATATATATATATATATATATATATATATATATATATATATATATATATATATATATATATATATAGATATATATATATATATATATATATATATATATATATATATATATATATATATATATATATATATATATATATATATATATATATATATATATATATATATATATATATATATATATATATATATATATATATATATATACATACCCAATGCATGATACGAAGCCCAGCACATACTGCAGGTGAGGGGCAGCCCACTCTAAAATATATTCAAGAAATTTGTGTTTTAACGTTAAATAAAATGTTTACCTGTGTTAGTATAATAGGTTTATATGAGATGCATTTCTTTTTAGATATCTTAGATGTTACGAGTCCCGCTAAAATGTACGGGTATTAGGAAGCCCAAAAGTATATACCGTATATAACGCCCCACTTTTAAGAAGCCTGCGGCGTTGCCACAGCATTTTTTCACGTTCTATCGATTTTTGCATATGTTTTAAATGTCTTTAGGATGCTTTTTGATACATTTCCGATTATACGAAGCCCACACATTTTATAATACAAAATATTTGACGATATATCAGTTTGTTGTGTATACTTACTACATAACAGTCTGGAGGTTGTCGTGCCCGGATTGGCTGGGATGGCCGGCACCCTGTCGCGTGGCAGATAACCAATGAGGCGGGCCGTGCCACGCGCTAACGGAAATAAGTGACTCGGTCTTTACTTTCGACAAGATGTAAATTATGTCAGTGGTATAAAACCTGATCCAGAGGGAATAGGGAAAAGCTAGTTCTTCATTTAAATCTAGGTGGTTTTTCCCCATTTTTCCACTTAAAACAAACGAGCAATAACTTAATTAACTAAAATAATAGAAACCAAACAATTTTAAGCTATGCAACGCAGTTCTCTTATACCTTGAATGGACTCCTGGAACAATGGTTACATAATCATTCTGCAGTCATTCTGGTCTCCCCTAGAGGCAACATCAGTTCTCAGTTCCACTGGACTATTCGTGGGTAGGGACGGTCACGCAACAAGCCCACGAAAACTTTTGAACATACATATGTTCATGTGTAGTATATTGCATGTTGTATTGTATACACATGTAATGACAGGGACAAAGTGACATATTATTAAGATTATTTCACTCATACGTTAAAAGTCCCGTAAGATGAGTAAAGTTTTTTAAAATTACAGCGATAATTTTTTGACGTTACGTCAATTAAAAAAAATTACACCGATAATTTTTTCCTGTCATTTTCTTGGTTGTTATATTAATTTCGATACAAACAAATGGCTTGCAATTGTTATAAACCCGTAGTTACTGTTAGCAACCGTCGGCATGATTTGTAAATTAGTTGTTTGTATCAACATTTTAAAGGTTTTTCGAAAAATTTCGTAAAAATGAATCGTTTCGGAACTGCTACAGAAGAAGAAATTAACAAAAAGCCATCAAAATGTTACTCACAATTACCACGGCTGTAATTTCTATTATACAATAAATAATAAATAAATTTTAGTTTAATTTAAAAGTAAGGTTTCTTGTTTAAATTGTTTAATAAATATTCAATTCATATTTTTTGTGTTTTCATTCGTGAAATAATCCCTAAATACCACTCGAGCATTTTGTGATTTCATTCGTGAAATAATCCCCTAAATACCACTCGAGCTTTAAAATTACTGATAATTTTTCACTCTTACGTGTTTTCTTTGCAAATTTCACTCGTCCTGCGGACTCGTGAAATTATAGAAAACACGCAATCGTGAATAATTAGCGGTAATTTTTAAGCTCTCGTGGTATTATCCCCGATAATAAATAAATTTGAAAGTAAAGTAGTTCAAATATGTCAGGGATTATATGTACGTACAAAAAGATTTAAGAGAAAACGAGAGAGAGAGAGAGAGAGAGAGAGAGAGAGAGATGCATATATCGAATTTGTATTGGGGTCAGTGGTTGACCTATTTGTATCAAGTGTGATACATGGTTGCATTCGGGAGTTAGACAGCTTTTAACAAATATGCAATAATCGCTGTTGTGTACTTAAAATTCTTTTGATGATGATATATTCACCTGAAAGGTCTTGAGAAAATGCTCTTAGAATGTACAATTTATTTTTTGGTATTAGCTCTGTTCGCAGAAGAATCACAAACCAGTCAGAGCCAATGAAATTACTGGAAACCAGTTGGCAAACTGTCATGTTACCAAATAACTGAAACTTGATTGGTGCTGATCGGTTTGTGATTGCTCTGCGAACAGAGCTATTAGCAAAATAAGTTCACTAAATAATAAATCCCTATTCAATAATTTTCAATTATTGCGAGTTTCTAGCTGGATCTCATAATTTTCTAAAATTTACCATTTAACCACATCTCTGCATTAAAAGCAATAAAGATCCACAGAGGTAAGAATATTTATTTGTTTGGAGATCCCAATGGTGATCGAATTTGGGACATACAGGTTCCTGCAGCTCACCTCCCGGCTCCTGTAGATCAGTTATCAATTACCTCTCTAATAAGTTTTGCATGCTCCTTTTGTCTAGATGTCGTCGTTCCGGATAACGCTGTGCATAAACTCGACCTGCCAAAAAAAATCAGTTCGTTTCGCATTCCCTAATATGAAAATCATATCTATGACCTCTACTCGGTTGTACTCCATGACAAAAAATAATACTTGAATGTAAACAGCTTAAATAATTAATAACAGTGTTTCAAACTTTTGCATTACTAAACTCAAAATATGATTTTGCCACTTTAATAAACTTTAATGTCAATAAATTGTTTTTCAAAGCCACCTTCGATTTTTATTCATTAAAATTGCTATTGCAATAAATAAGAAAATGAGTTTTCGGCGAATAACTTTTAATGTGTTAGGAATTGCGACAGGGTTGTAATTAGAAAAATGTTTGATTTTTTATTCCGCATCGAATGACATAAAGTTATACAGGGACTCCAATTGAAAATAAGAAAAATAAAGTGCTTTAAAATTTGAAAAAGTTTGACACTAAATTTTGAACACCCTGTATATTTCGATTTAATCAAACTTGGGTAACGAGACCGCCAGACCTCACTATTAATGTTTAAAACCAGTGGTGCAAAACTGATTTTTTTTGTTTTTACTTTTTTTCGCTCATATCCCCGAACCGATTTCAATAAAACTTTAGGGGTATGTAGGTAACCATAAGAGGCACCCAAATAAGCAACAAGATATGTGGCATGCAGTCTAAAAAATATATCTTCATGACGTCACACTTTTTTGGGACACCCTGTATAATGAAAAATATTTTTATGAAATGCGCCCTAAGTAAAGCCTGCAAAATATAAAAATCCTAACTTAATTAATAACTGGGCTACAGAAGACGGGAGGTGAGTTGGAGAACCCTGTATATATATACAGGGACAAACGAAAACTGAAAAAAATATACTTGTCCAGTTTGGGATGCGATATAAAATATTTCACAATACATTAATATTAAGCTGCTTGATAGTTTAAATAATACCTCTTGTATAAAGCACGCTACTACGCTGGTAGGTATCACAGTATATGAGTATGATCTGTATATTTTAAAGAAAAACATTATTCGTTTGTGACTCCATTTTATAAAAAATGATGATGCAACGAAACTTATTCGTAAATTTGACTCTTATTATAGTATATAAATATAGATATATAAATAAACTGGTCAACAAAAAAATCGGCAAAAGCGATTTTAACTCGACTTTTCGAACTGCTATAACTTTTTAAAAACTTAACTTTTTTGAGAGCGGTTTTCGGATATTGATAGCTCGTCTTGCCCAGATTAAGTGTCAAGAAGTGATTTTGCAATGGAAGTGACATTTTCATGCTATACAGGGTAATTAATAAGGTAATGTAAAACTACTAAAAGTTTAGGTGTGTGCCATATTGCCAAAAATTTTTTTTTGGTCATTCCAACATAGCACGTTAGTAAGCTGGTATCAATATCTCCAGATGTATTCGCCGGAATTTCAATTAATGGTCTCTGGCGAAAAATACAGGAGAAAACAAAAAAAGCATACAAATTTTGGTAGTGTCATTTTTAAAACGCTGTAGCTGGAAAACGGATTGATAGACTTTGTCGGGCTTTTAGGTATTGAAAGCCCTTTCGTGTGGTGTTTTATCTAAAAGACATTTTTTTTCAAGGTCAAAATGTTTGCGTTGTATAGGGGCGAACTAAAAAGTAAATGAAAACCATTGTAAAAAATGATTTTTTTTAATTTGTGAAAATTGAGCAGTATGTGTTTGTTTCCTTCCAAAATGAGGGCGTTTTGTCCACCTCCCGGTTAGTTATACAGCGTGTCCAGAAACCATCTTAACAAATCGGAAACATTTTATTTTTGCCTTTACAGAAAAAAAGTTATTCTTTATAAAAAGTTCTGCATCGTGAGAAAATCACATTGCGATTCAAAAATTTGATTTAAGACATACAGGGTGGCTCAAAAATGTAAAAGTCCTAATCCACGTGAAGCTAAAAAGACACAAATCCTTATTTAAAGCTAAACTGCCACTGCAAATATAGTAGAGGTAACTTTTATGTTAGTAAATTACGTTTGGAACCTACAAGAGGTCCCAAAAATAAAATAAATTTTTAATTATTGACTTTACAAAAAAGGTATCTTCATACAAAGTCAACATTGTGAAAACAGAGCATAATTATTCAAAAACATGATATAGGACAATACAGAGTGGCTTAAAAAGCTGAAAGACTCAATTTACGTAAAGTTAAAGAGACACCAAATCTTTATTTAAAGATAAACTGTATAGGTACTTTTTTGTAAAGTTGATAATAAAAAATTGTTTTTATTTTTGGGACCTCCTGTATATTCTAAACCTAATTCACTAACATAAAAAGTTAACACTAGTACATTTGCAGTGGCAGTTTACCCTTAAATAACGATTTTGTGTCTTTTCAGCTTCACATGGATTAGGACTTTTACATTTTTGAGTCACCCTGTATGTCTGAGATCAAATTTTCGAATGGCTATTCTATTTTCCCACCATGTAGAACTTTTTATGAGGGATTACCTTTTTTGTAAAGTCAAAAATAAAAAACGTTTCGCATTTGTTTAGATGGTTTCTGGACACGCTGTATAACTAATCGAAATTTGAGCAAAACGCCGTAGTTCTGGAAGAAAAAAAACGCTTACTGCGCAGTTTGCACAAATTAAAAGAAAACTTATTTTTAACAACACTTCATTTATTTTTTAGTTCACCCCTATACAACGCAAACATTTTGACATTGAACAAAAAACAGTTTATTAGGTAAAACTCTACACAAAAAGGGCTTTCAATTCCCAAAAAGCCCGACAAAGTCTATTAATCCATTTTCCAGCTACAGCGTTTTAAAAATGACGCTACCAAAATTTGTATGCTTTTTTTGTTTTCTCCTGTATTTTTCGCCAGAGACAATTAATCGAAATTCCGGCGAATACGTCTGGAGATATTGATACCAGCTTACTAACGTGCTATGTCGGAACGACCAAAAAAAATTATTGGCAATATGGCACACACCTAAACTTTTAGTAGCTTTACATTACCTTATTAATTACCCTGTATAGCATGAAAATGTCACTTCCATTGCAAAATCACTTCTTGATGCTTAATTTGGGAAAGACGAGCTATCAATATCCGAAAACCGCTCTCAAAAGAGTTAAGTTTTTAAAAAATTATAGCACTTTGAAAAGTCGGGTAAAAATCGCTTTTGCTGATTTTTTTGTTGACCAGTTTAGTTCAAAAGTGTATTTTTTAACTTTTTATTGAATTTGTCTTCTTACCGTCGTAGATATAAGTATATACCTCGTTAATACTTCATTTCTGTAACCGAACTTTTCTTGTCAACTTACTGTATTTTAAAACTTCTTTGAAATATGAGCAAGAACTGCGTAATATAAATCGGTCAGCACTGGAGGCACCGGAGATATATCACATATAGAAATTATTTCCAGTAAAATCAGCTATGCCCTTAGAAAGCCTTCGAAACAAACAATAATGTTAGTAAATATACCAAAAATAATAAAAACAAAACAAATAAAGATCAAAAACGCAGTGGTTATAAATTAAATTGTGGTTCATGTGAAAAAAGTTAGGCCAAAGAGGACATAACTTCAAAATTCGCATTTAAGCACATAAACGAGACTTTTTAAATGAAAAACATAATTCAGCATATTATTATGCAACCCATCTTTTGACGTATAATAATGATTTTAATGAAGATTTTAAAGTTAAAAATATAGAAAATAAAGGTAAAAAACTTTCCATGTTTCCAAGTCGGGTAAAAATCGCTTTTGCTGATTTTTTTGTTGACCAGTTTAGTTCAAAAGTGTATTTTTTAACTTTTTATTGAATTTGTCTTCTTACCGTCGTAGATATAAGTATATACCTCGTTAATACTTCATTTCTGTAACCGAACTTTTCTTGTCAACTTACTGTATTTTAAAACTTCTTTGAAATATGAGCAAGAACTGCGTAATATAAATCGGTCAGCACTGGAGGCACCGGAGATATATCACATATAGAAATTATTTCCAGTAAAATCAGCTATGCCCTTAGAAAGCCTTCGAAACAAACAATAATGTTAGTAAATATACCAAAAATAATAAAAAGAAAACAAATAAAGGTCAAAAACGCAGTGGTTATAAATTAAATTGTGGTTCATGTGAAAAAAGTTAGGCCAAAGAGGACATAACTTCAAAATTCGCATTTAAGCACATAAACGAGACTTTTTAAATGAAAAACATAATTCAGCATATTATTATGCAACCCATCTTTTGACGTATAATAATGATTTTAATGAAGATTTTAAAGTTAAAAATATAGAAAATAAAGGTAAAAAACTTTCCATGTTAGAATTCTTAGAAATTAACGAACTAAAAAAGAAAAACCAAATCTTAAATGACCAACAATTCACCATTATTAAACTTAATTTAATAAGTTGTTTTATTTGTTCTTGTTGTGTTATTAGTCAGTACTTTTGTTATGAATATTAGCAATAAAATTCACATGAATAAAAATATATCACTGTAAAATTGTGTTAATTAGATAACCAAAATTAGGTACAAAACTATTTAAGAACATTTCTCATTTGTAAGTTTGTTAGTCGCATTTGACGAAGTAGCAGTGCTACGAAACATGCCATGCATTTTTTAAATAAAAAAGTGAAAATCTTTCACAGTTTTCTCCTAGTGTAGAAGAATATTTGTATAATATTGTTTGGCCACCCGGTATACAATTACAGTATGTCACTTCCTTCATAGGTCCAATATGCTTGAATATTCCCACTCATGTCGGGTCTTTAAAAACAAGTGTACTACTTTTAAAGAAAAAAACATTATTATGAAAAACTCATATCATTCCTTTCAACTTTTCTCTCATTCCTCTCTTTATAACCCAACACATAGAGATTTAAACGATTATTAAAATCAAGAAAAGAATATAATAACGGCGATCTAAACAATGTTGCCAGTTTTAGAGGGCTTCTTATAATGCGCAAGACATACTGGGCTGGCTAAAATCGGTGTCATATATTAAGTACATATGCTGCTAAAGTCAATCTCCCCCTTCTGGCAAGTCGTTTGAACTAAAGGTACATGTTTTGAGATAATGTATCGATTTTATGAAGCCCCACAAAATTTTCTGAAATTCGCGTGGTAGTATATATATGGCATGGTTGTGCTTAACACATGCTAATTTTTTAAGAAGCCCGAACCGGGCTTCCTAAAACCACTGTGGGCTTCCTAGCATCTGCAGAACATGGTATTTTTGGCTTCTTAAAGGTGGTTTATATATATATATATATATATATATATATATATATATATATATATATATATATATATATATATATATATATATATATATATATATTATATATATATACAGGGTGTCTAAAATAGGTGATACCACTATTGCTATCTCCGAAACGGTAAAAGATACAAGGTCGGTTAAATTAGAGAAAATATGCCATTTTTAGTCTCTACTCATATTTCGTTTACGAAGTTGTCACATTCTCTACAGTTTCTTATCTACAGGGGATTTTTTAAAAATAGTCAAAAATTTAATTCTTAAATATCTCGAAAACTATTATAGCTAGAAAAAAATTGTTTTAACAAAAATCACATGATTTTTTACCCTCTCTAAAGTAACGTTATCGTTTTGTTTATATTATTTGTTTTTATTGAGTTACTGATACTAACTTGTTTTTTTCAAATACGGACCTGGACTTTTTGAAAGATTACTTCATACCCTTTACATCTGTTTATCACCTGATTATGTTTTTCGAAGTTTTGGTGAAGAATAGCATCATCAGGATATTCTACCAGTACGGACCTGGCCATTTTCAAGTAAATGCGCCATTTCCCAACCACAGAAACCAGAAACCATAGCGATAGGTTGTGAATTGTGCCTTAACATGGAAGATCCCACGTCCGTATTGTTAGAAAATCCTGATGATGTTGCTATTCTTTATCAAAACGTCGGAAAATATTTTCAAGTTACACACAGTTGTAAAGGGTATCAAGTATTCTTTCTAAAAATAGAGCAAAAAGTTCAGGTCCGTATTTGAAAAAAACAACTTAGTAACAGTAACTCAATAAAAACAAATGGTATAAACAAATCAATAACGTTACTTTATAGAAGGCCATAAATCGTGTGATTTTTGTTAAAACAATTTTTTTCTAACTATAATAGTTTTCGAGATATTTAAGAATTAAATTTTTGACTATTTTTAAAAAATCCACTGTAGATAAGAAACTATAGAGAATTTGGCAACTCCGTAAACGGAATATGAATATCGACTAAAAAAGGCACATCTTCTCTAATTTAACTGACATCGTATCTTTTACCGTTTCAGAGATAGCAATAGTGGTATCACCTATTTTAGACACCCTGTATATATATATATATATATATATATATATATATATATATATATATATATATATATATATATATTAGACTGTTTCAAAAAAATTGACTATTTTTTGTTTTCTTAAATATATCGAAAATATTGTTGGAAACGCCGAAATAAAAATACTGGTAAAGTTTGAGCCCTTAATATTAATTTTAAGGGGTGCCGCATCGCAAATTTCAATTTCCCATTTGATTAACATGGGAAAATTTTGTTTTCACACTTTGGAATTTTCTAGCTCGTTAACGGCTCGTCATATTTGTATGCCCATAACCTATTTTTGTATAGAATTTAATGCTCTACAATAAAGGTCCTGAGCAATTTTTTGATAAACTCACTCCTACAAAAGTAATTCAAGGTTATAGTTGAATTCATAATAATTTTTTAAAATTTTTCAATTTTACGACAAAATTATCGACTTTTTCGAAGAATCGGAAAAAATCGTAATTCTTTAGAATATGAACGAAATTTACATTATAGTGGAGATAACTCGCAAAGCTTACAAAATTTTTGAAAATTAATAAAAGACGATTTGTAAAAAAGGAAAAGATCTACAAAAAAGGCATGATAACATTTTTCGAAAAAGTCGATAATTTTGTCGTAAAATTGAAAAATTGTAAAAAATTATTATGAATTCAACTAGAACCTTGAATTACTTTTGTAGGAGTGACTTCATCAAAAAATTGCTCAGGACTTTTTTTGCAGAGCATTAAATTCTCTACACAAATGTGTTATGGGCATACAAATATGACGAGCCGTTAACGAGCTAGAAAATTCCAAAGTTTGAAAACAAAATTTTCCCATGTTAATCAAAGGGGAAATTGAAATTTGCGATGCGGCACCCCTTAAAATTAATATTAAGAGCTTAAACTTTACCTGCATTTTTTTTTCGGCGTTTCCAACAATATTTTCGATATATTTAAGAAAACAAAAAATAGTCAATTTTTTTGAAACAGTCTAAATATATACATATTATATATATATATATATATATATATATATATATATATATATATATATATATATATATATATATATATATATATATATACAGGGTGGTGCAACCAAGATGGGGTGGACGATTGTGAGTTAACGGTGAGGAATTTGGAAAAAAAATTTTTTGGATATTATAGATAGTCAAACCCGCTATGTTTTAAAATTATAGCCATAATACAGGGTGGTCCGAAAAACTCGTGGCGAACCAAACTTTTGTTTTTTTAAATGGGACACCCTGTATATAATTGTTCCAATTGATTCTCCTGTTCGTTACGATCATTTTGATATAGGGTTTATTGGGTCTAAAACTTCTAGTAAGGGAATGGGACGCGGTTAAAGTTGAAAAAATGCTCGCAGTTCGGCCATTTAAAAAAAAAATTTGGAACAGGTATGGAAAAACCAAATATTCCATAAAACGTTACATATCCTTGAATACATTAATCGCTTGCAATTTGTTCAAAATTATTCACTGTTATACAGGGTGGTCAAGTTTTGCAAATACGCCCCGGACTCATTTTTTTTAAATGGAACACCCTGTATATTTTATTTTCATCTTAAAGGTAACATTGCTAGCTTTCAAAAAATACCACATGATGCCTTTCTGACCAACAGTTTTTTAGTAAACTAGCCGTGAATTCAAGGTTTCTTCATTCTAATACGATTATACTGAATTTACGTTGTTTATTATTAAATATCTAATATTAGGAGGCCATGACACTATCATAAATGAAACAGGATTGACGAACTTGTCAAAGCTACTGCCGCACAATCCATTATTTACAAGTTAAGTGTAGGTGGCCCAATAATTATGAGGTAAGAAGACTGAGACCCGAAACTTTTACATGTTTATTAGAGATATTTCAAAAAACAGAAAATATTGTTTTTAGGAAATGTAAAGTAATTAGTAAACCAGTTATAAACAAAGATAATCAGTTATCAGTATTATTAACAGTTTAAAAAATTAATTAAGCAAAAACAGAACATCTTTTAAAATTACTTCGGTATGTACTTACTTGTAAACCTAATTTAATATAAACAATTAACAAAGCTCATATAAGGTGTTCAACTAAACCACCATTTTACTGAAGGCACATTTCGAGTCTATCCATAAATGAAAGTTTCACTTTTCTCAAAGTCTGTTCTGAAACGTTGCGAAAACTGTTTCTTATTCTCGTCTTCATATCTTTCACTTTGGTTGGAACCTCTTTATAGACTTCTTCTTTAACATGCCCCCATAGAAAAAATCTAGTGGTGTTAAGTCGGGTGGTCTGGCTGACCACTTACCTGGTCCACCTCGCCCAATTCAACGATCTGTCTTCCAATTTATCGACAAAATATCTTACATTCCTATGGCAATGCGGGGGCGCTCCATCATGTTCAAACCATAAGGATCTCCTTACCATTAAACGTAAATCTTCAAGCAATACTGGCAACTCGTTACTCAAAACAATTTTTTATAACTGGTTTATTAATTACTTTACATTTCCTAAAAACAATATTTTCTGTTTTTTGAAATATCTCTAATAAACATATAAAATTTTCGGGTCTCAGTCTTCTTACCTCATAGTTATTGGGCCACCTACACTTAACTTGTGAATAATGGATTGTACGGCAGTAGCTTTGACAAGTTCGTCAATCCTGTTTCAATTATGATAGTGTCATGGCCTCCTAATATTAGATATTTAATAATAAACAACGTACATTCAGTATAATCGTATTAGAATGAAGAAACCTTGGTTTCACGGCTAGTTTACTAAAAAACTGTTGGTCAGAAAGGCACCATGTATGGTATTTGTTGAAAGCTAGCAATGTTATCTTTGAGATGAAAATAAAATATACAGGGTGTTCCATTTAAAAAAAATGAGTCCAGGGCGTATTTGCAAAACTTGACCGCCCTGTATAACAGTGAATAATTTTAAACAAATTGCAAGCGATTTATGTATTCAAGGATATGTAACGTTTCATGGAATATTTGGTTTTTCCATACCTGTTTCAAATTTTTTTAAAAAATGGCCGAACTGTGAGCATTTTTTCAACTTTAACCGCGTCCCAGTCCCTTACTATAAGTTTTAGACCCAATAAACCCTATATCAAAATGATCGTAACGAACAGGAGAATCAATTGGAACAATTATATACAGGGTGTCCCATTTAAAAAAACACCTGTTTTAATATCCAAAAAAAAAAAATTTCGAAATTCCTCACCGTTTACTCACAATCGTCCACCCCATCTTGGTTGCACCACCCTGTATATATATATATATATATATATATATATATATATATATATATATATATATATATATATATATATATATATATGAACAACCCCGGGCCGGGTAGACCATGACAGCTGTTTCGTCCTTGTTAGGACTCATTCAGACAGCCATAACCCAGTCGCATCGAGGCTTTTTGCATTAGAGCCAGCACCCGCTAGGTGGCGTTATGGTATGTTATTTCCTGCTTGTGTTCTGCAAAACGGATTTAAGATACAGTAACGTCGTTTGCCTCGATGCAAGTGGGTTATGGCCGTCTGAATGAGTCCTAACAAGGACGAAACAGCTGTTATGGTCTACCCGGCCCGGGGTTGTCCATTTTCTTGGACTCCCCGTACTTTGATGCAAAAAGAGGAACACACTTCCACAGTCCGATGAGCCGATATTCTTCTTTCTAGTTTATATATAGTACGGACAAGAAATTCATAACACCCTGTATATATATATATATATATATATATATATATATATATATATATATATATATATATATATATATATATATATATATATATATATATATATATATATATATATACAGGGTGTTATGAAATTCACTGCATATATTTGAATGAGTGACTCCTGGGGTAGTCTACATATCCAATACTTTTTTTCTCTCAAATTGCACACAGTTTTATTTTAAAAAATACCCTAAATCTCCCCCGTATCCGACGCTTATAAAGAGCCTGACGTCATAAGCTCTAATATTATAAATAAAAAAACAAATGATCCAGCCGGGACATTGCCAAACTTAAATATTATCTTGACATCTCATTTTTTAATTAGATTTAATTTTTTTTAGCGAAGCGAAGTAGCGGACGAAATGAAAAACAATTTAAGCGCCAAAAAAGCCCCTGGGTTTTACCTTATAACATTAGAGATTTTAAAACAACTACCAAAAAAAGGTATAGTTATGCTGACTTACCTAATTAATGCAGCGTTTAGATTAAAGCACGTCCCTAGCGTCTGGAAAGTGGCGGAAGTCATTATGCTACCAAAACCAGGCAAACCACCGAATGAAGCCAAATCTTACAGGCCCATATCACTACTACCAATTATTTCAAAATTATTTGAAAAGCTTTTCTTAAAACGATTTAAACCATAATAGAGAACAGTAACCTAATCCCAAATCATCAATTTGGCTTTAGATGCAAGCACTCCGCGATAGACCAAGTCCATCGAATAATATACATCATAGAAAAGGCACTAGAAGAAAGGCTAATCTGCTCAACTATCTTCCTTGACGTAGCTCAAGCTTTTGATAAAGTTTGGCACAAAGGGCTAATTAACAAATTAAACAGAATGTTACCAAAACAATATGTAGAGTTGCTAACCTCCTACATTACAGGTAGAGTGTTCAGAATTAAACAGGAGGATGAATACTCCAAACTGAAAAAAGTTAAAGCAGGTGTGCCTCAAGGAAGCCTGTTGGGTCCCGTCCTTTATTTCCTGTACACTTGTGATCTCCCACAAACAGAAAATGTAACTGTGGCTACATTCGCTGATGACACGCTGTATTAGCAGCAGGAAAAGACCTAGATGCAGTGACCAGACAACTCCAACAAGCTAGCGACCAGATTTACAATTAGACCACAGATTGGAAGATTGAGCTTAATGAGCAAAAATCTATTTGTGTCAACTTTACCAACAAAAGAATAGGCAATCATCAACCAGTCAACATAAATGGTATCATAGTTCCCTATGAAAATACTGCCAAATACCGGAACAGGCCTAGATGCAGTGACCAGACAACTCCAACAAGCTAGCGACCAGATTTACAATTAGACCACAGATTGGAAGATTAAGCTTAATGAGCAAAAATCTATTTGTGTCAACTTTACCAACAAAAGAATAGGCAATCATCAACCAGTCAACATAGGTAAATGGTATCATCGTTCCCTATGAAAATACTGCCAAATACCTGGGGATGACCTTAGATACGAAACTAAGATGGAAGGAACATATCAGAACTAAACGTACTGATCTAGGGCTCAAATATAGACAGTTGTATTGGCTCTTGGGACGAAAATCTAAGCTGTCAATACACTGTAAAATCATTATATACAACCAGATTTTAAAACCAATCTGGGTTTTTGGCATCCAGTTCTGGGGCTGTGCCAAGGAGAGCCACATCAAACGCATCCAAACCTTCCAAAATAAAGTACTACGGAACATAGTTAATGTACCGTGGCACATACGTAATAGTGGCTTATATCGCGATCTTGGTATCCCGTATGTCGCTAGTGAAATTAAAAGATTTGCCATCAAGCACGAGTCTCGACTCCATCAACACGTTAACGTCGAAGCCATCAGGCTTCTTGACAACCAGGACCTAGTTAGAAGGCTGAAGAGGACCAAGCCCTTTGAACTAGTATAGACTTTTGAAAACAGAGCACAGTGCGCCCGTGTGTGATTGCTAAGTGCCATGGCCATGAGTCACAACAGATAAACCTTTAGGACTCCATTGGGTGAACTTTAGTATATAAGGATATTGCTCTTTAAGAATTTAGAGAAAAATTAATGGTTGGTCTTGCAGACCAGTTTTCATAATAGTAAACGCCGCAGGTTTTATCAATAAAAAATCCTCTAAATGAGTTTTTCTAAAGTCGAGATGTAGGTATCTACATAAATCGCTTTCTTGCACCCCCAAACGTTACATAATACGTACATATTATTAGTGGTAAATTTAATTTAGTTTTCAACCCTATCAGACTAATTTAAGAAGCACTAATCAAAGCACAAACTAAATAAAAATAAGCAAAATATTAGTTAACAGCGGATCGACGAAGAGCATTATTTTTGTAGGCAGCAAAACTAAAAGAAACTAGTTTAGTCGGTGTTGGTACATTCGGGATTTAATCTTTTTATTACAGGTAAATTGGGTCAAGCCAACCTAAGGACCAAAATTGTCACAGGTAAACTGGGGACAATGTATACATAGGTAGGTAGGATTAAAAAGGGTTGTATTAAAAGTAATTAGTGAAATTAGGTAGGTATATTAAATGTATATTAAAATTTTATTTATGCACATTTCTATGATTAGGTGGTTAGTATATTCTTTTGAGTTATATGTGACAAAACGCAGTGAAAAATGGAAAATTTTGAATTTATTGTTAGTGAACGTGGTAAAGCCCTAATTCTGTACTGTGGTTTTACTTTTGCAAAAAAAGTGTGTGAAAGTTTTTGGATTTGCACTAACAAAAAATGTCAGGCAAAATTGTATACAAATTGTGCACAACCATGAAAGCTACACCAGCGAAACAGTCAGCAGAAAGAAAATTAGCAACAGTGCCAAAAGAAAAGCCAGGACTGACATCTCGAAACGACCATCAAAAATTATTCGTACAGTTTTAAGAGAAAACGTTGGCGATTTAGAAAATATAACATCAACAGGTATGAGTCTCATAAGAAAATATATTTACAATGCACGGCGAAAGCTTCAGCCTACCCTGCCTAAATCACAGGATAAAGTTTTCCAAGTTTTGAAATCATCCGATTTTAAAACCATCAAAAGTGAAAGTTTTATGCCAGTTTGTGTTGAACAAGCGAATATTATAGTGTTTTCCTGTGCTACAAATTTGCGGTACTTGTGTGAATGTGAAAAAATTTATGTAGATGTAACCTTTCAATATTGTGCCAAATTTTTTTGTCAACTCTTCACAATTCATGCCATTAACAACGGTCATTATATCGGTATAGCGTTTTGTTTGTTACCAGATAAATCTATTGAGTCTTACACAACTTTATTAAAGACATACAAAGCATATGTCTTCAGCAAAACTATGTTTTTAATCCAAAAATTGTAGTTGCAGATTTTGCTCACTTTTTCCTACTTCACAAATAACGGGATGCAAGTTTCACTTAGGTCAAGCTTGGTTTAGAAAGATACAAAGTCTTGGACTAAAAAATGACTATAGTGGTCCAAATAGTGAAGTAGGGAAGTGGTTACGTCATTTATTTGGTGTGCCCTTTTTAGATCCTATTGAAGTGTCAGATTGTTTTGTATTTGATTTTGTAGAGTGTCAACCTAATACAAAAGCTATTATTGGTATGTCAGATTATTTAGTTGAGAACTATATATCTGAGCAAGCTGAATTTCCACCAATATTATGGGCTTCATGTAGTAGCTCTACAGAGAATACCACAAATGCTTGTGAGAGTTTCCACTCTAAATTTAATAAGTATTTTTATAGTGCGAATCCATCGTTATTTAACTTTATTAATGTATTAATACAATTCCAAACTTATACATATATTAAAACGAATAGTAGTACACTTCCCAAAGAAATACAAAATAAAGCTGTCCGCACAAAACAAGAATTGCTAAGATCGAATTTAGAAAAATATAAAAATGGTGAAATGTCAAAAATACATTTTGTCAAATGTGTTTCCTATATTGGAAAAAGTCATGTATCCAATCATGTACCACCTACTTTTCACTAACTTTTTTATAAAGACATTTTGTTTCTTTGTATAGAAGTAAAACAATTTTTTGGAAGCTTTATGGGAATTTTTGCTATTGTTATTTTATGTTACATTATTTTTAATAAATTTTTTTGTTATAAAATGGACTTTTATTTTAATATCTAAATTCTAAATAGTAAATACGTACCTATTTTTTCTCACTAATTTACCTGCTACCTGGTAAGATGCCTCTCCCCGATTTACCTGTACCTTTTTTGACTATCAAATATTTTATTACTCTTTCTCCCCAATTAACCGGTCGCCAGTTTAGTACCCTTGGAAAATACCTACGTACATTATTATTTAAAACTACCTTCTATCTAAAGCAGACCCTACACGGTCATTATTACTGTCAGTATTAAAAAATATTTTCAGTAATATTGATCGTGATAGACTGATCAAATGAAGTAAATTCAAGGAAATTATGGCAGATTATTGGAATATTTTTGTGATACTGACAGTATTACTGTTGTGTGAAATACTGAGAGTAATAATGATTGTCGCACAATTTCACCCTTCGTTAATTCCAGAAAATAATTTTCGAGACGGCTACGATCTCGAATAATTACATTTCATGCCCAGAAAACCTCTGCAGAGAATTTCCTGAACGTGGTTGGGGTGAAAAACGGTCCCTTCCGGCTTCTACTATGCAGTGACTACTTCCAAAGTTTGCAAATAATATCCGGGAAAGCCGTCCTGCACATCACCGATTTCCCCTGATTTGTTTTCCAGAAAAGATTCAATTTTGTCCCCATTGGAATTTTCTTTCCCCAAGGATCCTAAATCTTCTCCCAGGGTTTAACTTGGTACGCTCCTCAGATGCGTACGTCCAATTGTTTGTAATTTGTTCTTCAAGACGCAAACAGCCTTGTTTTCCGGACTACTAACAACGTTCATTAAAGTTTCAACTTCTTAGAATGAAGGTCACCTGAAACGGAGTCATCCGTGTCGTCTTATTCCTAAGTTTCCTTAAACTATCACTTGTCTTTTGCCCGGTTTGTCTATGTCGAGGGATGCCAGGTACGCAAGGTACGGACAAGGAACAGATAACGCGTCTGTCTTTGTCATGGGTGAACCCACCATCATTCCCCGCTAGCTGGAAGTTGCTAACCGTCCACCAAAGGAAGAGGTGACGATAATATTAAAAGTTTCAAAAAGAATGTTTGAATTAGAAAGTATCTCCAGGATGGGAGAAAGCCCGGAACGTCCCGGAGACTTTCTATGAAATGAGAAAGCTGGCACGGACATGTCCAGAAATTTTTGAATTTGGGTAGCCGTGACTACGTGAGTCTGAAATTTTGCACGGAGGGAAAATTTCATTTTTCTGTCTTGGTTTGTCGTTCTGAATTTATTTCTTAACACGGAAAAGTCCAGTGCTGTCCGTATAGTCACGCTATCTATTTACATGGTTGCGCGACTATAAACTAAGTATGCTATGGCCGTATCAAAAGGGTACTTCCCTAATTAAGTATTTCAACTAATGCCTAATCACTCGAAAAGCGTCTTTGCGGACTATGACGTAGTCACCGTTCTAAATACCTAATCACTCGACGAGCGTCTTTGCGGACTATGACGTGGTCACCGTTATTCACTAACACTACCCTATATTCTACCGCTATACACGACTAATGGCTGTTAGCCGCGTAACGCTGATTTAATCTTACGCACGATTCTACGTTATTTCCTATTTACACGGAAGGCGTCCGACGACCTATAATATATTTACACCGCCGTCCGCTCCCAAGACGCACTCGTATGGGTTGACTCCTCAGACTCGTAATTTTTTACCAAATCAAAATTAGCCGCTTGACTAATGACCATGGACTAAGTTTGTCCTTTTTCCCAGACACACAACATCGTCTGGATGCTTTATGCCTGTTTCTTTTTCTTTATCGCTGGCCAGGGCGACGCCGCTGGACCAGAAGTTTGTTTTTCCACATTTAATTACACCGGCACACAAAAAAAAAAGTGGTCTGTACATTTGACCAGACCCACCTATCTATATGTATTTTGATGCGCTGAATCCAAATCCGAAGTCCGTTTGGCCCGTACACCCTCAAATTTTGAGTAAATTGCAAAAAACGCTGAAAATGGCTAAAAATTGCGAAAAAGTGCAGTTATGAACAAGAAGAAAATTTTATTGAACTAGATCAAGTATGTTTCTTATGTATTTTGATGCGCTAAATCCAAATCCGACGTCCGTTTGGCCCGTACACCCTCAAAATTTTGAGTAAATTGCGAAAAAACGATGAATATGGCTACAAATTGCGAAAAATTGCAGTTATGAAAATGAAGAAAATTTTATTGAATTAGGTCAAGTATGTATGTATGTGAAGTTCGTTTGGCCCGTACACCCTCAAAATTTTGAGTAAATTGCGAAAAAACGCTGAAAATGGCTAAAACTTGCAGTTATGAAAATGAAGAAAATTTTATTGAACTAGATCAAGTATGTTTCGTATGTATTTTGATGCGCTGAATCCAAATCCGAAGTTCGTGTGGCCCGTACACCCTAAAAATTTTGAGTAAATTGCGAAAAAACGCTGAAAATGGCTAAAAATTGCAGATATGAAAATGAAGAAAATTTTATTGAACAAGATCAAGTCTGTTTCGTATGTATTTTGGTGCGCTGAATCCAAATTCAGAATCTGTCAATCTCAATCATTCATATATTTATCAAAAATCGTAAAAAATAGCAATGAATAGCAAAAAATAGTATTGTTCTTACACACCAATGAGGACTTTTATTACATATGTGGGAGTGATTTCTTGTAACATTATACTCTACAGAAGCCAAGATACCCACTACTGCAGAACTGCAGTCGCTTGATGACGACGCCTGCGGGCATGCTTTGTCACCCTGACCAGACGCCGATATTGGGGTTCCGAATCCCTGCATCGTAAACTTATCGCTTGTGTCTGCCATGACGGCATAGACGCCGTTAACCCAGGGACTCTGCCAGATGGTTCTGTTGCCCTCCGTCACCACGTGGAGGTGCCCTGGTGACAGGCACAAGCAATCAGTCCTCCGAAGTTGAATTGCAAGTTCTAGCTATTTTTCGAAGTTTTTTGCAATGTACTCAAAATTTTGAGGGTATACGGGCCAAACAGACTTCGGATTCAAAATACATACGAAACATACTTGATCTAGTTCAATAAAATTTTCGTCATTTTCATAACTGCAATTTTTAGCAATTTTCAGCGTTTTTTCGCAATTTACTCAAAATTTTGAGGGTGTACGGGCCAAACGAACTTCACATACATACATACTTGACCTAGTTCAATAAAATTTTCTTCATTTTCATAACTGCAATTTTTCGCAATTTGTAGCCATATTCAGCGTTTTTTCGCAATTTACTCAAAATTTTGAGGGTGTACAGGGCAAACGGACGTCGGATTTGGATTTAGCGCATCAAAATACATAAGAAACATACTTGATCTAGTTCAATAAAATTTTCTTCTTTTTCATAAGTGCACTTTTTCGCAATTTTTAGCCATTTTCAGCGTTTTTTGCAATTTACTCAAAATTTGAGGGTGTACGGGCCAAACGGACTTCGGATTTGGATTCAGCGCATCAAAATACATATAGATAGATGGGTCTGGTCAAATGTACAGACCACTTTTTTTTTTGTGTGCCGGTGTTATTTTTACTGTCTCTGGAATTATAACTTAGAAGGAGTCACACTACATGTCTAAAAAACCATTTTCAATTTTCCTGGATTGCCATCCATTTCCCAAGACGCGTACTTAGAACGACCTGCTTCTCGTGAAAATTAGTACGGACAGTGCCGTCTGTCAAAGAATTTTCCTTTACTTATATCGGAGAGCACTAAGTACGTCTTTTCCTAAAAGCGGAGTTTATGATGAAAACTCGGTCTTCCCTGATTCGTGAAGTCCAGGAATGCCTTTTTACATGTCCATAATTTATCTCCGCCAGGCAACGCCGCTGGACTAACAATTTCCATTTCCATGATTGGGTAATGTGCGTCCTTTCCCCAGACGCATAACCCACAAATAAATGTTAACTGAAGTTTTCTTTATCTTCTGACAGCCCACGAAGACCGAAGTCTAAGTACTATGTACCGTGGGCGTACTGGGGAATCGACTCACACATCCAGAGCTGGAAACATCCGTAGGGATTTCACCAGCCCTTTAAGAGGATGTGTGGGGTGGTACCACCTCCGTCGAGGAAGAATTCCTCTACCACCTTCCAACAACAATCACAAAATATCCATGGTCGAAGCGGGATTCGAACCCGCGCCTCTCGGTTGCAAAGCTGGCGCCGTACCAGCTCGGCCATCGTAGACCCCCTTAAGTTGAAGATGATTTATTAAAGTCGTCACTGGTAATTAACAATGAATCGCCGGAGATTAATGTCCTTCATTTGGTTTAAAAAGCCGCCACACTAAGAATTTTCATTGTCAATATACGAACTAGCTTATTAAGCAATTCCCACTGACGTACAACAAGAACAGAGTCCACAAACTAAGTAATTTTTTTATTGACAAATCTCGAAAGCGACCTTCTTTTTCCGGCGTAGTGAAGAGTTGTGAAGAGCCAGTTGCGCAGCATGATCGTGTAGGGACCGCTTTAGGACGCGTGTTTTTATGGTTGCCTAAGCAGTAAAGTAGATCTTGATGCGAAGCTAAAGGGTTGTTGACCCCATTCAGTCCACCAGAGTGATTCCGATTGGCCGAACTCGTGCGTCAGCTGTATATGGATCCATATTGACCAGTTAAATAATACCGTTTATCTGAATTCAAATCAGAATTTACCAGTTTCAATATATGCAGTGAATTTCATAACAGCCTATATATATATATATATATATATATATATATATATATATATATATATATATATATATATATATATATATATATATATATATACAGTGCGACCTCGATAATCCGGACTAATTAAAACTGCGGTGATCCGGATTAGTAAATAATTCGGATTACTGAAGCGGGACAGTTTTTTATTGGAAAGTGAAATATGTAATACAAAATAATTAGCAACTAGTACATGAGAATAATACTGGGGTGTGATAAATACACTAAAATAACCGATATGTTAAGTTTAAAATGGATGAATATAGAAAACTTTTTACTTTACCGCACTCTTATTTTTATTCATAAAATAAATTTAAATTTATCAGCACCTTATTATAACAATTTTTTGACTAAATTTGATGAAATTCATGAATACAATACAAGGGGAAAAATAATTTCATTTTGGGACATAGGAATTTAAAGCAAACCCAAAATTCTATTTTTTTTAAAGGTATTTTAGAGTATAATATATTAAGTAATGAAATTAAAGAGAGCAGTTTAAAATCATTTATTACAAAATTAAAAACGAAAATTTTAAGCAATTTAAGCCTTATTCGATAAAATTCACAATGGATTAAAATTACCTATCTGCAAAACAAAAGCGAGAAGGAAGAATTATAGAATAAATTAGATGTTATATTTTAAAATTATATTGAATAGCGTTGTTGTACATATTAACAAAAAAGTTATAGTCATTTGAATTTTTTTTTAATTATATTTTAGGTTTAAAAAAATTCAAATGACGATAGCTTTCTACTAACACATTTTTTCTCTTAAAATTTAAGAATTGTCGGCAAAATGACGTAAAATTCGTTTAGAAAAAATAATAAATATAATATCTAAGCGTGTTAATTTTTTACCCAGGTGGGTCAATTCAAAAATTCAACTTTTTTTGGCAAATTACAAAATATTTTTTTCCTTCGCCAAAACATTCCTAGGCCCACTATTAAAAAACCTGAACTTGGCGTGGGTCCCATAAGTAGCAACAGAGATATACAACTTTAAAATTTCACGGGCCGCGCCTAGTCAACACAAGGGCACGAACTGCTTATGTGAACGCCCAGACATCTGATCCGGCCGAATTTCGGAAGTTAGGGGAACCCCACACAATCGATTTTAGATATCCTTCACTAATTTGTATGAAGAAGTCTAGAATTTAATTACAAACGCAGGTCCGGATTAACGAGTACTATCAAATCCGGATTATAAAGTACACAATGCAATTGAAATGCTTGGCCGGATTACCGAATAATCCGATCTACTAAAGCTCCGGATTATCGAGGTCGCACTGTATATATATGTATATATATATATATATATATATATATATATATATATATATATATATATATATATATATATATATATATATATATATATATATATATATATATATATATATATAGAACCTGGATGCGATGTGTTTAATTGATTGAATGATTGAAACTAAATGATCACAGAGACGAGGATAGGCGCCGAGGAGAGAGGGGGGACTGATTTTTTTAAACCTGGGTGTGCTTATAACACCAGTGGCGGTACTCCTAGTCAAAATCCTCGAAATGTATGCTTCATATAATTACGATCGAACTTCAGGTAAGTTCGTTTAGTCGTTTAATTAGAATTAGTATACCTAAACAGGTGCTGAAAAGTATCAAAATTCCCAAAGCGGTAAAACTTATTTTTAAAAAAATATTATAACAGAGTAAAATAAACCTATAGGTGCTTCTAAAACATGTTTGAATTATATATAATTGGGAAACTTACCGAGTTTAATTTTTATATATTGTATTACAATGTTGACTTTTTTGTTGGGACCGGGAATAATTTCTTTAGGATTAATCGTCGCGTCTGACCTTTCCTCTGGATAATCCTTCTAACGGGGAAAGGATTGTAGGTACAGGAGTTTCAAGGAGCATATAAGCTGTAAAATTTCTTCTCTTATTGTAGCTGACAACCACGATGGCTTGTATAAAGCTTGTCTAGGTTTTCCAATAAATCTTCCCTGTTACAAGAGCCCAAATTTTGGTCCTGATATAAAATTTGTAACAAAAAACGTTACTGGATGTCTCATTATTTCATTGTGTTACGAACCATTTCTATTTAATAGTATTTTGTTTGACGTAACCTGATTTTTGCAAGATAGGTTCTTAATAAAACCCAAGCAACAGTTTTAAAACCCCTTAACTTTACGGTTAACAGTGTTTTTACAGTTTTTGTAAAGCGATTTTTGACTTGATAAAATATACCTAACAAATAAGCATGCCTAGACGTAATTAATTATAAGGAAAAACAACCTATAAACATGTTGACTAATAATAAATATTTTTATACTATCCGTTTTATTCTTACCGTTCAGGGTCCCTGGGAAATCTAAAAGAACTGTGGCCAGATAAATAACTTTTATTTCCGCAGTTCTCTGCAGAACAAAGATTGTGGCCTGGGTAAGGGTCTTTCTTTTGAGATCCAATATCAAAATGTCACACACAAATTTAAGACAATCAAACAAACCACTAACAAAAGACTGTTCGACAAAAATTGGACTCTAATCGAGTATGAGGTGTTACTGCCTGTTTTTTCTCCAAATTAGAATGTTTGATTATTCTATGATAGAAGATAGTAATGCAATGGAAGATGTCATTAAAGAAGCAACTTATACACCGGTCCATTTGCAAAGTGATCAAGGGAAGGGATTTTATGATAAAAATTTGTAAGGACTTATGAAAGAACCCAACATTAATAATGATTCTATATTTAGCACAAACAATTCAGCGATTGTTAAGCGAGTCAAAAGAACACTTAGAAATCTTTTATATAAACAGTTTTCGGCAAGATGGTTACAACTTCTACCATCAACGAAATTTTATAATAACATCAAACATCGCATCATTGGAAAGAACCCAATAGATGTTAAACCATACACGAATATTAGGGCATACAATCATATTAAAATCGTGCCGAGAAAGTTTGCGACGCACTTTGTTCAAGAAAAAGTGTTTAGTTTTAAACTGTCAATGATACTATGATGAGTATCATTGACCAAGTACTTACCACTTAAAGCTTGGAAAGAACATTAAAAAAAATTCAGGAAGATACTCTAAGAGGGAAACAGAAACAGCAGGGTGTTCTGTGTGAAGCCAGGTGTAGTAGAGCGCGTGCAAATTAGCTCTCAGCTCAGTTAGCCGGAATAGGTTCGATTGGACGCCACCAGTTTTTTACACCGACACAAACTGGAAGTCGCCTAGGTGGTTTAGGGACCTGCTTCTCACACAGCAATCCTGCTATTCATAATTTAAAATTCAAAAACATAGGGCGCAGTGAGCTGAATAAAACAACGTTATAAATTTTACCCTATATAGATCTATTAGTACATAAAAAGATTACAAATGTGGTTGGGCGATTTGCCCTCGCAAATTAAATAAATGTAATTTACTCAAAAAAAAAACTTCGGGAGGAAGTCCTTCCTCGCATACAAAATTCATTGGGTGGCTGCTTAACGCCCACCGAAGAGAAAGACAGGATGCCCCTTAACACCCGCCAGGATAAAGAAATAGGGGGATGTTTCGTAACCCCTACGGAAGAGAAGTAGGGATGATCATAGCCCCTACCAAAGACCCTAGGAAAAAAACAATTTCTAGTAGTTACAGTAATTTAAATATAATTAATAAAAAATATATATTTGAAGTTACGTTAATAATTAAAAATAAAAATCAGAAGTTACGTTAATAGAAAAGATTACTATTCTGAGAGAAACAATTGGCTTGAACTAAAGCGCCAAAATTTAACTAATTTTTTATTAATTAATTAATTAATTTAATATTAAAAGAGAAAGCCATTGGCTTGAACTGAATCGAAAAATTTAGGTAAGTAGAAAAATACTTAAAAATAAGAAGCTACGTTAATATAAAAAAAACTACTAATAAAAGAAAAAGTAATTATTTGCAAAATTTAATCGAGCTTAAGATACGATTAAAAGGTTACATTAATAAAAAGAGTTAATATTTGGAGAAATAATTTACTGGAACTAATCCGCAAAATTTAAGAATATCAAATAAATATGAGAAGAATATCAAATAATAAATGAGAAAGCCAGTGGCTTCAAATCCATTGCAAAATTTAAGTTAAGTTACAAAACCCAAAATATGAAGTTACTTTAATCTGGAGGGAAAAAAAAAGTTACCAATGAAAGAACTAATCGCAAAAACATAGATTGCAAAATCTAAACAAGCTTAAGATAAGATTAAAAAAACTTACGTTAATAAACAAAAGAACTTATTACTCAAAGACATTGATAACTAAATTATGAGTTTACGCAAGATTACAAGTATAAACTAAGAAAAAGGCTTAAATAACCAAAATTTGAAACACTTAAAGTAGCTTGACTTAAAATTTAGATGTTCAAGTAATATCCAAAGTAAAAAAAAACTTAAGCGAAGCCCAGAAGAAGAAAATAGTTAACACTTTAAACGCCTACGGTAGCTTGACTTAAAAGCTAAGCGCTCAGCACTAATTCAGTAAACCCGAGTCAATGTAAGATAACACAAGAAAACCAAAGCATATATGGGGAAACCGTTTAAATGGAATAATTAAACAAAATACACCGCTTATGTACACAAAGCTTAAATTAAAAGCAAATATATCTCTACCATCAAAACAACTACCTAACTACTTTAAGCTCCCACAAGCGAATTTAACTAATTATGAAGCAATTATGTAACTACCCTACGTTCCAAGCAGTACGATATAATAATAAAGGTGTAAAACGTGTACGAGCTCAATAAGTCTCATAACAGTCAAATGGCAAATTTGAAAATAAAATAATAGGTTAATTAATCTCTCTGAACACATAAAAATATTATATAACCCCCCGTTATAAACAAACGCAAAAATACAACTAAACTTTCCAACTTCATAAACAATAAACCCGAAACTTCAAGCCCGTACACGTCTTAACCTATATGAAAAAAAAAGGAATAAAGATTTTGTGGTACAGATCCGGGATATTATTAAATTACACAGAAAAAGCTTTCTCGACAGGATGGCGACTGAAATAATAATAACAAATTAAAAAAAACACTGACTATAAAGCTTAATTTTTCAGGCTGGGGCATATGGCAGGCTTGTCAACTTGGCGTTTAGGATAACAAATTATGCTGTCAGAACTAAATAGTACCACAAATTCCTTTATATCTATGTAAATTACAGTTTGAAATTAGGATTATAGATAGTAGCCCCTGCATATGATTCAGTAGCATAAAGTCAATAAAAAAAGCTTGATAAAAACAATCTACATTCTAAGCGGGTGACCGACTACTTAAATTCAAATAAAACCCAGCCCCAGTCGTACAACTGGCCCGTAAGCTGGTATAAAGAGGTTCTAAACATAACTTATGGATTGTATGAGCTTTACGGTTCACAACTAGAAATTATTCAAACTTTCAAAAGAATGCAAATCAGGTAAAGTAATATTACTATTAAGAAATTGAGAAGCTTGGATATTATCATTCAAAATAGGAGGTAGTACACCGAGCTACAAAAACTAGTCTTAGTACAAAATACTTTTAAAACAGAACTTCAATGATTACGGTTCGCTAAAATCTTAATTAAACTTTAGGGGCATAAAAAAAATAGGCGATTAATAAGTAACTCAGGAAACACGAGGCAAAAACAAGCTTCAAGGTGACTTTCCTCTTCAAGAGGGTTTGATATTCCGAATTCTAGAGGCAGCAACAGCAAATGGGGCAGTTACCAGCGATTTCCGAATGCAATGTCATGCCGATGTTGATGGCTGATAGAAATAAAAGAAAGAAACCCTTAGACTAGAAAATTTCACTATGCACGTGGGGTCTACGTATAGATAAAAAACGTATAAAAAAACTCACCAGATATGATGGTAATGAACGAAGTTGCAGATAAAATCTTGCCCAGCAGGCAGTAATTCAGCAGATGAATTTTAATCGCAGTCTTCAGGATTAATCCATTACTACTACAGCCTTTAAAATGGCTGAAACCCAGACACTGCACTGCAATCTTCGTCGAAGACCAATGTGGAAATGTTCGACGTACTTCCTTCTTCACCACTAACCAAAAGGGCACACCCCTTGATATCTGCGCAAGCCCGACAAGGTTGTACAGAACACGGAAGACGATCGGGGGCGCAACTACACTGACCGGAATGACAGTAATTGATAGAGTCTAAAGATGGCGCCACGGCATACCGACAAGAACTACGAAATTTAAACCAATTCTAAGCATGGACTAGAAGCTGCTCCCTCAAATGACCCCGAATGCGGAATTGCACAAGTCTTAAACCCCAAACTAAGAAACAAACCCAAAAACCACAGAAACTTAGAACTCTAATTGTCGCCACGCAATCAAACAAAGACACTACAATCGTACAGAGGCCCCTTGCGTGAAACAATAAAGTAACGGAAATACAGAAAGTTATACCTACGCCTGTGGCTTGAACAAGATAGCAACAACAGCATGTCAAACCCACGCGAAAATGCCCAGGTACTATATTAAAAATTTTAAGCTTACTAAGCGGCAACGCTGGAAACTTTCATAGTGCCAGCTGTCAGTCAAAAAAGAAGAAGTTCTAACCAAAGTTAACCCATTTCTAGAATTTCAACAAATTCTGTAGAAATTAATGCCGTTTGAATAATACAGACATACAGAATAATACAGAAACCAGGACAGTACAGGCAATGCGATCAAAAGCCATACAAATTAAGGGCGCTAAATTGTTGCGAGGGAATGTAAACAATATAAAAATGTAAGTAGGCTTTCAAAACTTATTATCTAACAAGTTAGCATAAATAGACTAAGGGCGAGTGTCTATATACAGGGGGGACTTTAAGCAAGGCGAAAAAAAAAGCAAAATCCAGGGCCAACAAAAGAGAGAGATGTTAAACCAAACTACCAGCTACGAATGATGGACAAGCTGATGTCAAGCTGATTTGGACAAGAAAGAAAAGCAATCAACATGTTCAGGGGGTAACCTGGAACACAGGGCAATGCGAGCCCACCCAGTGTAAGAGTGAAGTTCAGCTTCTTAATCAAGGTAAATTATTAAGTAAAACTAAACGGGCATTCGCGAATAAAACTAGTCAGTAAAGCAATCCCTGACACTGTGGCCGAAATTAACCGGTCACAAGTTTATATTTCATTTAGGTGATGTAGTGCGTAGTACCAAATAGTATAAAAGCACATGGTCGACAAAACTGCTTCCAGTAGTAGAAGTTAATATTGCAAATTCGCCTAGCTATCTATTGAAATCTATGGACGGTCGGATAATTAAATGGTGTTTTATGAAGCTGAATTACACACAAGACTAAAAGTCCAGATTTGCGAAGGTTTGTTCCCTTGGTAGAAAAGGTTCTTACACGCAAAAGGACATTAAAAAACAATTATATGTAAGGTTTTCCCGATTAGCTTAATTTTTGCATAGATAAGTCAGATTGTTTAAATAATTTATTTATATTTGTGTTACTTTATAGGTATAAAAATAAGCGCATGTAAATATATTTTATTTTGTGTCTACATAAAACTTAGGAATTCTATTCAGACTGTTCTAATTCATTTTTCTGTAAATATATTGCCCGGAACCCTCGTTCTTCATCATTACTGGCATTGCTAACTTCACTTATATTCTTCATCAGACGAATCAAGTGGTGCATCTGGTATGTAGCTAGGTGAGCCACCCGATAATGCTGACTAACTAAAAGCACAGGGCCAACAAATATCTAACTTGACTAAATGTCGGAGACGGACTTCTTACGTTTCTTAAAAGTTCGTCATGCATTGATGGTAATAATGGTATAGCTGGATCGGAAAATTCAAGTGGTGTATCTGATAGTAATGGTGTGTAGCTAGGCGAACCACTCGATAATGCGGATTAATTAAAAGTCTAGTGCAGTCTGTATGGATTAAACATCCGAGACGGACAAGTTTCTTAAATGTTCAGCTTGCAGATGGTGATAATGATGTAACTAGAGACGGGCTTCTTGAACGCCCGACTACCAGTAACTGCTGTTTTGTAAGTTGACCTTTTTCTTCTTGCAGAAGCATATTCTCAAGGCAATTGTCATCTCAGACTCTCCCGTGAGTCAAAGACATTAGAGGATGTTTCAGAGGCTCCTGTTCGTCGCTTTTTTTTAAAAAATTTCACACAAATCACAAAGACCCGTGCTCTTGTCAGTTATTAATTGTATAATTTTATAATTATTATACATATATTTCCCCCATTAATAGAAAATGGGCGAATATATGCGATTTAATTATAACTGCATTCTAACTGAATTGTTTAAAATGTAATATATGTACCGACACTATTAGGTTAGTAATCTCATGATTCTAACACTAGAACGCCTGTCTAATATACTCACAGGGAAATATAATGGGAAGGGGGAGTAAATTAAAGGTCAAACGGTAAAGGGGAGGACATTGAAGATTGAATATCTTAAAATTACAAGACTCCTGGTTATTTCAGCAATTTGTTTTAGTTTCGGGAAAAAGGTCAAAGTTGTCCCAATAAACAACAATTTTAACAATCATATTTTTGTATTAACAAACAACACTGTTTACAGTCTAATTTATAGGATGTAATTATAAGTTTTTATGGTAATGAAACAAACCATTCATTATAGCAAGATAAGTACCGATTGACAATCCTTTCGGTAAACTATAGGATTTGTTGGTCTCCATGTCGAGGAAACTGCACTACACAAGGTGTTGACTAGTGTCTAAAATAATCCAATCTGTTCCTTCCCTGTATAGTAGACTCTCGATAAATACATCGTCTTTGCTGAGCAAATCATTAGTTTTATCTAAAACCTCTTTGGAAATACTCATCTTTAAAAATGTAATATTTTTTTAAATCTCTTCAAAAACACTTTCAGAGCACCACACGGACACAAAATTTCAATGATGATGTAACTGGTACCAGAGACTATAACGAATATAGACAGACACTGAATAAACCGAAAAGTCGGTCTCCCTTGAGACATTTGGTGGGTTTACTGGTTTATGGTTTAAAAGTTTCAAACCCAATCAAACAACAGAAGTGCACATAAGTGACGTGACAAACATAAATACTGTAGTACGTAATTCAGTGGCGGATGAAGAAATTTCAAAGTTATATATCTCTGTTCCTACTTACAGGGCCCGTACCAAATTTAGGGGTTTTAATAGTAAGCCCACTGGAAATGTTTTGGCAAAGAAAAAAACATTTTTTAATTTGCGAAAAAAGTTGAATTTTTGCTATCAACCCGTTTGGGTATTTTATTTATTATCTTTTCTAAGCAAATTTTACATCATTTTGTCGAGACTTTTTAAATTTTAAGAGAAAAAATGTGTTAGTAGAAGCTCATAGTTTTTATAGATATAGTTATGTAATTTGCGAGAAAAACTTGAATTTTGGTGAGCACCTGGGAAAAAAAATGAATACGTTTAGATATTTTATTTATTATGTTTTCTAGATAAATTTTACATCATTTTGTCGAAAATTTTTAAAGTTTTAGAGAAAAAAATGTGTTAGTAGAAAGTTATAGTCATTTGAATTTTTTTAAAACCTAAAATATAATTTTAAAAAATCAAATGACCGTTATAACTTTCTACTAACAGATTTTTTTCTCTCAAAATTTAAAAATTCTCAACAAAATCATGTAAATATTGTTTAGAAAAAATAATTAATAAAATACCTAAACGCGTTCATTTTTCCCCCCTGGGGTGCTCGCAGCGAAAATTTTCTCCATCCGCCACTGGTAGGTATAGAATATGTAATACTTTCAATATCTGTAGAATAACGGAAATATCGAAGTCATGTAAAATATGCAATGTTGCTTCGATTGAATTATTTTAATAATTATTATAATTAATGATTACGTTGTTCTTTTCGTATTTTAATTTGTAATTATTGAAATGCACCCACCTAAAAGTAACTTTGCCTGCGCGCATGGCACTAGTGATGTAATATATTACATACCGAACTAAAAAACAACATAACGCTGTAACTGTAGTTTAGCTTTTAACGCAGAAAAGTTTTATGTGACTGTCGATTACGTAGCACAGAGGCAAGCTTTACGTTAAAAAAGACACAGATTTATGACACTAAAGCAGTGAATGGCCGTGGGTAAATATCCAACGGGTAGGTAAATAAAATTTGGGCATGTACCGGGTATATACCAACAGAGTCGGGTATATAGGTACTGACGGGAGGTATATTAGGGAATATTGGATATAAACTGCTGGCCACTCGAACTTACACATAGAGATTTATAGGCAAAATTTTAAGTTCAATATTTTCAACAGGAATGCAAATTTTTGAACGCGTCTTGCAGATTTTAAGAGCTAGTTTTTTTCGAATTAAGCTGAATGACGTATATTTATCGTAGGACCATAGGTTTATTATATACGGGATGATCAATGAAGTCATGCAAAAAATCAAAGAGTTTGTATGAGTGAAATTTCCGCAAAAAATTTTTTGGTCGTTGCAATATGGTTCGTTACTAAGGTAACATCAATATCTCTAGACGTTTTTGTCACTTTTTGGATTAAGGCCCTTAGGTCTTGTACACACTACTAAACATAAAATTTGGATAGCAAAATTTTTAAAATGCTATAACTTGACATTGGATTGACTGTTCTTGATGATTTTTACGGATTTGGAATCCTTATTTCACATAGATTTTCTATAATCGAAGCATTTTATTTGGGCGTTGAAATATACAAGTTGAAATTTACACATTATACAGGGTCGATAATAGACAAAAACGTAGCGACAAGAACAAGTTCATTACATTATATTCTACAATATACAAGATTGGTTAACAACGGCCAAAAGTTAATTCTTACAAAATTTCTAATTCTAAACCTAATGTAAAGGTTCTTGCAATCCCTAAAAAAAACCGGCAAATATCAATGGAAAATTGCCAAGTGTCCTATCTTTAAATACTTTGGTAATAATTTATCCGAAATTAAGTAAGTACATTAATAAAAAAAAGAGAAACTAATACTTTGTTGGTCCTCCTGCTCGACGTATTACTTCCCGACATCGATTTGGTAGAGTATCCACAAGATTATTTATAAAATCTTGTGGAATATTCTCCCATTCTTCACGAATGGCCTCACTAAGTGGTTCTAAGGTTTCAGGGGTACATCACGCGATCTTACTTTAAGTTTTAAATAAGACCAAACGTGTTCGATGACATTAAGATCCGGAGACTTTGCAGGCCAGTCCATCCTATTGATGTTCTGTGCCTGCAAAATCTCTGTGATCCTTCGCGCTCTGTGAGGTCGAGCGTTGTCATCCACCAATATCTGGGCCGTAATTTCGAGCAAAAGGAACAACAATAGCTTCCAAAATTTCCTCCTGATAAACAGTAGCGTTAACGGTTTGGTTGGTAATGAATAGCTCGGTTTTACCATTTCTTATGATACCTCCCCATACTGTAACACCTCCGCCACCAAATGCCTCTTGAGGGGCCATATGTTCCTCCAAATACTGCTCATTTGGCCTTCTCCAAACTAACATTTGGTCATCGGAGTGAATCAAATTAAATCTTGTTTCGTCAGAAAATAAACAATGGCTGCATTACCCCAATTCGCATGCCGATTTGCCCATGCCCGCCTATTCGCTCTATGGTGTTGTACTAACCGCACACATTTTGGTCTGCGACGGGCTCTAAAATTTAAAATGTTTGGCATTATGTTGTTTTTGTAAAAATAAATTCTCACCTAAAGTTGTTTTTATTTAATGTTCTTCTCACTGTTCTGTCTGAAACTCTCACCCCAATTTGTTGCTTTAAAGAGTCATTTAGTTTTCTAGAGTTCTTTGTTCTATTCTGCATAGTTTCTCTCATTAAAATTCTTTCGGTTCTTTGGTTTATTTTTTTTTGTATGTCCACCCCCATGCCCATAATTATGATTACCAGTAGTTGACGCGACGGTTCAAATTATAAATTGTCTTTCGGCTGACATTGTAAATGCGCGCAATTTGCTTTTTTAACATTCCTTCGTTGAGAAGTCGAATGCAATTTTCCCTTTCTGCCGTGGTTAAGCGCCTCATATTAATTAAAATTTACAAAATTATAACATTGAAATGTGTCAGATTATTTCTAAAATAATGTTAACAGTTTCTAATTCCATAGCAACAAATTTGTTTTTCCAATGCCTACTTTGAAATTGACGCGCCGCGTAGAAATTACAGCCGATTATAAATATGGGCATGGGGTAGACAAAGAACTCTATAAAACTGAATTACTCTTTGAGACAATAAACTGGGGTGAAAGTTTTGGACAGAACAGTAAGAAGGAGATTAAACAAAAATAACTTGAGGTGAGAATTTATTTTTACAAAAACTTAAATAATGCCAAACCTTAGAGCGCGTCGTACCCTACGTTTTTTTCTATTATCGACCCAGTATAATGTGTAAATTTCTACCTGTATATTTCAACCCCCTAATAAAATGCTTAGATTAGAGAAAATCTACGTGAAATAAGGATTCCAAATCCGTAAAAATCATCAAGAACCGTCAATCCAATGTCAAGTTATAGCATTTTAAAAATTTTCCTACCCAAATTTTATGTTTAGTAATGTGTACAAGACCTAAGGACCTTAAACCAAAAAGTGACAAAATTAATTAAATAGAGATATTGATGTTACCTTAGTAACGAACCATATTGCAACGAACAAAACATTTTTTTGCGGAAATTTCAGTCATACAAACTTTTTGATTTTTTGCATGACTTCATTGATCACCCCGTATATAATAAACCTATGGTCCTACGATAAATATACGTCATGCAGCTTAATCCGAAAAAAACTAGCTCTTAAAATCTGCAAGACGCGTTCAAACATTTGCATTCCTGTTGAAAATATTGAACTTTAAATTTTGCCTAAAAATCTCTATGTGTAAGTTCGAGTGGCCAGCAGTTTATATCTGGTTTTTATCCGATATATACCTGGTTTATTCCCGATATTTATTATTAGTATTATTTACAATTACTATTTCTTTACGAAACAGCCCCGCTGTTACAGCCACAAGCCGGCAAAAATTTTAATAAAAATGTTAGTTTTGTTCAAAATTATATATAAATGCAGTTATGCTTATGGATTTTTTAGAATTACAATTTGTATTTTTGTTAATTTGTCATTTTTATTTCTATTTATTAAATATTTTCTCTGTTCATGGCTTATTTACAGGTAGATCTTTGTACATTATTTTTAGTTTTTAATCGACCGAATCGAACTACAATAATTTTAAAATACCATAAAATTACAAGAAATACAATTCTTGGGTTATTTACCAGGATTATAGGTATCAGGTATTTACTAGTATTATTATTAGTAAGTATTTACCCAAATTTCAATATATCCGCTATTTGCCCATCACTGCGCTAAAGTAATAGTTGTACTTTATTTTTAATAGTATAGTAATAGTAGTAAACTGGTCTACTTCTTAATTAATTTTGTAAAATAAAGTATTAACCTATGTACAGCCACATTGACAACTCAAACTTTCAGATATGCATTGCGTTTCCATGTAGACCTAAAAGTTTGAATTTTCAGTGGCTGTGCATTGTACAATGTACATACACACATACATTCAGGTATTTAGTCGTATGTACTATATTTATTTTATTCTACGTAATCGGAATTATCTTAATAACGCTTTTTTGTCGTTTTAGAGACTCCGCTATGGCTGCTGCTTCAGATTTCACCAATAAGAAACGAAAGGGATTTGGTCGTGCTATATCTTCTTACATTCAGGGATATAACAGCCTTAAAACAACCAATCGAAACGGACGATTCAAAAGGAGGTAAAATTATACATGTTTGTTACATGATGTTACAAATTTTTATTTTGTTATTTGCATAATTCTTCTTTTCCCTCTCGAACAAAGCCGGCGCGGCGTCTCCCCTTTCTAGAGGAATAAAGGGACCAAATTTAGTTTTCGTCATTTGAACAGTTTTACATTACTTTTGCTTTAACAATCTTGTTATACATAAAATTAAAAAAAATGAAATTGTCTATAAGAAAGGATATAATATGCATGTTTTTCGCAATAATGATAATCAGTCAAATTTAAACACAGTTGTGTTACCCCTACTCTAGGGTTCTTACCTAAAATTTAGAAAATTGACAATTCTTATTACTAATAAAAACAACAAACAAGAAACAGTATTTTAAAGGACACGATATAATGCGTAATATAAATCCATTAAATTAAAATTAACTTCCGGCACCGGGAGTTCCGCTTAATGATTTAACTTTCAAAATTACTCTGGCAGAACGGTAATAGAAGTAGTTACAGTCCTAAAATTGTATTAGCAGTTGCAATATAGTTTTAATATGTTTTCTCACAATAGAAAACAATATTTGCAATATACCTCAGTGTTATCAGAATTAAACCTTCACTTGGCCGGATTTATTTTAATTATCACTAAATGCAACAAATACCACTTTTTCTAAACAAATTTGCAAGTAAAATTGATAATAATGTTAACATCAGAGCAGAGGTGACCAAATTTATGTAGTTAAAGTAAATACGGTCATTTTTCCGAGAAATACGAATCTGATAAAATATCTGTGGTACCTTTTTGATAAATAATTTAATTATCTTTGCGTGTAACTGATTTTAACATAAGGTAAAAGCAGTGGCGGCTGGTCCTAAAGGGCACAAGGGCACGTGCCCACTTTAGGTTTTCGACAAATAAAAAATCTCTTATCAAAAGTCAAAAAGAAATAATACACCGCCGCGCCTCAATACATCTTCCCTTGCATGTCACACCACGGCGAACGCGACCGCCGGCGATAAAAACTTATCTCCGGGGACACAGCAGATTTGTCCCAATTTCATCATCAATTTTGGTTGCGAGGCCGGCCTATGCATTGGAGAATTAGGGTTAAAATCGCGTGCTATCGGCATCTCGATGGGCACAATATTTCGTGTCTCCTAGGACTTGTTTATTGTTTGGATTTCGAGCGGCGCACAGTGGAACGAGCTTATCTGAACGGTTGGACATCGCTCATAACTCAAAAACTATTTGACCGATTTTAATGAAATTTGGTACTCAGGCTTGGTTTGGGCTCTAGTTGGTCCCGTTTTAAAATGGTTTTAATAAAACCCATAGAAGCCGAGAAAAAGGGTGGGCGTAGTTTTGAAAAATTAAAATGTATGTCAACATTTTATGGCTTGTGGGGTATCAAATGAATGGTAATTGGGTTTAGAGTTTTAAAAAAATATTTGTTTTTTGCCAGTGTGGTCAAATTATATTTTTATGGAAAATATGGCTTGTGTGGTATCAATTGAACTTAATTCAATTTTCTTTAACCTTCTTAATACTCAGTAAATGTGTGCCTCGTAAAGCACTAACTGGGGTAATTTTGTATTCCAGCCAGCCTATTATTTTGATTTACAAAAAAAATATCTTATACAGTGTGGTCACTTAAGTGTGAAACATATTATTATGAGAATTTTTTTTATTAATTATTGCTCGGCCAAAATACAATTATTGTCGAAAGTTGGTTCATGTTCGATAACCATGTTAGGTGCAATCAGAATGGTTCCAAGTCAAACGGTATACAGGGTAGTCATAAAATATAAAAATTGCACAAGAGTAAAGTACCCTTATTTCAAAAAGTTCAGAAAAGCTGTGACGGCTAAATCACTTATTCTTTAAAAGCCGATTTCGAAAATGCAAAAAAATGCTGTGTTGCGTGTTTTATTTTAAATATAAAAAATTTCTTTGGAATACTTTCAATACATTAGGGTAATTAAAAATATATTCACCCTCCATAAAAAATCATATTAAACTAATTTCCAACACTTGGTTGTTGTTAGATTTATTGTTAGACTTTGAATAAATTAAAATAATTAGGAACACGAACAAAATCATATATTTCAATCATTTCTAATTATTTTCTTTTAAGGGGGCAGGCTGGGGCAGCATTTTATGGCGAATTTAGTACGTGGGCATGTTTCTTTATCACCTGAAATGTTGACCTTTCGCCAGATTTTGGATAAATTAAGATAATTAGAAACAAGTATTGGCTTACGATTAAAAATATTGTATTTTAAATAATTTCTAATTATTTTCCTTTAGGGGGGCAGACTGGGGCAACATATTATTATACATTTAATATGTGGACATATTGGTCTATTATGCACAGACATTGTTTTTTTGGAATGCTTTGGATAAAGTAAAATAATTAGGAAAAAATATTTGCTTCCAATATAAATTTAATTATTTGACATTTATGTCATAGAGAAAACGTCAATCAGTCTATGCAATTAAAAGTAAATTAAAAACAGAAATGAGTCCTCCACATACCTACTATAACCATGCAATTAAACTCAATTTTAAAAAATAAGAATATAAACGGCCTAAAACTTATCAAAAAAATTTCACAATTTTAGACAATTCCAAAACACCTAACTTTCATACCCCTGAAAACATGTTTTCATAAAATATTTTTAAAAAGTGACAAATAAAGTACACAGATATACACTTCAAAATTAAATAATTATTAATACTTAACCATTATTCTTATTTTCACCTTTTGTCAAATTTCCAAAGATTAACACAGGCCCGTTCCACTGTGCGGCGTTGTCCTTGGCGCGACGGGCGGAAGAGCTTATTGCACAATTTTATGTTTATTTTTTTTGATATAGGTATTAATACGTGAAGGCCTAATAATTTTTTTGTGATCAGTTGAGGGATATTTTTTTTATTTAAGTATTTTATTAATTATTAGTAGTGCATTAGTGCGTAGTATTACTAGTAATTCTAGTACTGTGTATTTTGTTTTGTTCTTACTTTTGGGATTTCCTGATCCGCCCAAAAAATGGAATCAGAAATAAACTCAGTGCAATATTTATTACAAAAGACTGTTTTACAATTTTTTAAGTACCTAGTTACTATTTATTGATTTGTATTTGTGCCCCCAAATAAAAAAGTCACGAGCCGCCACTAGGTAAAAGAAATCTCAGAAAATGGCCAAACACCGATTTTTGGTACTGGCGATGTCAAAATTCGTTAGGTTAGTAAACGTAGCACACTCTAACGTCACCAAACGTCGCCTGTTGCTACGGAGAAAAATCCACCGTACAAGAACGTTGTTAAACGTTGTAAAGGCCAACTAAATTGCTTCTTCTTTTTTCTGTCTGTCAAAGGTTGTCATTAAAAAAGCCAAATGACAATAAGGTTAAAAATTAAAGAAAATAAATAAATAAACAAAGAGGTTTAAATATTCGTCGACATATTACAACAAAAAATTGAAACTGGGCCAGCATATCCCAGAACAGCCTGGTGCGAGGTTTTGAGGCTCTTTTAAAACTGGTTTCTTTATTTGTTTCTGCAAGTTGAAGACTGCTCTTGGCATAATAAATCTGCCGTTTTTGATGCACTAGAGAACTGAGTTATGTCTTGTGCTTTTACTATGTAGGAATATTTGGTCCATTTAAATGGATGGCACAGAAGTAGCATCACACATATTGTCCTCGTCTCACTTTTCGTTGGAGACCAATAAAGCACACCATCCTGTTCCCACGAATGGGGAATAGATTCTAATTCATTTATCTGCTTTATATATAGGGGAGATGGACCAAATGAAATATATGGGTAAAATGACATATTAGCCATATAACAAATACTATAAACAGTTGGTTGGGAGAAAGGATCATGTGACCTTTGACATTTCTTACAAGCTGTGCATGCGCTAGTTGTTAAACCGCAGCGGTTTAACTTAGATATTTGTCGCAATGTTTTTGCCTGTTGGGAAAATTCTAAATACGAATAATCCATCGAGCATCGAGTCTAAGATGAGTTTAATTTAATGTTTCTGAACTTTGTTATTTTGATTAGGTAGCTTGGCATGCGTGCTATAGGTGGCACGCGATAGAATATTCTCGACACGGCATTGATTGAGGTACTATAAATGATTACAGTGTAATACCTATCCACATGTATGTTACCCATATTGTTGGCACGTCATGGCCACATAAAACATTTTTTGAAAAACATTGGCACCTGGATGTGAAAAGGTTCGCCATCCCTGTCCTAGGGTCTAGAGAGTTTTAACGATGTCTTTTGTTTTTACACCGACATTTAGGTTACGAATAAAATAGAATGTGTTTTGGACAAAATGACATACAGTTCGAAAGGATGAAATGACAGAATGTCATTTTGTCCATACCCCCTTATAAAAAAGAACCAAAAGGACCAGTTGAGAAAAAGAGATCAGTAAAGAGGGTATTTATCGAAACACAGAAAATGATGAAGAAGATATTCTTTTTGAGTTTTAATAATGACTAACTCTCGATCTAAGCTCGGAGAAGGCTGGCTTGGCTGCTTAACATGTGGACATTGGGCACATGCATCATGTGCTGACAAACTAAAAAAAACTAAGATATTTATTTGTCATTTTGTCCGAATAGAATGGACAAAATGATTTTTTGTGATTTTTTGTAATCACAAAAATGTAGTTTAATTTTTTTTAAAAGAAGACAATATTTTAGTTCGTAGAAGATAACGAAGTAAACAAAGAATTGTAAGTTTGATTTTTCTGTATCTGGTTTTCTGTATTAAAAAATAATGTTTAAAAAACAAAACCATATTTCATTTTGTCCATGTCTTCCCTACAACTTTAAAGTTTGGCATTTTTAATTTGTGAACAAGTACGGGTTTTCAAAAAATGAATTCGAAGGGTTATGTTATTCCCTTTCCTTAATTCTTCGTTTCTTTACAGAAATGAGGTTTAAATCTAATTTTTCAATTTCAACCTTTTTTGGTGGTTTAAGGTTAAGTTTGCACTAGTTTGCTTCACCTATTTGAACTTCAAGTTCGAAAAAGTGTTAAATAGGTGCAATATTTTAAACTTGCAGTCCTAAGAGTGTAGATTTTCCAACATATTGCATGTTCTTGTTAAAATAATTAATATTTTAGTATGAATTGCGGACCTCGCCATTTTTAATTCTTAAAGGACGAGATCAAAATGTCGCCATGTATGACTATGAAATGTATTAAATTTTTATGGTTTAAAAAGTGTTTTTAATGATATTAACCTTATTTACAAAAACAACTATACATGTAGCTTTAATTTAAATTTACAATTTAAACAAAAACTATAATTTTTGCTTTTAACATTTTAAAATTTTTATTCAAAACTTTATAAAAAATATCATATTTAAGGCAATCCCTAAATTTTGGAAGTATTGTACTGATATTTAACAGTAAAGTGGGCGTCGTCATTTTTAATACATATTGGCAATTTACTTGATTTAAGAAGAAACTGTAAGAGCGGACTAACACCTATATAAAATAAAGAACATTTTTTACTCTTTAAAATTCTAACGACGGGTTGCAGAAAGGATGATTAACTAACACCGTGTTAAATTTTAACACGGTGTTAAATTTTGGTCAAGTTGCCCAAGATTTAATCAAAGCCGGCCCAGGCCCACTTGAAACAGCAATCGCTTAACATCGGCTTGTAGATTTGGAAGCGGTCGCAGTTTCGGGAAAACTCGAACGATAAACGTCAGATTTTAATGTCAACAAAGCGTTTTGTATTTCTTGTAAAGCGAAGATATTTTGAATAAAAAAAATATTTTTGGGAAAATAGGCAAAGCAAATAGAAAAATTACACAAATATAGAAGAAAATAAACTTCTGAACATATGTATATGTATTTCTAAGGTAAGTTGTATGAAACCATTGACCCATAAAATACCGTACAGATACTAGCCAAATTTGTATATTTTTTCTGTTAATTTTTAAAATTTGCGTTAAAAATGCTATACATAAAAAATTAGCTGCTTTTCAGCTTCCTTAACTACTATCCTCTTGTCATTATTATCCATTTATGTGTTTGTTTTAGGTGCATTCAAAAGATTTTAATATTTCTAAAGAATGAGAATTCCTAACCCTAAAAATCGAACTTGTGATGGAAGATAAAGTACAAAAACATACTTCCTGATAAACCTACATGTGAGGAATGGAGTTCTAAATGAATGTTATTTGAGAGGTTATCCTAGACACAATCAATATTCGGCGAAATACCTTACTGCCAAGGAAAAAATTTGGAAACGAAACCTTTGTTGTTATTTTCTTGATAAGGTAAAATATTGTCATCAATATTAATATCGTAGTTAAATATGTAGCTATCACTACCCACGTTACAAAATTTTTGAATACAATTTTGTTTCTTATTTTTACCTCAAGTTCTGTGTTTATACCCGTAATAGCATACTATATAACTTTTGTCAGTTAAGCTAACAAAACATCTTTGTCTGGGTGGGTATACTGGTCAATTTTTAAACCTAATTGCTCGTTATACTACCGATTATAATTTTTTTAACCATGTGTCACGCTGAAACTCAAGCAAACTGTAGAGTATTTATTTAATCCACCTCAACTTCATTGAAGTAAAATTTTGCTCTTTCTCCTTTAATAAACTTTTTGCTCATGATTCATTATGTAACGAAGGGATTAGGGGTTTTTTATCCCCTTTTATTTGGTAAATCAAACTCTCTTCTTTAAGTCTAAATCATATCTATATTTCCATATTCAAACAATGTCCCAATTCAAAAAGTGCTTATCTTTCTTATAATAATTACATATAATCAATCCTTAATTACCTTAGTCTACATATTGGGTTTAATAATAAGTTATACGGGGTGTACGCCTGCTACAAGGAGCTAATATATATATATATATATATATATATATATATATATATATATATATATATATATATATATATATATATATATATATATATATATACATATATATATATTTTGTTACACTACACCTCCTACGGAGAACAAAAAAAACCACAAAAAAAAAAAGGTTTAGCGTATCTATTTTTACAAACTCTTATGACAACTCTGGTTATTACTATTGTACAATTTAGCTCTATTTTTGTGAATTTCTTTGATTTTATTCCCTACTAAAATAACAATATTTGGCGACTTATCTTCTACTACCACATATGGACCGTTAAAAATTTCTTCGAGTTTATTCCCGGTTTCGTTTTTTACTAAAACCTGGTCGCCTTTTTTATACGTTTTCGCGTTAACTTTAGAATCGTGACTTTTTGTCCGTTGTATTTTTGACTGAATGAGGTTATTTTTGGCATCCTCCCAAGCTTTCTGTAGTCTATATTTTAGTTCTAGTGGGTAGTTATCGAAATTGTACAATGGTTCAGTACCTGTGTCGATATTTGAAGGGATTTTGCATTGCTTACCAAACACAAGTTCATATGGAGTGTATTTTGTGCTAGTGTGAACAGTATTGTTGAATGCAAAACACCAGAACTGAACCCATGAACTCCAACTGTCAGGGTGTTCTGCCGTTTGCACTCGCAAATAAGCGCCTAGATTTTTGTGTGTATTTTCCAACGACCCTAGTGTTTGGTGGTGATAAGCTGTTGATGCAAGTTGTTTAATCTGCAAAATTTTGCAAGCTTCCTTCAGAGTTGTAGCTATTAATTCTGTTCCTTGATCTGACACAATTGTCTCAGGTATTCCATATCTTAAGATAAAGTTATCCACAAGAGATTTTGCAATAGTTTTTGCTTCTTTGTTTTGGATCGGGTATCCTTCGACAAATTTTGATAATTCGCACTGTAACGTTAATATATATTTATTTCCATATATGTCTTCCGGCAAGGGTCCTACTAGGTCTAAGAATAATTTTTGAAAAGCTGACGAAGCAGTTGTGGTTATTGACATCGGCTCAATATTAGGCCTAGAATGTTTGAACCTTTGACACTGATCACAACGCTTTACAAAATCGCGAACATCTGTATGCAAACTTGGCCAAAAATAGTACTTTTTTATGTTATTATACATTCTGTTAATGCCTGTATGACCGCCGCTCGGTAGAATGTGGAAATCATTTAATATTATTTGCCGCATTTCTATATTCGATATTTTTTGTACATCTTTTATAATTGAAATTTTTATATTAGCCATTTTTAATTCTGAGGGATCCCTACTTATAATATTTATTAATTGCGCATTATTAATATTTTTTAAAATATATATTTCTGGTACCTTATATTTTATGCAAATATTCTTAAGTTCTCTCAACGAGGCATTGCATGCGATCGTCGATCGAGAATTCTTAATTTTTAAAGCATTTTCTTTTTCTGAAAAAATTATATAGCTTGTACAATAATCATATTTTTTATTTTTTAATAAATTATTAAATTCTAGTGTTGAAATGCAATAAGCTTCGCAAGAATTTTTCGGCGGTTTTAAAAGTTCCACCATTCCTGGGTGATCAAGCCGTTCGTGTACAGAACTGTCAAAACTTTGCTTATTTAATTCTTTCTTAGCTTGTTGCCTGGTCATAATAAACATTGTGTTGCACACGCTGTTTGACATTTTTTTTCAGTTCTTCCGATGTAGTTTCGATTCTAGATAGTGCGTCTGCTACTACATTATTACTACCTTTTACATATCTTACGTCAAAATCATACTCTTCTAACAATAATCGAAATTTGGTAAGTCTGCTAGATGGATTGTTCATTCCGAAAAGGTAAACAAGAGGCCTATGATCAGTATAAATGATAAATTTTCTCCCAAATAGGTAATTTCTGAAACTTTTTACTGCAAAAACAATTCCCAAAAGTTCTTTGTCAATGACGGGATAGTTCACCTCTGCCTTATTTAACTGTCTGGAAATATATGACACTGGCGAACCATCTCCGTTCGAAAGAGTAGCTCCTAAAGCTTTATTGGAAGCGTATGATGTCACTATAAAAGTATTAGTCTCCGAAAAATTTGGAAATTGTAACACTGGTGGGTTCACAAGTGCTTGCTTTAGGGTTTCAAAAGCCTTTTGACATTCTGGTGTCCATTGGAATTGTACACCTTTACGCGTTAAAAAATTTAATGGAGCAACTATTTGTGCAAAATGTTTTATGCTTTTCCTATAGAAATTTGCTGCGGCCACAAACCTCTTGACTTCCTTATCGTCCTTTGGTACAGGGTAGTTTTGTATAGCCTGAAGCTTTTGAGGATCGGGACAAACACCCTCTGCTGAAATGACGTGTCCGAGATATAAGAGTTCTTTTTTCAAAAAGTCACATTTTTCAGGATTTAGTTTCAGATTAACGTCGCGTAATCTTTGTAGTACTTTTATTAAGTTGCTGTTATGAGTTTCTAAAGTGTTGCCGAAAATAATTAAGTCGTCTAGGTAAACAAAGCACGACGAATAAGTTAATCCCGATAAAGCAATTGACATAGCTCGAGAGAAAGAACTAGGACTTATCTTAAGCCCCATTGGCAGTCTAGTCATTTGAAACTGTCCTTGGTCAGTTACAAATGCGGTACAAGGCCTACTTTCTTTTTCTAGCTCAATCTGATAATATCCTTGTGATAAATCTAAATGTGAAAAATATATTGCCCCGGACAACGAATCTAAAATTTCGGATATACACGGTAATGGAAATTTATCATCCTGTATATTTGAGTTTAAAGTTTTTCTATAATTTATTACCATTCTCCACGTTTTATTTCCTTGCTCATCGGCTTTTTTAGGTACTAATAAAATTGGTGCCGACCATGGAGAAGAGGCTTCTTCAATTGTTTTTTCACGGAGCATTTTATCAATTTGTTTGTTAAGTTCCGTTTTCTGAGAATAAGGTAAACGGTAAGGCTTAACATAAACAGGATTTGTGTTAGGCTGTAAGTGAATTTTTTGTTTGTAAATTTTTGTCGTAGTTAAAGTTTCCCCTTTTAAGTGAAAAACATCTGAATATTTAGAGCAAATTTTTTGTAAAGACCATTTTTCTGATTTTTCAAGATGGTCTAATTTTACGGTGCCTAACAATTTATCTATTCTGTTTACAGTTTTGTGGGCCGGGTTATACTGACATATATCATAATGGTATAATGGCACAATTTTTGGAGCAAAATTTTTTATGTTCACGTCTTGATCGCGTGTATTAAGAATTCTTACCGGAATACGATTAGAAACTGATTTTACCAAGATTCCCGCAACAAATACACCTTCACAAATTTCATCCGGTATTACAACGCATTCGTCCTTTGTGTTGGTATGAAAATATTTTATTACCTCATGTCTAGCCGGTATGCAAGTATAATTCTCATATTTCGAGTGAATAGACGTTAATATTCGTTTATTATTTACATTAAATGATAACCGAAAGTTTTCGTAGTCTAGCTTTGCCAAGTATCGCATAAAAAAATCTGTTCCCATTAAACCATTCACATTGTCCTCAAAACTGTCAATCAGCAAAAACTCGTGACACACTTTTGCGCCATTTATATCTAAACATAAATTTGTCGAACCTTGCGAAATTATTGTCCCAGAGACCCCGTTAATTTTTATTTTCTTTAAACAATTAACTTTTTCTGTTTTGTCTATGACGTTTTTAAAAATGACGCTTATTGAAGCTCCGGTATCAAGTAAAATTTTTAAATTTTTATTTTTATATTTCACATAAATAAAATTTAGTCCGTTCGTATTAAATATGAATGGGTCAGGAAAATTTGTATTTTTATCTAGATGGGCCTCGAAAAAATGTTTCGCTCTTATTACTGTTGGTATTATCCACTTCTTCCGAATTCATATAAAATCCTCTTTGATTTGAATTATTACCAAAGAAACGTCCTCTCGTACCATAATGTCCCCGTGGTGAATAATTAGGGCGAGAACCTCTCCCTCTGAAATTATTATTACCTTGCTGACCCCGCGAAAAATGCCCTCTACAATTGTTACTGGTCGCTCCAAAATTATTTGCACCCCTATTATTCCGGAAGTTTGTATTTTGTCCTTGTCTATTATTATGATAATGGTGTGAGCAATTATTGCCTTTGCCTCGCATATGAAATAAGGGTTTTGAATTTGTTTCGCCTAAATATTCATCTTTCGCACCACCAATTGCCTCACTAAGGGTATCGTAATTTCGCGCTTTCACTATGGTTCGCAAACTGAAATTTTGAAGACCGTTAGCAAAAGAGCTTATAGCGATTTTCTCATTGACCGGCCTCAAAATATCCATCACTCCAGCGTCTCCCCCCGACTGAGATATAGTTAGGTCGACCATTAGTCCTTCAATCGCTTTCCCAAACTCTTCTACAGACTGTGACCCTTGTTTCATGTTATTTAGCTGCGACGATAAAGCGGTCGCGGATTTTTTTTTTGATAAAATGGCGCCTAAGATCTGTAACTAATAATTGGTTTGACGCATAGGACGATTTTAGCCTAATATTTGCATTTCCTGATAAACGCGTTTTTAGTACATATGTGGTTAACAATCGTTTACCTGCGTCATCCAAAAGTGCATCATACCACTCAATGCCATTAATTAATTGTAAAGTTACGGTTTCAGAACCATCCATAACTGGTAGAAGGCCTGATGCAGTTTTGGGATCGAATTTTTGAGCCATTTTTGCTGTAACTTTGTCAAAATGTTCCGAATCTGAGTCAGAGGAAACCAAAATTTCGCTTTCTATCTCCGCTACCTTGATATCCCCTAACCTAGATTGTAAAATATCTTGACTAGCTTTTAAATATTGTTCTATCTGCTGTATATATTCCGTACCTTTATTTATTACCCTAGGCTCGTTTGATTTTTCATTAAATGTTTCCCTAATAGTTCTTAATTCTAATGTATACTTTTTAAATTTAATTAGCTTACGTAAATTATATTTCTCTTTTTGCCGTGTTTCCGTATTGTCCTTCACTAAATTCCTCTTCAATACTTTGACTTCATCTAGTAAATATATGAATTCAGTAGGTACCGACATTCCATTTTTTATCCACTAAATTTACCATTTTCCTTTAATCTCAGACCCCCTATTTTTATTGTAACCTAAAAACCTAAAATGTTCCTCTTCTTACTTTAGACTGTTTCTCGACTTGTCCCGATTTCTTGCCGAACTTCTGCACGCATTCTCTGTACCACCGCTTTTGCAATTCTTCTATATATGCACCAACCAAAGAAAATTGCCAACAATACAATAATACTTATACTTAGGATATCTTGGATAGAGCCGAAACCATGGGTACTTGGGCTGTTAGTTTGACCACCGCTATTCCCTGCTTGTGCTATTATTATTTCTTCTTTGCTCTGTGTCTTGCCCATTTCGTCGATATTCAAATGCTCAACATTGGTTCGCAGACAGGATCGCCATGTAACGAAGGGATTAGGGGTTTTTTATCCCCTTTTATTTGGTAAATCAAACTCTCTTCTTTAAGTCTAAATCATATCTATATTTCCATATTCAAACAATGTCCCAATTCAAAAAGTGCTTATCTTTCTTATAATAATTACATATAATCAATCCCTAATTACCTTAGTCTACATATTGGGTTTAATAATAAGTTATACGGGGTGTACGCCTGCTACAAGGAGCTAATATATATATATATATATATATATATATATATATATATATATATATATATATATATATATATATATATATATATTTTGAATGGTGCTGGCTTCTACTTGATGGAAATTCATTACAAAATTTATTTGAAATAAAAGACAAACTATGTCTGATTTCCACATTTATTTTCTTATTCTCCGACGCGTTTCGCTACACTGTAGCTTTATCGAGGAGTTACAACTGAATGAAAATGTAAACCAACTAAATATTTATACAAACTATAATCCATTACTTAGGTAGGTAATTAGGGAAAACCCACAGAGCTTATTTTTGAATATGGTCAATATTGAAAAGATTTAATAAGGGGGAGGTGTTTACCTCTGTTTGGTCGTTCAAAAGCAGGCCTGTGTTTTTGTGTCGGTTAATTTCTAAACTTTCGTACAAATTAAGTTTATGGCTTTTATTTAACGTGTGAAGAATTTTAAAGTTGTCATTAAAAATATGGTTTTCTTCTATGATATGATTAGAATAGGTAGAGTCATTTTTTTGATGTAAAAAGCTTCTTTTATGTTCTCTAATTCTAGTTTTAAATGATCTACCTGTTTGACCTATGTAAATTTTTGGACACGATCCACAGTTCAATTGGTATACACCTGTTTTATGGCAATAAATAATGGCTACAACCCAAATATAATAGATAACATCCTGAATAAAAAAAAATTTAAAAAAAGCCATCTCAGAATTGTATCCCCAATGCAAAGAAACAAAAAATAATTACAAGACTTTGACTTATATAGGCAAACCATCCAAGAAAATTAAAACTTATTTAAAACAAAAAGAAATAAATATAGCATACAAAACAAACAACACTTTAGGTAAAAAACTTAAAAACCAAAAAACAAAAACTAACAAAGAAAATAAAACAGGTGTATACCAATTGAACTGTGGATCGTGTCCAAAAATTTACATAGGTCAAACAGGTAGATCATTTAAAACTAGAATTAGAGAACATAAAAGAAGCTTTTTACATCAAAAAAATGACTCTACCTATTCTAATCATATCATAGAAGAAAACCATATTTTTAATGACAACTTTAAAATTCTTCACACGTTAAATAAAAGCCATAAACTTAATTTGTACGAAAGTTTAGAAATTAGCCGACACAAAAACACAGGCCTGCTTTTGAACGACCAAACAGAGGTAAACACCTCCCCCTTATTAAATCTTTTCAATATTGACCATATTCAAAAATAAGCTCTGTGGGTTTTCCCTAATTACCTACCTAAGTAATGGATTATAGTTTGTATAAATATTTAGTCGGTTTACATTTTCATTCAGTTGTAACTCCTCGATAAAGCTACAGTGTAGCGAAACGCGTCGGAGAATAAGAAAATAAATGTGGAAATCAGACATAGTTTGTCTTTTATTTCAAATAAATATATATATATATATATATATATATATATATATATATATATATATATATATATATATATATATATATATATATATATATATATATTGTTACACTACAATTAACTCTAATTTTTTTTGTGGCACGTTTACTTAACTACCATTTTTATCATGTGAATATAAAACCCATATCCCCATACACGTTACTATTTAGAATAAGGTATCTATAAACAAGTTATTTACTTGGGTTGTTTTGCATATTGGTTTTATTCAGATTACTATGTAATCATGTACGTAGACTTTTACATGTTATTATGTGTTCCATTTTCTTTTGTTACAGGTTATAGATAAGTCACAGAATATATCAAAGATGTAATGTGAAGACTGGCTCAAAATAATATAGGTACCTTAGTACCTTCCTACTGATGACATAGATGTTGAAATATTTTATAAATAGAAATTTGTTACTTTTACATATGTTCTAGGATTTTTTAAAATATAAGTTTACGTTAATTTATATCAATACTTTTGTTCATTTTTATTTCCTGATAATTTCTAAAACTAGAAAAGTTCCATAAAGAAAATTAGAGGGGTAAACAATAATTTTTTTAAAACTTGTTTTGTGGCATTAATCTACTTTTTAAATTTACAAAAGTCGAGGGCAACAAGATCTGTTCATTTGTGTTGCAGGAAACTGCACTAACCTACACTTTGTTTTATGTAAGAAAATATCAATTAGAATAAATCTGTGCAAGTAACTGCGGTTTCAACACAAAAGGTTTGCTTGTTCTTTTGTATTACACAATTTGCATCAACCTGCACTGATTTTTCTCCAATGGGTGTCTCCACTAGCGATGGGATATCTCGAATGAAAAATAATCGATCATTCGATTATTCAAATCACTCGAGATATCTCGAGAAGTCAGCGCGATCATTCGAATGATTTAGCCGAGAGATTATAATATAATAATAATCGCCTTTCGCCGCTTCGAATGACGAGACGAAATACGAAATGATGCCGTCGCCGACTCGGCACTCGACGTTGCGTTACGATGCGATTGTCTCGGATGTGTTTTTCATTCGAATGATTATTTATTTCGAATGATCCTTCGATATCGATCGAGCATTATTTCATCTCTCGACAACGCATAGCATGTTTTAATATTGTCTGGGTCTCGGATGAATTTTTCATTCGAATGATTGTTTATTTCGAATGATCCTTCGATATCGATCGAGCATTATTTCATCTCTCGACAACGCATAGTGTTATTGTATGTTTTTATGATATATATAGGGTATTAGTAAAGTATGTGGCCAAACTTGAGGATACCTATTATTCCTTACTTAATTTTAAGACAAAACATAGGTCCTAAAAGACTTTGTTTTTAATACACAGGGTGTTGAATTTTTGTAAAAGGTTTTTCCTAAATAACTAGAGGACGCAAATTAGTATAAAGTTGAAATTTGGTGACAATTTTTAATGCATAAAGGGGAGTCATGCTAGTTGCCAAATTTGTTTAAAGAAGTGTTTTTGTTTTCATGGATCTCTTACTTTTTTGATATTTTTAACAAATTATACTAATAAATAATGATATGTATAACTTTTTTTTTTGTTTTTATCGAGAACGGCCAATCCAAGCAAAAAAATTGAAGAGATGATTTTTGTGCAGTTTTGTTTGCTATATTTTTTAATTCGAATGATTATTTCGAATGATCATTCGATTATTAAAATTATTCGAGAGCTAATATGTCGATTATTTAATTCATTCGATTATTCCCAACACTAGTCTCCACAAACAAATAAAACTAGGTTAGTGCAGTTTTGTGGAACACAAAAGGTTTGTTCTTTTGTGTTGCACTAACCTGCACTTTTTTTTACTAATTAGCAAAAAATCAGTGCAGGTTCATGCAACATAAAAGAACAAACCTAAAAGTGTAGGTTAGTGCAGTTTCGTGCCACACTAACGAACAGACCTTTTTTGGATTTACAAAAATTGAAGTGAACGTGGTCGCTTTTCGTTTGTGTTGCACAAAATTGCATTAACGTAAATTGATTGTTTTTAATGGGTGTCTTCACAAACAAAAAAGAAGGGTGTGTTAGTGCAGTTTCGTGCACCACAAACGAACAGACCTATTAATACGCCTCGGCAGTGGGACACCGCGAGATCTTAGAATTCTATTTGTAGGGGCAAAGCGATATTTTTTCGCTCTGTTTTACGTTCGCTATCAAATGATCGACAGACGAAAACAACACGATCGCTTTGTGTCGATTATAGAAAACTATAACCTCCCGGAGTATGGGCCATTATTCAATTCACTGGATCGATCCGGATCATTTTATGACACTTTAATGGTATTTTATCTCTTTCTACTGCCTTTATTTAATTATGTATTTCACTCGAAATTCCTAAACCTATCCGAATCGATTTAATTTTCGTCAATCGAATACGCCCCAGACCACAAGCGTCTTAGGTAAAGGCGGTTGTGCTAGAGCGTTTTCCGATTGTAACCGGTTTGTCAACCGGTAAACTCTGAAAAACGCCTATTATGTCAAAATTCAAAACCACAGAAAAATAAAGGAGTAATGTGTACACAGTCCCTGCGGGTTGCAAGAGCTCTGGTCTAAGCGCGAGACCGGGAAGTGTGCTGGCTGACCTGTTACATTGACGCGGGCCAGCAATAACTGGAAGACGAAGAGGGAAATATTTTAGGTTACATCAAAGACATCTTTGAAATCTGTAGGTTATGTATGGTATGATCTTATTTTGTTTATATTTAAAAAAAAGCTAGTTTTCTCTAACAAGCCCTTTATTTTTCTATGGTTTATAGTTAGGAGGTTATGCCTTATTGTATAAGGGGCCGCGGACCAAAACAAATGAAGTGATTCATATAAAAATTGCTGGTATTCCAATGTTTTTACTTTTATAATATAGTAATTTTCTTTTTGATTTGTTATGACAAAAATAATTGAAAAAAATAACTACCTCTCTAGATAAATAAAGAGATACAAGGAAAACTTTGTTGCCAATTCGGAAGTGTTGAAGAATGACATTTAGCAGAATATCTATATTTTTATAGAAGGAAAATTGTTTTAATTAAGTACAATATTATAATGAATGGTTTAAAACCAAGAAGAATTCCAGAAATAGAATATTATTTTTGCACAAATCTAACAAGAAAATAGTGGTATACAGAGTAATTTTGGTATGTTATTGAAGATGAAAGGTGTATTTTTGGTAAAATTCACATATACCTAAATGATGAACTTTATTTTTCCTACATTTTTTGTTAGTGTGTGAAGGTAGGTACCTGCTTAGGTTGGGTTTATGATAAATTAGATGCCCATCTGCAGTAAAAGTGTATATAGTTGTATTTTAAAATATTGAAAGGAGGAGTTGTCTTTTAATTTCTTGTACTAGAACATAAACTTTTGCCAAAGTAACCAATATTTTATCAAAAATGTTAAAAAAAAAACATTACTTTAATCCCACCATATTGTGGAATTAGTTTAATTCAGAGTTAAGTGCTCTCTTCGTTAAAAACAAATGAAAAAGTAAACAACACCTTGGTTTTTTAGTGGCATTTGTCTGTTTAATCACGGATTAGCTCAAAGTTTGGGCTGTTGCAGAAAGAAAAAAAATTTAACGCTGTGTTATATATATTGTATATTGCTATATTATATATATTGTGTTAAACGGAATATCTTTTGTTTTTAACACTGAATTAGGATTTAACGCTTGATTAAAAGTTTTGTGCAACCCGCTGTTAGACTCATTAGCCGCACTAACTCCGATATATAGTTCAGTTAAATAAACCTAAAGTTAATAAACAGCTGACGTTAGAAAATTTTAACCTAAATGATAGATAAATCTTAACTCAACAACTTGCCTTAAATTAACGTTAAAAATGGTTAACAAAATAACCTTAAATAAACTTAAAGACCCCGGGCAACGTTGTAACAACCTGGATTTTATTGCCCAAATTGGTGTAAATAAAGGTCGCTTGGACGTCGTGTTAACGTTGTGATCCAACGTTAAGTCGACGGCACCGACGTTGACCCACGTTAAAATGCTACTCGGATAATAATAATAATAATTATGATGATAATAATAATAATAATTAATAATAATAACAATAATAATAATAATAATAATAATAATAATAATAATAATAATAATAATAATAATAATAATAATAATAATAATATGGATTATCATAATTATTATTATTATCCAAGTAGCATTTTAACTTTGGGTCAACGTCGGCGCCGTCGACTTAACGTTGGATCACAACGTTAACACGACGTCCAAGCGGCCTTTATTTACATCAATTTGGGCAATAAAATCCAGGTTGTTACAACGTTGCCCCGGGTCTTTAAGTTTATTTAAGGCTATTTTGTTAACCATTTTTAACGTTAATTTAAGGCAAGTTTTTGAGTTAAGATTTATCTATCATTTAGGTTATAATTTTCTAACGTCAACTGTTTATTAACTTTAGGTTTATTTATCTCAACTATATATCGGAGTTAGTGCAGTAAATGAGTCTTTGAATTTTAAAGAGTAAACAATGTTCTTTATTTTATATAGGTGTTAGTCTGCACTTACAGTTTCTTCTTAAATCAAGTAAATTGCCAATATGTATTAAAAATGACGACGGCCACTTTACTGTTAAATATTAATACAATCTTCCAAAATTTAGGGATTGCCTTCAATATGATGATTTTTTAACAAAGTTTTTAATAAAAATCTAAAAATGTTAAAAGCAAAAATTATAGTTTTTGTTTAAATTGTAAATTTAAATTAAATCTACATGTTTAGTTGCTTTTGTAAATAAGGTTAATATCATTAAAAACACTTTTTAAACCATGAATTTTTAATAAATTTCATAGTCATACATGGCGACATTTTGATCTCGTTCTTTAAGAATTAAAAATGGCGAGGTCCGCAATTCAAACTAAAACATTACCTATTTTAACACACAACATGCAATATGTTGGAAAATCTACACTCTTAGGACTGCAAGTTTAAAGTATTGCACCTATTTAACACTTTTTCGAACTTGAAGTTCAAATAGGTGAAGCAAACTAGTGCAAACTTAACCTTAAACCACCAAAATGGTTGAAATTGAAAAACTAGATTTAAACCTCATTTCTGTAAAGAAACGAAGAATTAAGGAAAGGGAACAACATAACCCTTCGAATTAATTTTTTGAAAACCCGTACTTGTTCACAAATTAAAAATGCCAAACTTTAAAGTTGTAGGGAAGACATGGACAAAATTAAATACGGTTTTGTTTTTTAATCATTATTTTTTAATACAGAAAACCAGATACAGAAAAATCAAACTTACAATTCTTTGTTTACATTGTTATCTTCTACGAACTAAAATTTTGTCTTCTTTTAAAAAAAATTAAACTACATTGTTGTGATTACACAAAATCTACAAAAAATTATTTTGTCCATTCTATTCGGACAAAATGACAATGTTTATTTTAAATGCATAACTAACAAATAAATATTTTAGTTTTTTTTTAGTTTGTCAGCACATGATGCATGTGCCGAATGTCCACATGCTAAGCAGCGAAGCCAGCCTTCTCCGAGCTTAGATCGTGAGTTAGTCATTATTAAAAATCAAAAAGAATATCTTCTTCATCATTTTCTGTGTTTCGATAAATATTCTTTTTACTGATCTCTTTTTGTCAACTGGTTCTTCTAGTTCTTTTTTACAAGGGGCTATGGACAAAATGACATTCTATGTCATTTTATCCATTCGAACTGTATGTCATTTTGTCCAAAACACATTCTATTTTATTCGTAACCTAAATGTCGGTGTAAAACTAGATTGGATAGACCGCCTAATCGCCCCCAAGGGGGCTCTATAAGGTCGATGATATCATCATTGTCATGCCCTGAAAATTTCGTGTTTCTAGGCCATGTATTAAGGAAGATATCACACTCCTTCGGACTGATGATGCTGAATAGACCGCTATTCGTAACCATATCGCTACGTACATACACACACCTACACGTAGAAACTATTTGTGCCAACAAAAAGAATTTTCGGACACCCTGTATACATACATACAAACATAAACACATATTAATACAAATATGTTCGATTCGCGTGAAATCCGACCTAAGCAAATTTATCTAAGTACTAATAGAATTATTTGCCCATACCAAGGCTTTCTGGACACCCTGTATACATTCACACTAACACCCACACGTTTAAATAGGAATATAGTCGATCTACTTAAAATCCCAATTAATTGTCTTCGTACTAATGGCAAAGATATTTCCGCATACAAAGACTTTTTGGACATTCTGTATACATACCAACATATAAACAACCACACAAAGGAATAAAAAATTTATGATTTCCTGGAAATACTTTAAAACGATCCGAATCAATTCATTTCCCTAAAATTAAATTAAAATTATTTAATAATAATTAATATATTTGCCCAAAGGTATACACGCTCGTGGCTAGAAAATAAAATGCATAGTTTTGGGTAATTTTTCCAGCCACTGTTCTGCTGTCGACTGCTCGACACGACTGGGCTTTAAAATTCGTAATTTGAAGAAAATTTTAGGGGCCGCGAAGCAAAGAAATCTATTTATTTATAACTTTAACGAAAAAATTAGCAATTTTAATTAGTGTAGAGTGTTCTCAGATGATGAGGGAAGAAAGTAAACCAAAAAAGAACTGTTAAAAAAGAGAGATAATATATAAAAATGCCGTTTAAAAATGAGTTTTTATGGAAAAAATAGAAAAAATGAGTTTTTACCCCCTAAATCCGGTCCTGGATCATCCATTCGGGATTCATTTTAAAGCCTGATTATATCCCCACGGGATAGCGTTGAAAACGTCTTGAAAAGGTCCCACAGGAAAAGAGATAGAGTGATTCGAATGTAGAGATGTCATCGAAAATAGCTTAAAAAATCGAAATTTAATCGTCGATTGCTCCCTTCCTAAAAAAAATGAAGAAACCGAACAATTTGAAAATCACGTATTTCGGGGAGCTCTTTCCGACCAGGTATATGGGATTTTGATTTGGATCCGTTTTGACTACGAAAGGAATTAAAAACCGTCAAAAATTTTCATCAAAAATCGTAATTTTCGGTTTTTCCCAAATTTTTCCAATTTTCGGTCAATTTAGGTATAGGTAAATGTATGCAAAAAGAAAGTATTTGAGTTTCTAAAGTTTTTCGTATGAATGCATTTTTTTGTCCGACATTTGGTTTTCGAGTTATTAAGTACCAAGGAGGGGTCTGCAAACGGCATTTTTCAACATAAAAAAATTCTAAAGTATGACTTCCCATTTTCCAAATATCGCCAATTTCAATAGGGTTCGGAAGCCCGCGGTCCTCTACGACCTCCGAAAATTTAAATCGATTTAATTAAGTTTTGCGACCTGTATCGTGTATCATACGAAATCGCGGAAATTTCGACTTTGACGTTTAATAACTCAGAAACGCGACACCCTGTGTAACTGAATTTTTTATCGAAGCTGGACGCACTATCCCTCTATTAACCCAGAAAATTTAATCGCTCCCGCACTAACCATTTTCGAGAAAAAAAAATGAAAATGTCAACATGTCAAAAACCACGACAACATACGGACAAGGTCACCTCACGGGGGGGTATATAGACCGCTTTCGCGGTCTATAACAGAAGACATCGTTAAAACTCTCTAGACCTTATGACAGGGATGGCGAACACATCACATCCAGGTGCCAATGTTTTTCAAAAAATGTTTTATGTGGCCATGACGTGCCAACAATATGGGTAATATACATGTGGATACAAATCGATATCACCACCGTTTAGGCAAGTATAATAAGCGAAAAAAAAAATATACACCGAAATATTTAACGAAAAGCGGTAACTGCAACTCAGTATAATAAAATAAACGAATGGGCTCCCAAAAAAATGCAAAACAATCTTTTGTAATTACTAGATCAAAAGAGCTAGAAAACAATCCCTAGAAGCCAAAACAGTATAAGAAGGCAAAAAATCAAAAAAGGAAAATTCCTTAAATTTAGGGAAATTTGAAAAATGGCAACACTGTACGCGTCATGGCCCCACGTTGGGCGCCAAATACATTTTGCCACCTATCTGAATTATAGGGGGTTCCAGCCTCCTATAAACAGAAGCGGTAAGGTGGTAAACTTTACGGAATGCTAGGCCAGCCGCAAGTCGGGAGTGGTCGTGCAGTTCAAGTAGAGTAAACCGTAAAATATCTGGGCGCCAGTAACCTAAGAAAAATACCCGATTCCGCCAGAGAGATTTAGTACCCGGTTACAAGGTACCTAAAGCTTACCAATGTAGCAAAGTTCTTCATGTATTAGCCAAAACAAATGCAGACACACTTTAGTTTAAATTGATTTTTTAATTTGTTGCTTTAAGTTACGGGGCACATATGCACATCGCAAAATATATAATTAAGACCAATAAAATCAAATACAACTGCAACGAATTCGGATCGATAGGGAACCTTCGCAATATTAAGGCCAATAAAGGTAAAGTTGTCCCTTATCAATCGCTTAATACTATATTCAATATAAAAAAAAATTAGTCAGTGGCACCATTCGTGATCACGGCCGGTTTACATAACACATCAGTACCAATAATTATAAATTACCAACATAGTTAGGCATGTACACAATAATATGCTAAATAATAAACTTAAATATGCCGCAGAACCCAAATGTCTTTTTCCCTGTTTTTTTTTTCTTTTAAATACCCATTAAGCATTACTTTACACTATTATGGAATAATACACCTGACACAATCTAATAATGCTACTCATACCGAGTTATGTAAATTTAAAAATATATATATATATATATATATATATATATATATATATATATATATATATATATATATATATATATATATATATATATATATATATTTAATTCGAACAATACACCCCTGTCTTTATATTCCAATTAACACATTTTTAGCTTGAATAAGTTAACTGCATTAATAAATTTTTGGGGCGCGCCATAATAAACATTGGGGACAGTACAGACAGAAGTTACTTGGGTGCCTGGGATGTGTTCATCAAGTACAGCAAAAGAAGGTCATATTTCCTCCGATGGTAGCAGCTACGGGAAGAACCACCAACACACCACAGTCGACACCAAACACCATAGGAAGAAGGAATGAAACTGTTACCAAAGATGAACCCCCACCAAGGTGGAACGCCTTTACAAGGTGAACTTCTGGAGAAAATAACCCCGGGGAAAAACCCTAAAATGTGCGAAAAAGGTTTTACAACTTATAGAATATAGGTTTTAGTTTTCTTTTCCTCTTTTCGTTTTGTTTTTATCATCATATTATTAATATTATCATTTTCAGAGAAATATTTAGTTATTCAATTAAAATTAATCACTAGCATATTTAACCAAAATAAATACACATATTTTTTTCCTCTTCATACTTACACACTATCTTGTGTGGTTATCGAGTGGTTGGTATGTGTGAAGCTGGAGGGTAAAAATTCAACGAAGTAGAAGGAGGTTTTAGAAGTAGATGGTGGTTGGTTTTCCCATCTAAAAGAAAATTAGTCCTTCTAAGCAATTTTGCGCGTATTTCGCATTGAAATAACGGGAAAACTACGAATACAGTAAAGAGAGAAAAAAACGTAACGACTTACTTGACTTCCACGCCGTTGAATTGGAAAATCTGCTCTTGGATCCAGCATTTCAAGCTGAGTAGTGCGTAAAACGGCAAAACGAAACGAAACTCACACTACACTTATACGTTCTAGGCAATTGATCCCTTACAACTGAAGGAGGCAAGAAAAATACCAATAGTTCCAGAACGTAGCAGCAGCTCTCCTATCTCGAGCGCGGTCAAGCAAGGAAAAATGGCCGATACACCGTTCCCTTCGTACGGTAGTACCCAGAAAGGTAAAAATTATATGGCGGGAAAATAGTCTAATCGTGAATCACCAAAGAAGACCCATCGAGCAAAATGGAATCCACCAAAACACGCGGCATCCCGAAAAATAAACGTTTACATCAATATTTTCTTGAATGTCCCCATAAATAGCAGTCAATTAATTTTTTAAATTAACGATATTTTCAAATAAATGTCAATCACCACGGTCGCCATCTATTATACCGACAGTAATATTGGAGGGGATAACAATTTTAGTATTCACCATTGGAATGAACGAAGTCATTGAACCGATCCTAGACAGCTGTATTGAAAACAAACGCAGCCAAAAGAAACGATTAACAAAGTCATGTCGATTCTTGGAATTGATCATATATTGATTTTTCAGGCGTCGCGTCGTCGCGATACGAAATCTTCCAGCGCAGGATCTGGTCGTACAAACGGCAGTATTCCTGTACTACCCAAGGCATGTGTTTACTTAGCCGGACAATTTTAACACGGTGCCGTGCTCTCCATATACGTGGGATGGCGGGATCGTAATGAATGCAAGAAATTCTTATTTAATTTTTAATACCCCAAAACTGCTAATCGTACAAATACAGCTAATCAAAAGCCCATACAAAGAATATATTATCCTAATACATGTAATAATATGCAATATATACAATAAATAACTCCTGGCAAATTTGGACCGTTACAAAGTATATGAAAGATGCTGTAAATTTCACGGCTGGAGCACATATGTGTGAGAAATACCTATATGGGACCATTGATCTGGACGAATTTTGTGCTGGATTGATAAATGAAGAATTGGGAAGCTATCTATTCGATACACCTCATTTACACGATGAATTAGCTGCAAAATATGGTTTGGCTCCCGCAAATGATACCGTCCTTCTTGCTGACCTTAGAAGCAAAGCAGTCAACACCAATAATGTCAATAGTAAAGCGTGGGCTACTGTTAGCGATGACAAAATGCATGTGTTCAAGTAGATGAAGCAAAGCTTTAATTCATTGTATAATGTAATAACATAAGATGTTAAATAAATAATTATGTACGCAAATTATTGTTTAATTTTTTATAAATAGGCAACCTTTACAAAAATTACATTAGTTTAAGTTAAAAATTGGTCGTGTTAACAACACAATTGATAAATTTGGGCGTCAGAAATTTAATGGCCTAAATCAAATTGTTCTTCGTGGACAACCAGAAGTTGGATTTAGATTGACCGATCATGGTCAATATGATATACAAGGGAAAACTTTAATTAATGTGACACCACCACCACTGCAAAATCTGAGAAACTGTTACCTCGCGAATTGTAACGTTGGTCGCCAGTGTTACTTCGCGGGTTTTTGCAGTCTCTTATAATCCCTTATAATGTTGGGTGCCAGTGTAACGTTTGCGGATTTTAAACCTTAAAAGAGAATATAATGCAAAGCCACTGTTGCCAAAAGTTGCTAGAAATAAATCGCCCTAAACCTGTTATCCTATCCTCAGATAACAATTGTGACCCAGGTCCACCCTGAGAAGGATATCTACTTACAATTCTTACCTAATCGACCAAATCAAGCTGCTTGTAGAACACCTCCATACGCTAGCTCTATCTCAAGGTATAGGTTCTTTTAGTGACAGATGAGAGTTGAGCTTTTAAAGTCAGAATCGGTAATTTTAGTCAAAATTAGAGAGGCGCCACCATAGTTTTACTTTCTAAAACTTTGGCTCTAAATGGTGGTCCGTTTAGCCTTTAACGTTGAAACAAAACCAGGAAAAGAAAACAAATATGTCAAGTCCGGTAAGATACTGGGTGAGCAAAACAAATTATTGCTTAAGGCCAATACATTTAATCTTTGAAAAATATTTAGGATAAAATAACAAGTCCCTTTTTCTTTAAGTTAAATGCAAGCTCCTCTGAGACAAAACAATATGAGTTACTTACGTTATTTACAATAATTGTAGTAGGATTGATCCAAGTGTGTTTGACGACAGTCACTATATCCACACAATAGTCAGCTGTGCCTTAAGGGTATAGTGACCACATAGATCAGACAACTGGAATTTCCGCTTGGTCAAAAACACTTGTCTCAAAACTGTTAACCGCCGAAAAGTAAAATATAATTACATGAAAGATCTTGGTTTGACAAAAATCCAAGTTAAGTTTTAAAATTACGGTATAGAAAAATTTACAAAGTTACTGAAAAAAAAATGTACAAGGTTACTTTCAAAAAGGTCCAAGTGGGTGCGGACACTAGCACGCTTGACGGTGACTACACCCCTGCACAAAAAGCCAACTGTGCTCCTACAGGATACAGTCACGAATACCAGCCCTGGGTTGGCTTAACCACCCTAGTCCTGATATGTCCACTAGGCCAAAACGATACTAGGATCCACCTCCGTCTAATAATAACCAATGAAAGTAAATGCTTCCCCAAATTTGTACACTTAAAATGTATGCCCAAGCAAAAATGTAGTTACATGACTACACGTATCGATTCTAATATTTAAGTTTGTTATAAGAAAATTTACAAAATGCCAAAATTATATGTCCAGCTTAGACTGGTATTACGCTTGTGTGTTGTCGACAGTCCGCCCACGTTTACAAGTGAAACCGGCACTGTACATTCGTTCGAACGCATAAGATAAAAAGGTTATTAAGAAGGTAAAACAAAATGATCATATTATAGCAAATTAAGTGTCTGAAGGACTCTACCAGTAAGGTTCAAAACATTGATCCCCCAATATGGCATTCCAAAATAAAGAACCTCTATGAGGTACAATTGATATCGTACAAGATATATTAAATAAATAGGAAAACTTGTCCCTCGGCAAAAATCAATGTCCGTAACCCCACGGGTATGTAATACTTTAAGAGCTACACTTAGCTGTGTGCAACCATTGAAGTTGCCTCTCAGTGCGTTGAAACCATGAAGAAGGTTCTCAAGTTCCCTGCAGAACCTTGTTGTCCCGACGTGGACAGGATTTAGAAGTTTGCTCCAAAACTGACAACTATACAGTCAAGGTCATTCAAGATCATGTCAAAACCTTCTAATGAAATTTTGGGCTCCACCATACCAACCCCGATGTCCAACCATAGATTCAGGTACTTTAACCCAAACGTAAAACTCGAATCCAAAATTAGGTAGTTTATACCAATACTAAAAATTTAGTCCAATCCAGAAAAATTTAATGAAGTCAAAAAAATTGTACTTTATTCTAAACTCAAAGCTGCTGTTTTTCTGCCCGTAACAAAACGTAAGATTAGAGTGGAAGAGAGTGCTGGTGTAAAACCACAATTTAAACCACCCATAGTAACTCGAGAAGTGAAACCTCCTGTAAAATTTTTAACAGATGAAACTCACTACGGGGAAGCTGATGATGGTGATGTGTTTGAAGAACCAGCTCAGGATCCGGCGGAACAATCATTGCAACACATAAGAAAGAATTTTGAAGATTCTCTTCAAAAATCTGAGGTGTTTGAGACTTTTATCGATCAGTATCCGAAGATTACTCAAGAATATCTGAAACAATATTGGACGGGCTCTAGCGAAATAGATGCTAACAGCATGAAATATGATATAGCGACTGATTCTTGGAGATTAGGTTCAGAACCGGTTAATTTCTTAAAGAATGGTGATATTCAAGTAGATCCCACTACGTACAAAGGAACTCTGGGACTATACGATTTATTGCTTCTCAAGGTTCCTAAATTTCATACCGCTGCCGATTAAAAACACTATAAGAATATTCTAAAGCGAACAGATTTATACTTGAAAGAAAATGCTCAGTTGAAAGGTAATAGATCTCACAAATATAATGCCATTGTGAAACCACTAATTTCTAAAGGTTCTACCAGTAAAATTCCTTCGTCCGTGGGTAAAATCGTGACCAGATCGCGGTCTGAGAAATCCGGATCTGAGAAATCTCGATCTGCCTTAATGGAAGACAACGAAAAACCCAAAGAATTTGTGTAGTATGATGACGTAAATGAACTGGTTGAAAGGCTAAAAAAGCTAGAAGCTTCCAATCAGGTTGGCAACAATAATAACATGAACGAGATTTGGAGCATTTTGCAGGAACTGGAACACCTTGGAGTCATTGAATTCTATAAATAAGTTTGTTTAAAGCTACTGTCTTAGTACCGCAGTAATCATTAATAAGTTTGGACGTTCCTTGCCCTCTTCGTCTAATCAGAAAAGAGTGAGAGTGTTGCAAGCACCCAACTTGATCACTCTTACAAAAGATAGCGATTACAATATTCAAGATCATCGGCTTTGTAACGTCAAATCACCAACAGATATCGCTGATGCCGTAAATAAAAGTTTGTAGAGAGTATGCTAACTTCTCTTTCTACTACCATTGATAGATCGCTGAGTGATAAAATACAAGTATCCCACTTGGAGATGCTGAGACAAGTAAATGTGTTGGAACAAAAAGTAGACAACCCTATCGGTAGTATTGTAAAGCAAATGGAGGCCTTTACAAAAACTAATAAGGATTATGTAGACTCGGTATCCGACCAACTTAAGCTACTTGACAACAAATTAAAGAGCGAGACTTTAATTTTGGATACAAACCTGGATTGTCTATCTACCCAATTCAAGGACCTCGAAAAACTCCTAAAAGTTTACCCCAATATGGCTATTCGAAATGCTCTCAAACCAGTCAGTGTGGATATGAAAAATATTCGTGAAGAACTATCAAAATTATTACAAACAGTTGATTTGCTAAAGAAAGGATCTTCCCATCCACCAACTGTCTAAATGTAGACGTATATAATTCGATAACTTGCTACAGAACCTCATTCTTTGGGAAATAATGGCTAATGGCATTACGAAGGCAAGAGAACAAGTTGTTAAGGAACTGCATAAACCAGCTAGAATTAAATTTAAACGTCGCAGATTTATCCAGTATGGTTTAGATGATACGTTTGCCTCCGATCTTGCTCACCTCGATCAGTGCGCTCGTGAAAACAAGGGATTTAAATACATCTTGGTTGTAATTGATTGTTTCCCAAAATTTCTCTGGACCAGGCCTCTAAAGTCAAAAACTGCTCATGATGTGACTAATGCAATGGCTCATATACTCAAACAGTCTCGGAGGATTCCGAATAAGCTGGTTACAGATAATGGGAAAGAGTATTACAACGCTAGCTTTCAAAGTCTTACGAAGAAGCATGGCATACATCATTACAGTACCTTGCTGAACGAGTAATTCGAACGCCTAAAGAACACCTGTTTAAGTTGTTTACCTTGAATAGTAATCATAAATGGATCGACTTGTTGGAACACGTTACAAATACTTACAACAACACGAAACATCGTACGATTCACATGAAACCGAAGGATGTTAACAAGAGTAATGAGAAGAAAAAATTGTACTCTGTTTATAGTCGTTTAAAGGTTGTGGGAAAGCAAATATTCAAATTTGGTGCCATTGTTCGCATAAGTAAAGCTAAGCACGTGTTTGAAAAGGGTTATGTGCCTATTTGGACCACTGAGTTGTTTAAAGTATCTCAGATAAAAATTACCAATCCTACAACTTATTTGCTAGAGGATATGCGCGGTCAACCCATTAGTGGTGGATTCTATGAAGCAGAATTGCAAAAAACCAAACAATCTGACGTATTTCTTATTGAACAAGTTTTGCGTAAAAGGGGTAAAAAGATGTATGTGAAATGGCTTGGGTTTGATAAGTCTCATAAGAGTTGGTAGATATAGTTAAGGATGTGGTTTAAACTCGTTATTTGTATAAATAGACCATTTTCCGGCTTTTGGCTAGTTAAAACTACGCCGTATTGCAAAGAGTGTGATACGGAAATTTTATCTCGTAGTGCTCATAACCGTACCAAAAAACATAAACAACAATGTAATGAGAACTTGTACTCTCGTGTAAAACTAGTTCGAACTGCTTTTAAACACCGCATACTAACTTATCATCTGACTAGTGACTTATAGTCCGAGATCCGGCTGTGGGATTACTACGTTCATCGAGTTTTTAATCAAAATCTAATTTTTACATATAATAATGGATGGGGGAATATATTTTTGCCAGGGTGCCTATCAAAATGTGGCCGCTAGCATTTTTAATTAAAATAATATTAATTGATTTTTTCGAGAAAATTTAACTCACTTAGCTTTAAAATAAATCACAATCCACTTCAAAGCAATATATGTAAAGAACTTGAAAAGTTTTGGTTCCTGTCCCTCACTTGGCCGCAACCTCTTCGCAGCCAGGTGTAAAGAGGTATTGCTTTGTTACATTTATACGTTTATTAGGTACATATATTCATCAATTATATATCAAACTAAAGTTTTTTTTTTCTGTGTGTGATGGAATACCTCTCCCTATGTAAAAGTGGCCGCAAATAGGGTTTGCTAGCTGTTAAAAATAGATTAGAGTGAAAGGGAGTTAGCGCGCTACATCGTTCGCTAGACGATGATGGTGATTGCCAGCTGTACGAGTTTTTAAAGCCTTATTCTAACCATTTTGTTTTGGAGCTCTTAATACACAACGTTGTTTTATTTAACTTTACATATTATTACGTTTGTTAAAATAAATCTTAAATTTAAAAAAATGAAGAATTGTTTTCTGTGTATAAAAAGAATAATGTGCTTGACTTTAATAATGCATCATTTAAAAAGTGTTTATTAATGTTATTGTTTCGTCGTAAAAAAAATATAAGTACCATGACATTTTATTAACAATGGAATCTACGGACAATTAATTTCGGATATCATAGAGAATGTCTGAAAAAAATTACAGTTTTAAAACTAAAAGATAAGCAAGAATTTGAAGATTTTTGCAAAACGCAAACCATAAGTAAAATTTTTAATTTAACTTAAGAATGATTTAATTTATAGTTACTATACATATAATATATCGGTACCTCAGGTATCTGTCTTAAAAATGATGTTTGTTTTTCATATTTATATTAAACAAAAGACGATTCGATTTTTTATTTAAGAATGGATGTTTTGTTATATTTGAGTAATTTTAAATACAACTAAACAAAAATTTATTAATTACAATTTTTTGGAGTATTATAAAGTCGTCCCCTCTACTGTTTGCGCCGTTGGTTGAGAACACATTGGCTTTAAAATCTCGTACAGCTGGCAATCACCATCCTCGTCTAACGAACTATGTAGCGCGCTAACTCTCTTTCACTCTAATCTATTTTTAACATCTAGCAACCCCTATTTGCGGCCACTTTTACATAGGCAGAGGTATTCCATCACACACAGAAAAAAATTACCTTTAATTTGATATATAATTGATGAATATACCTAATAAACGTATAAATGTAACAAAGCAATACCTGTTTACACCTGGCTGCGAAGAGGTTGCGGCCAAGTGCGGGACAGCAACCAAAACTTTTCAAGTTCTTTACATATATTGCTTTGAAGTGGATTATGATTTATTTTAAAACAAAGTGAATTAAATTTTCTCGAGAAAATCAATTAATATTATTTTAATTAAAAATACTAGCGGCCACATTTTGATAGGCACCCTGGCAAAAATATATTTCCCCGTCCATTATTATATGTAAAAATTAGATTTTGATTAAAAACTCGATGAACGTAGTAATCCCGCAGCCGGATCTCGGACTATTACATTCGACTGATGTTAAGCAATATTTAGAAGATCTCAAAGATACGGTTATTACTCTACTCACTGATCCTTTAAAGACCTACTATCGGCTTAAAGTTAAAATGGAGCTATATGGTTTTTATCTGTTTGCATCAACACAAGAACAAGACATTAAATCGTTTAAAACCAAATTTAGTGTTATTTCTCCCAGCACTAATTTGGAGGACTTTTACAGCGAATATCAGATCTCTCTAGTGAAAAAAACTTCCGAATTTACCGAGATGGGAAGCGGATGGGCGTTATCCAAACTACTAATTCTCGAACTTAACATCAATAAATGTGGAGTGGGGGTATAGTTCTCTCTATGATTACAATAATGCGTTTTTTGACGTCACTATTTTAGGGTGAACCATGGCAAGTAAAAGTCGTACCGCTGCTGCTGCTCCTGAGTTGCTAGAAGAAGAAGACGATAGTTCCCAAAGATCATCACCCTATTGGACTTATCTAGACAGTATGATTCTCCGAAGTAACCGAGAAATTAGCAATGAGCAGAGTAGTGTAGAGGGCGGGGTACTGTGACAATTTAGTGTCCTTTTGGCACTCTCGATGACATCATCCCCTACACACCATATTTCACCCCTTTTCCACCCCTCTAGAGCTGTGGGGGTTGTCTACAAGAAGTGTCTTCATCGATCAGAGGCTGCTGACCAAAATGGCCTTATTAAATGACGTAATTTAAAAATCCAGAAAGGCATTATTCGATTTGCTTAGGTGTCTCGCCATTTCGTCAAGAATCTATTTGAAAAAAGTCCACCATATAATATTGCTGCTGCTACTGTGATTCGAACCGGGGACCTCTGTATTGGTAGATAAATGCCTTAGTCACTGCGCCATTCGTGCTATTATTTAATATTTGCAAATTGGTTGATGTGTATTTGCATTTCACTTGTGTTTAGTGTATCAATAATAATTCGTCGTCGTATGCATTGCAAAAAAAAGTTTTTCTACCCAAGGCGAGGATCGAACCCGCGCACACACACACACATCATGTCGTGTAGTATAAATTTCTTATTCCCAGCTATAGAACCAAGTACTAGGCCACGGTAGCGGCGACGACGACGAGTTGAATAACAAAACATTGAAAATGGTATGTACATAAGCGAGTTCGGACGACGATGCGACGACGTGTGGTAGGTATGTTTTCTGTATTTTTATAAGAAAATAGTTTGGAGTAGAAAAAATCTATTGATTTCTGTCTTTTTCTATTGCATTATGGTTCGTAGAGTAGGTGATCGGATTGGTGTGGGTAAAAACACGCCGCCGCCGCTTAAAGTGGGAGCTAGACGACAAAATTTGTGTGTGCATTACATTGGTTGTACGTATTCAATTGGAAGTTTTTTGTTTTATTTTTTTCGATGCAGCCTAGCCTAGCCTGCCGAGCCTGTACTCATGCGTTAGAATTTCCTATATAAAGTGTAAAGTTGCTTTCTAAACTTTTGTCTAGAATAATCGGAAGATTTATATGTCTATTGAAATATTTTATTTAATAATCAGAACAGTTTAGTAAAATTAATTTTAATAAAATAGAGGTGGTCAGAATTGGGTCAAATAATAACTAAAAACAAAACGAAACCATTTTATATGTCTAGCGAATATATTTCATTTGAGAAATAATAATTACATCAATATACTAAATTGGGGGAAAGTAAGGAAGTACATTTTTATTCACAACGTTTTAAAATTGATAGATCAAAAGTTGTAAACAACACCAACAAAAATAATGCACGTTAACAGAAACAGCTGCTGAGTTTTAAAAGTCAACGGCTATCTCTCAAATAATAATTAAAACAAATGTTAAACATTTACGAATAATTAATTATACATTCATAAAATGCTCGATTTGAGCCCGATCTCATTAAAGATTATCAAAAAACCAGTTCATAAATATACAGAGTATTAACGTTTTAGATTCAAGACAAAACAGAAGTTTTTTCAGTTGGCATCATCAGTTGCAATAATTTATTTAATATAAAATTACGAGGGGTGCTTTAAAATGATTACACATTTTAAAAAGCCATTAAAATAAATAGTTTATTGTTTAAAGTAGACTGTGCTGCTGCTGCGAGGGCTGTGAGAGAGAGAAAGACGAAGCTTATTTTTTCTATTTGTACACACTTTAAAGCAAGGCGAAGCGTTGTAATACAAATATTCACTAAAAAGTTCAAAAAAAGGAAAAACGTTATTTAATATGCACCTCGTATAGCAACATTTTACTGACGATCACAATGAGCAGCAGGCAATTACAACACAAAGTTGTACTTCAACTTGTGTGACGTTGCAACGTCGCGTCGTCGTTTAGCTGTAGAACATTAAAATTTCTTCCTATTTTTAGCGAGTCATCATAACAAAAACAAGTGATAAGTTTATCGTTTTAAACTGATAGACGAATCGTAACGTGTACTACCTAAATATACGTATTTTGTTGTTATTAATTAAAATAATATAATAATATTTATAATTTATATAAATAATAGAAAATTGATATATCTTGCTTAATTTTTTTTTGTCAAAATAAACATAAAATATAATGTCTTTCAGTTAGAGATCTTTATCAGCCGGGGTGACGAAGTCACTTTTTCACTAACTGCGCACGACTAGCACCAGCGCTAATACCAAAAACATGCGTTTTGGTTTCTGCGCACGTTGTGAAAAATCGTCAAAAAAATATTATTTTGTTTCCATGACCATCTCAGTTTTTAAATCTTTATAGTCTGTTCCTGATTGTTGCATTTAAACAGCAGGATTTGAGATTATATTGCATTAATTAGTAGACTAACAGCATCCGAGTACATTACGTCGTTTTCTAATGTATCGAGGAGTATACGTTTCGAGTACATTAATTTCGATTTCTTTCAAAATAAGCAACAAATTTCCCAAGAAAAAATTGATAAAGTTTGCTTAAGAATTAGGAAAAGTTATGAAAAATGCGTTAGAAATTATGGTGATTTGTCTTTTTCTCGATCTTAGTTCAGATCTTGTTTCTAATAATTACTGTTTCAATTGTTTTAGTCATTTCAGTTTCCACTGCCATCTACATCTGGGTTTTTGATTTATTTTCTAATGGAATATTCCATTTTCTCTCGTCCCAACGGAAAAAGGGACTAATCTGATTTTATTCTTAAACTTAACAATAACGGTTTTTAAATGAAACAAAATTAAGCATCTTAATTATTAAGGAAGCTATCTCAAAACTTAAATCGATTATTATAATGTTGATATAGACCAGTTGTTTATCCAGTGGCGTCGTAAGTATTTACTTAAAAAAATAAAAAATGACATATTTTTTATGACACACCCTGTATCAATCTTTATCAAAATTAGAACTTAAGTGTCTTGGTTAAGGAGGATTTAATATAATTTATCAGATTTGAAATAAATTCTGTCCTAAAGGTAGTTTACTCTTGAATAAAAAAAAATCAAATGTGCGCCTTATGACCATACAGCCTCCTACCAAAAATGAAAAACATCGCTGAACAAACAACTAAGATATTGGCTTGTATCCATCTTAAGTGGGACACCCTGTATATATTATGCTTTTTGTAAGGAAAATATTAGATGAGAGCAAACTGTTGTAGCAAATACACCATAGTAAGATGGGTAGATGTGGCTCATGTGGATATTATACTTCAAGCAGTGAACCTGATGTGTTAAGATATGATTATTGTAAGATTGTGACTGCTTCTCGTTGTAGATATTGTCAGTGTTTATTAGCAGGTCATAATTGGGGAGGATTTGGTATGAGAATATGTGATAGATGTTCTGAAAGCGCGAAGAGACGTACTGAAATGTGGAAATCTAACCCAACAAAATAAGAGGATCGTCAATCAAATAGCTGAACTTAACTACTTTATATGTTTCTTTTGTAAATATATAAATTGTAAGAAAACTGCAGTAAATAAATACCTAAGACAACTTTAAATATTGTGTTTTATTTCACATGCCTCTTTATTATAAAAAAGTACAATTTTATCAATGTCCGTTTCCGCATTTTCAAGTTTTACAAAATTTGCTAAAAAAAAAGAGCTAAAGTAGATTCCAGTTTAAAAAAAATTCCTTTTTTTATTATTACTATTCGATACGTTACGTTTAATACATTTTTTTAAACTTAAAATATTTTTATTTAAAAATTTTACCAACTTGTACTTTCAACAATATTTGTTCCGCTAAGGTATTAATTTCAGCACCAGTACTCAATTTTATTTTAATTTTTGCAAAAAGTCAATCTAAAAGTAATTCTCCTTTTAATGTTGTTTTCCGACCGGTGGGGAAGTTTTTCAGGTGGTTAGGTACCATTGCGCCCAAAAAAAACTAGGACAACAAAATTTGCTGAAATTTACTGTGATCTCCTAGACTATTACGTATTACCTTAGGTTGAACATCATACAGGTATCATGTGACAGTTGTCAGTTTGATTTATTTAAATAATTGACTTTACATTTACTTCCTAAATACCTATGCCTCAGTTAACCCTCCCAGTAAAAATCAATTATCTACAGTCGATTGCGAGACGGTGTCAGTATAAGAAACATAGCAGATGAAGTAGAAGTCGACAAAAATACCGTGTTCTTGGCAAAGCAAAAAATTGCAGAGCATGGAGCTATTATTAGAAAAGCAGGTTCTGGTCGCCTCAAACTTTCGACGCAAGATCAAGACAGAGAATTAATTGATTTTTTAAGGGATCACCCCTTTGAAACCGCCATAAAGGCCAAAGAAGATACCAATTTCCCAGGGTCAGTTAATACGGCTCGGAGGAGAATTCGCTATTCTGATATAAGGAATCGATGTGCCGCTAATAAAATATTTTTAACGGACAGAACCAAACAAATCAGGTTAGATTTTGCCCATGAATACCTCAACCAGAATAATTTGTGGGAAGCAGTGGTATTTTCAGACGAAAAAATATTTCTGTCTTGTAATAATGGGAGATTCCGTGTTTATAGGCCATCTAGTGCGCGATATGATGAGAGATATACTCACAAAACTAATAGAAGTGGACGTTTCTCTGTAAATGTGTGGGCTTGGATTAGTGCTAGGGGTCCAGGAGCCTGTCAGATCGTGGAGGGGAGACCTACTGCAGCGCTATACTGCGATATTCTCCACCAAGTAATGATACCTTCGGTTGGTGCAGTTTATGACCAAGATTATATATTCCAGCACGATAATGCTCCGATACACCAAGCCCGTTTTACTCAAAATTTCAATGAGGAAAATAATATTCGTGTTTAACCATGGCCTTCGATGAGCCCCGATCTCAACCCGATCGAAAACGTTTGGGGTTTAATGATACAGGCTATAAATAAGCATAATTTTCAGCCAAGAAATCAATATGAAAGAATAATAATAGAATAGAATAATAATAATAATAATAATAATAATATGAATATATGAAAGAATAAACCAAGCTTGGGATGAAATCAACGTAAATACTACGAGAAACTTAGTTTTAAGTATGCCGCGAAGGTTGCAAGATGTTATCAGTTATCTATCATCAAAAATGGTGCAATGACCAAATATTAAAAAACATGTAAAATGTGTTTTAATTTAGATTTTTTTAGATTTAGAAATGATTTAGTATTTTTACCTGTTGATTTTGATTTAATTTTTAAGGTTTGATGGCTTTTTGATTTTTCGTTCATGTTTAATATAAGTACGCTTAAAATATGTTGTTTTGATTAATTGAAAAAAAAATTATAATCCAAAATTATAACTTTGGGGTTCCTATATCTATATCTGTTTTATCTATATCAACCATAAAATTCGGACAAAATAAAAACATACTTTTGATTTCACCTCGTATCTCAAAGTACAAAAGGTAACAATCTTGTAACCAAGGTTACTTTCTGCAGGGTAAGGTGTTAATATTTAAACCTTCAGAAGTACCTCCTTAAAGTCTGGGAGCTACAACTCAGCTGTCCCAGTATTACAATTTTGTTGTCCTAGTTTTTTTTGGGCGCAATGGTACGTATCAAAGGGCTAAAAAGAAAAAATCTTTTAGTTTGACTAGAAGTACGAGAAAAAAACATGCCTGTTCCAGCAAGATATAAGTGTCCTAAATGTAAGGAGATGTACCACGTGGTGAATCATGTCCAGCCTGTGTAACGCATTAACATTTTATATGGCTTGATGGTTCGAAGCATGTACCTTCACATTCCTTTGAGGTTCCGGAGAAATAACCCAAGAAATTAATAATATCAATTAGTCTGGCAGATTTATTTTCAAAACAAAAAAATGTGCATTTATTAGTAGTATGGAATTATGCATACAAAGAAGCTCGAAAGCGACTTTTTACAACACTTAGCAGACAGACTTCGATTTGAAAAAAGAATCAAACAAAGTGAAGATATAATTTGTAAAATATTAGATAGACATCATCGAAATTTAATTTATAAGGAAAGATTTATGTGTATATCATTTTTTAGCTTTTGCATGGTATAGTAGATTGTAGTATTATTTAAATATAGATCATTTTGGGGGGAAAATAAAACAGAAAAATACATTTTTAAGTAGTTTTATTTATATGCCAATATCTTAATAAAAATACATTTTCTCTAGCACAAAGTAAATCGTTATAGATATGATTTTTACAATGAAAATTTCCTATATTTAATAATTGAAGTTTAGCTAAATTAACACAACCTATTTCTAGTAAATCAATTATTTTATTAGGAATTAGTTTACCTAACCATATTTTTTTGTAAACCTTTAACAAACACCTTCTCATGAGGTTTAATTATCTTGCTTAAAAATAGAGCAATACTTTCAAAAGGCAAGTTATTATTATTTGAATCTTCAGTGTTGTCCCAGGAAAGTCCATGTAAATTCTTTGTTAGCCATTCAATGTGATTGTAAAGGGGCTTAATCACCCATTGTGTACCATGTGGTAGATTAATATGACGATGAAGCACTTTACCATTTTCTATATTTATTAGTGCAATTTCTTTGCATATAAAATAAGTATCTGCGTACTGGAAACCTTGTACATCAACAATATACATTTTTTTTAATTAAAAACTTTAACTGTACTGGTAAGGGGGTTGTATGTATATATTTGTTTGTTTCAAATTCTAAGCGAATATCAACAGCTCCACCTTTAAGGATATCTTCATCTTATCGCGAACAATCGATAATAACTAATGGAGAGTCAGTTTTGAATTTTATAGGGTTTAGGCAAGGTTCACCGGTATACCATGCTCTTCCCCTAAAATACATTTAAAAAATTCTTAAAGATCCTACTAGTGATAATTCAGATTGTACATTTCGGGTACGTTTTAGATTCGAAAAAATAGTTTTAGTTCCGTTGGTGGTATCATTATTAAATTTAATGGTTGTTGTTAAAAGCTGTTTTCTAAGTTTAAAAAAATAATTTTCCCACATCAAGAAATACATGCTGCATCATAATATTAATAAATATTTCCATATAATCAGAACACTTACGTAAAAAGATAATTTGTACAGTATAAAATTACGAGTGATGCTTTAAAGCGCTAGCATTTTAAAAAGCTATAAATGTGCAAAGTTTATTGTTTAAAGTAGGCTTAGTTGTGAGAGAAAATAATAAGCGTATTTTTTCTATTTATTCGCACTTTAAATAGGTCATATCATAATAAAAATATTTTGTAAAAAGTTGCAAAATTAATAAATATTATTTGATGTGCGCCCCTTGTAACAGCGATATTTTATTGAAGCATGGAATGATAATGGAATTATGCAATTACATGGAAATTTCAACTTTAACGTTTAATAACTCCAAAACGATACATTCTGTATAACTGAACTTTTTTATGTTGATTTTCGTAAAATTATACATACATACAAGGTGTCCACACACAAAGTCTTCATATGGGTAAATTGCAATTAGTAAAGATAGAGGCACCAAATTTGAGTTTTGTCTTATTGGTTATTAAATGTACTTTTTTTCTGTAATTTAATCTGTTTCAACCCCCCTTGAGGGGTGACGTTGGGGAGCTACGGTAAAAAATTTTCAATGTAACCCTATGCCGTGTGGTACCTCATCATTTTAAAGGTCTTCAAAAGAGAAACATTTTACCGCAACCCGAGGTTCGAATCTAAATTCGTTTTTAAATGGTAAGCCTATAAAAATTAAAAATTTTAGCGACGTTGTTAGTCGAGATTTTTTGAAAAAATGAGTATAAAAGCAAGAAAGATTTATATGAATGATATGAAAATAAAATTTGTATCAATTAAATGCTTGCTTCATTTCAACCGGAATGGCAATATTATGGTCTATTGTTGCTGCTGCCCAGAAGTTGATGGCTCTTTCCAGCTCACCTCGTCATTCTCCGTTTCATCCTTGTTTTCCCCCACCTCATCCTCCTCCTCCTCCGAAGATGATCATACTTCCTCAACAGTAAGCTTCCTTTTAACCCCTCCAATTGCCGCCAGTGTAGGTTGTTCCAAACGATTTGGGTCGTCTTCTTCATCAAGCAAATTGAACCTGTACCGCTTGACGACTCTTTCCAAAATTTTAAACTCTTCGTTACTTTCAATTTTTGCTCGCATGTACCTCACCGGGGGGCACGGGGGAATCCAATACCGGGGACAAAATTAATAAAATCGACTTTTCAACAAACTCAGGGGTATTCGGTGACAGTCGGGATGGCTCTCCCGGACTGCTGCAGAAGCTGAGACGCTTCAAAATCGGCTCCGGGCCGGAGTCCATCGTTGAACAAGCCAGGAGGGACCATGAGTTCCTCCACCTCGATCCGGGAATGCCTGCAGAGGTTTTCCGGAACGAAAAATACGCGTGGAGGGACCGAGAGAGCGACATGACATCCCTGGTGGGGAATCTAAATCACGCGTCAGAGGCCCCATGTTACTCTGACAGGTTTGGGCAGGTTATTACACCTGCGGACCCATCGAAGTAGGGCTTATCCCAGAGATAGGCAAAATATTATTACGGACCAAAATGTGAATTATCAGTTTGTGACGTCACAAACTTTACTAGTCCAATCCCTCAGCCAGATTGCTGAGACGTTGGGGGCTGAAAATTTCCCAACCTTCAAAGATCAGAACCACCTTCAGCGGTCTTGCGCATGAAGATCCACTAAAGTTTCTGTATGAATTGCAGACTTACTTCGAAAAATGTCATATAACTGATGATAGCGATAAATTAGACAAAACTTGCGATCGATTGAGAGGAAGTGCGAAATCTTGGGCCCTGTCCTTTCAGGGATACTCATTAGCGTACCGGGACTTCGCGACGCGATTCGTCCGGCGGTACAATAATCTCAAAATCATCGCCGAGTTCAAAACAAACCTGTACGGGCGACATCAAAGACCTCGAGAGGAGGTAGACAAATTCATTGTCGAAAAATGGGCCTTGTACCAGCGACTAGTACCAGATGGTACGGAGCAAGATTGTGGACAGACAATCATGGGACAATTACTTCCAGCTATTCGATTCAGGCTGCTATGTGCCTACGTCAAGGACATAGATCATCTGTCCTCCTTGGTGGTAGCGATTGAACAGGACCTAGCAGCAGAAAATCAATCGGTAGTCAAGGTACAAGAAAAACCCAAATTACCGGTAAAACCACTTGAGAAAATTACGGTAAAATCTCCAAACAAAATAGTGGAACAGAGTCGCTCCAACGAGGGAAGACGACCCGATAAGAGGTTCGATCAAGGTGTCTTGCGACCTTGTAGATTTTGTCGGGGAAAGCATTGGGACAATCTATGTCCCAGACGTGCGTTAGACAACCAACCATTTAACAGAATGGTTGATTCAATCGAGGAGCAACAAAATGCAATAATGCTAAGGGCACCTACGCCGGAGCTTGTTGTAATGGACATACACCCGGAGCCAAAAAACTAAAGAGAGACCGACTCGGTTCAGGCGAGGACGGTCCAGAGAAATTAAAAACCCTGGAACAAAATCTATTCACGTCGGAAACGACAAATCCGGATCGGCCAATGATCACTGTCAAACTAAACCAGATACGGTGTGAAGCGTGGGTAGATACTGGTGCAGACTTGTGTCTGATTGCCGAGGACAGGTTACCAGAAGCGCTGATTACGTCGCAACGACATAACTTATGCCTGGCCACCAAGGGCAGCTACGCTGAGGTAGTGGGCACAGCGATCATTGAGCTTGAACTTGGACATCACACATATAAGGTACCTTTCGACGTAGTAAGAGGACTTGCTACAAAAGTAATCTTGGGAAATACTTTCTTGAGACAGGAACAGGTGGTCCTTGATTACTGTCGAAATTGTTTATATGTGGGAAGCGGAGAACGACAAACAATTTATTGGAAGACATCGCGGCGGCAAATGCCGGTCAAGGTGGAACTCCCAAAAATAAACGAACTTGAATTCAAGAAATTAGGAAAACTCTTGAATGAGTTTCAGGACGTATTTGAAGTCGGGCTAATACAGCCAATAACGCGAACAACCGAGCATCGGATCACTCTTAAGAACAACAAGATTGTTAACAGGAAAAGTTATCCGATGAGGCCGACTAAAAAGAAAATTTTTTACCAACAAGTGGAAGAAATGTTACAAGCGGCGGTGATTGAGCCATCACAGTCGGCTTACTCCTCCCCCCCCCCCCCCCCTATTCTGGTCGCTCGACCAGGCAAGGATCCGAGATTCTGCGTAGATTATCGCGAATTGAATCTCATTAGCGACGACGAAAGTTCCACTCGTCCATGGATACAGGACGCCTTGAAGACGCTAGCACAGGCTAAGTACTTCTCCGTCTTGGACCTGAAAAGTGGGTATTGGCAAATACCCATGGAGGAGTCGAGCAAGAAATACACAGCTTTTTCCACGCCGGATGGAGCTTCATACCAATTTAATGTCATGTCATTCGGGCTGAAAAACGCCTCATCAACATTCCAGAAATTAATGACATCTGAGGTGTTGGCAGGACAAATCCAGGACTTCGTACAAGTATATTTAGACGACATAATAGTTAGCACATATTTTTTGGCTTTTACGCAAAAATTACTAAATATATAACAATTAGAAAAGACAAAGAATAAATTCTATGTCGCTAGTATTGGAAGAACTATATCTGTCCCTACACAATACTTTAGACATTAATTGCTTATTAAAGAAAAAATCTTTATGAAAATCTAAAAATATCTAAATTTACATAGCAAAAATTTAAGTTCATAAAGTAGCAAGAAAAATGAGATCTTTTAAAATACAGAATTCTAAAAAAATAAAAATTGTCATAAAATGATTTAAAAAATTTACTTACATTTCAATCCTGTTTACAATATATTGTTTCGGCCATTTTAGGCCTCATCAGCTCAGGAATATGAGCTATTAATCTAATATTTAACTATTTTTGTTATAACAGAGAAATACATTTATGAAAAAAATATAATGTCAAAATGACTTATAAAGACACAAGAAGTTTTATTGTTATATTTGTTGGTAAAATACCTTAAAAAATTAAAAAATTCTGGCCATACAGGTATGGTTTGCTAAGCTTAGTTTTTATTTTTTGCGAATAATCTCAGTTAGAACATATTTTTTGGCTTTTACGCAAAAATTACTAAATATATAACAATTAGAAAAGACAAAGAATAAATTCTATGTCGCTAGTATTGGAAGAACTATCTCTGTTCCTACACAATGCTTTAGACATTAATTGCTTATTAAAGAAAAAATCTTTATGAAAATCTAAAAATATCTAAATTTACATAGCAAAAATTTAAGTTCATAAAGTAGCAAGAAAAATGAGATCTTTTAAAATACAGAATTCTAAAAAAATAAAAATTGTCATAAAATGATTTTAAAAATTTACTTACATCTCAATCCTGTTTACAATATATTGTTTCGGCCTTTTTAGGCCTCATCAGCTCAGGAATATGAGCTATTAATCTAATATTTAACTATTTTTGATATAACAGAGAATGCGACGCTAATTTTACATTAAACAAAAACTGATAAAAATAATTTTGAAATTTTCAAAAATGATCCCTAGTACCAAACTAGGTCAAGCTTAATCACAGACCAGCAACGAATTGTTCCAGGGGACAATGGTGCCCGCCAGCTTTTAAACAGCGAGATGGGTCGGAGTTAAGATGTTTATTTTAGAGCGCCACGTGATTTTAAATGTTTTACACCATGCCCCTGTATATAGATGTTGTGCGAGGAAAGACAAAAATCACGAATTGTCCAGCCCTGGTTGCTGTCTGCCTTCCACCAACACTTGTTCCGATACTAGTACCAAATAAAACAACACCGCTTAAAACAACAAACTGGTTATATTAATAACCGTATAAAGAAATTGGTACAAGTAATAGTGATGGTTAATTCAAGAAAATATATATAAATGGTTATATTAACCTTAAATTAAAAGAAATGTAGTATCGTATAAGTGAATGAGATTGGTCTCTAGGGGTATAACCGGCGCACGCTCAGTCCCCAAACGTGATCACGTCCAGTTTACAGCACTTTCGCGCACCCTGTATTATAACCCCTGACTTACATCTAACAATAATATGGGACTCGATAGGATTCCCACTGGTCAATTACCAAAATAAAGAATCATTCAATGACACTTATAAACTAGTATCAGCAAGTATCATATACAGTACACAGTAAATTTTACATTAAAGTGGGGGAAACAAAAAGTGAATTGTTCATTTAGGGGGCACAAAAAAAAAGAGTAAAATAAGTCTCTTGTTGCTCCTCGAGGTAAAAATCTTGAGATAAGTAACTTATTATTATTATTATTATTATTATCTTAGTTGTCGAGCAACAAAATACTGGATAAAAATAAGCAAAAACTTGCGGTTTCCTTGGCTGGTAAGGTCTCAGCCTCTTCTCTATGGAGTGAGTGGTGAGCCAGCAACCATCGCCTGAGGGCGGACAGGTGTACGGTAGTCAACCTTGGTGGTAGAAATCCTGGACAGATGTGGAGTCCTGTAGTAATAACTGGGATGGCTATGAGTGATGTTCCAAATCAGGCCGGACGCAAGGAAGGGCCGCTCTATCCCAGGAGACGATAAACCAAACTAACACGTAAAACCAAAACCAAATAGAAAAACCCCTGGAAAGAGAAGTCAATCAGCATAAACATTCTCTGTCCATTAAATCTGAATTATCAATATCTCTACACTATTTACGACACAATAAATGTACATTTACCTTGGATCTTAATCGGGGTTGATCAAAATCGCACGTGGACCTTGAGAATTTTGTTCCTCTTAAAGAGCGTAGGCGGTCAAATTCCATACAAACTAACCCAAAGTTCCAATATATAACCTAAGCCCACGAAGTATTATTTGGACATACTCCCTAACAAGAAGGGCACTGTTAAATCACTCAAAACAGTGAAATTTCCAAAAAAAACTCAATTTTCTCGGTCCACGACCAAAAACGTGTCGTGCTAGCACGGAGTCTGATCTTCGTCTAATTCAAGCTTTCCACACCAGTCTACTACCAACCCTCTACTTCCGGAATCTACGCATATGCTGAAACTAAGGGGTCTAGATTATTTCTCGTTTTTCCAATCTAACGCGAATTTTATTGCAATTCCATTAGGCTTGTCCTAATGGAATTGCAATTCCTCAAGACAAAATAGAATTTTTAAGAATTTTCCGAAGAAATTTCGCTTATTACTTTTGGAGATCTTCACCAAAACGTATCCCAAATTTGGGGGTTCATAGCTATATTACTAGATCTTTCCCTAGATAACAACAAATACCCCAGAACTGGGTGTGTCAGGTCACTGCAAGCAACACCGGCAGGTCATTTCATCAAGTTGGCAACAGCGTCTTGCTAACGTCACGCTATCCGATAGCAATGACAGACGTCAGGCAGACGTCATAATTTCAGAAAAGATTGAAAATTGCTGTTTAACCATTACAAAACATGAATAAAACTGCCAAATAATACATACAATTCACAGTAAGTACTCCAAATCATATCTCGAACCCTGGTATCCTGGTAGTGAAAACTAACCCAATGTTTACATATACCCACACATGACATTGTTCCAAATATAAATTATTTTAGGGAAAATTGACCAGAAATCAGTTCAATCCATCTCCAAAATACTCAACAAAGTGCATTACTTATCCACAAATAACCGTGGTCAGTATAAACCAAAAATATTTAGGTGGACACCATGTAAACAAACCAGATCCAGCACAGATAAGCAAGCAAGGGGGGCCCTCCAGAAGAAAATCGTAAAATACAATAAACTGCGTGCAAATAATGCTCGAAATGAGGCCAACAGTTGTCACATATCCCAGAAATTTATCGAAGCTGTCAAGTGAATATCAAGGTACCAATAATAATATTTAACCGATAGCCCTTATTTACATGCCTTTTTAATTTTCGTTTTAGTGGGAAGAAAGCACTGATTCAGAGAAGCATACCTGAAATTGATCTAACTGTGACCTTACACTGAAGCGTACAAACAATAGTAAATTGATATATAATATTTTAATTTCAAAGAAAACTAGCCAAAAGACAATTAGAATAAGTGAATATTACTTATAGTAAGTATATTGTATTATAAAATTGTGTGAATCGTTACTTGTTTAAATAAATATCTAAAACAGGAGAAAAGAAGGCATAGACCTGTATATTACTATAATTTAGCTTCTTTATTACTGAAACTAAGAGAGAAAATTATACCCACGCATTCGCCAAAATATAAAAACATAAAACTGAAATTTTAACACGTTAGAAGAAATACATTTATAAAAAAATATAATGTCAAAATGACTTATAAAGACACAAGAAGTTTTATTGTTATATTTGTTGGTAAAATACCTTAAAAAATTAAAAAATTCTGGCCATACAAGTATGGTTTGTTAAGCTTAGTTTTTATTTTTTTGCGAATAATCTCAGTTAGAACATATTTTTTAGCTTTTACGCAAAAATTACTAAATATATAACAATTATAATAATAGTGTATTCTCCAGACGAGGAAAGCCACCTGAAGCATCTACGGCTAGTCCTTGAAAGGTTGCGCAGTTACAACCTTAAGGTTAGTGCTAAAAATGCCAGCTATTCAAGCAGAACTTGGACTACTTGGGCTACGAGATTTGCGGTAAACAGATGCAACCACAGGAGAAACACTTAAAACAAATCAATGATTTTCCTGAACCAAGAACCAGGAAACAACTGCAGAGTTTCTTGGTCGTTTGTAACTGGGTACGAGAATTCGTCCCCAACTTAACGGCCGTAACGGCTCCACTGACGGAGACCCTGAAGGTTACCAAAGGACCGTTTAAATGGGGACAAGAACAACATGAAGCGTTTCTGCAAACAAAGAAGGCCCTAGCATCAGCACGGGAGCTGAGCCGGCCGAACTTTAGCAAAACGTTTATCCTACAAACAGACGCGTCCCAGATAGGAATGTCTGCAGAGCTGTATCAGGAAAATGAAGGACAACGGAACATAATATCATTCTCAAGTGCAAAATTCAATGAAACTCATCGAAAATACCACGTCAACGAGCAGGAATGCTTAGCATTGGTGTGGGCAATGAAGCAGTACCGTGCGTACTTGGACGACAAACCGTTCATCATCCGCACCGACAGCAAGTCATTGACGTGATTAGCCAAATTTAAAGATTCAAAAGCAAAATTAACTCGTTGGGCGTTGCTGCTGCAAGAGTTCAGATTTGAGCTACAGCACGTCGCCGACAAAGATAACGAGCTTCCGGATTACTTGAGTAGGAACCCGGAGGAACAATCCTACGAGGGGGAACCGGACAACGAACGCCTCTTGCCACCTGACGATGGCCCCGAAATCATTGAATGTGCACAAATCGGGCCCAACGTGGGAGACATCTATGAAAAAATAGCAAGAGGACAAGATCAAGACAGAACAATCAGACAAACAAAAGCAATTCTCGGGCTGCTACAAAGGCAAGAGCCTACGACGGCTCGACAGCGACGATTGCTAAACGAATTCGTGGTATCGGAGGATTTGCTGTGGCGGCGAAACCAATATGGCGATCGGATAGTGGTCCCTAGACAGCTGACCACAGGGCTGATACACGTTTACCATGAAAACGAGGAGCAGTGTCATCCTGGGACACAAGAAACAATCAGGAAAATCGCAGAAAGGTAGTTTTGGGGGTGTATGCACCAGGAAATCCGCAGATACGTACAGAATTGCGTAAGTTGCTCTGTGTGCAAAACCCAGCAGAGACAAGGGAAAGCTCCCTTGCACGCTCGCTCTCCAAAACTACCTTTCGAAATGGTCAGTATCGATGTTTTGGGCTCCTACCCTGAAGCATTGGGAACCAAGAATCGATATATTATTATGACTGAAGACGTGTTTTCGAAATACAATAACATTATTCGAACATAACCTCAAAAGCCTTCTATTAAACTATTAAGTCGGGACCGGATGCGGGTCCCGAGTCGGGGCGGAACACCAGTCCCGACAAAACTACTAATGACGTAATTTGATGACGGTATTCGGGACTGAAGTTGGGTGCCGAGTTGGGACTCTAGTAACAGCGTTAATAAAAACATATATATTTGAAGTTACGTTAATAATTAAAAATAAAAATCAGAAGTTACGTTCATAGAAAAGATTACTATTCGGAGAGAAACAATTTACTGGAACTAAAGCGCCGAAATTTAATTAATTTTTTATTAATTAATTAATTTAATATTAAAAGAGAAAGCCATTGGCTTGAACAGAATCGCAAAATTTAATTAAGTAGAAAAAGATTTAAAAATAAGCAGCTACGTTAATATCAAAAAAGTTACTAAAAAGAGAAAATAATGATTAAAACCCACTTGCAAAATTTAAGCAAGCTTAAGATAATATTAAAAAAAGTTACGTTAATAGACAAAAGAACTTATTACTCAAAGACATTGATAACCAAATACAATGGTACAGTTCATTGGCACTTTAACGATAAACGTTAATATTTACAAAGAAATAATTGTTCGTTAACTGACCAGGTTTAACGCTGTATTATGTTATCTTACATTCACAATAAAAGTAATAAAAGTATAACAAAGGAAAAATAATTAATTGATAATTAAATCATAAGTTTACGCTAGATTCAAAGTATAAACAAAGAAAAAGGCTTAAGCGTAGCCAGTAAAAATAACTAAAAATTGGAACCTCAGTTAGCTTGACCTAAGATTTAAACGGTCAAGCAAGATTTAAAGTAAAAGAAAAGCTTAAGCGAAGCCAAAAGAAGACAATAGTTGACACTTTAAACGCCTACTGTAGCTTGACATAAAAGCTAAGCGCTCAGCACTAATTCAGTAAACCCGAGTCAATGTAAGATAACATAAGAAAACCAAGGCAATTTAAATGGAGAAACCGTTGAAATAGAAATAATCAAAAATATACCGCTTACGTACACAAAGCTGAAATTAAAAGCAAATATATCGCTACCATGAAACTACCTAACTACTCTAGGTTCCCAAAAGCAGGTTTAACTAATTATCAAGCATTTACGTAACTAAACTACCCTAAATTTCAACCAAGCAAATGGTACGATAAAATAAGAAGTGTAAAACGTGTACGAGCTTAGTAAGTTTATTCCCCAAAACAATAGTCAAATGACAAATTTGAAAATAAAATAATAGGTTAATTAATCTCTCTGAACACATAAAAATATTATATAACCCCCCGTTATAAACAAACGCAAAAATACAACTAAACTTTCCAACTTCATAAACAATAAACCCGAAACTTCAAGCCCGTACACGTCTTAACCTATATAAAAAAAGGGAATAAAGATTTTGTGGTACTCATCCGGAATATTATTTAATTACATTAAAAAAAGCTTTCCTAACAGGATGGCGACTGAAATAATAATAACAAATTAATAAATTTAAAAAGACTGGCTATAACGCTTTAATTTTCCACTGAGGTATATGACAGGCTTGTCAATGTCAAACTAACTAGTACCACAAATTCCTTTATATCTATATAAATTACGGTTTGAAATTAGGATTAGATAGCCCACTGCAAATGATTCACGTGAAATAAAGTCGATAAAGAACTTGTTTGTACTACTGTACATTAAAAGATTCTCGACATAACTTATAGATTGTACTAGCTTAACGGCAAACGGTCTAGTCTCAAGAGTTATTCAAGATTTTAAAAGAATGCAAATCAGGTAAAGTAATATTAATATTAAGAAATTGAGACGCTTGGTTATTTTTATTCAAAGTATGAGGTAGCACACCGAGTTACAAAACTAGTCTTAGTTCATAATACTTTTAAAACAGAACTTCGATAATTACGGTTCGCTAAAATCTTAATTAAAATTTAGGGGCATAAAAAAAAATAGGCGATTAATAAGTAACTCAGGAAACACGAGGCAAAAAAAAAGCTTCAAGGTGACTTACCTCTTCCAGAGGGCTCAATATTCAAAATTCCACCAGAAAACCAAATCACCAGAAAGAAGCAGCTACCAGCGGCTTCCCAAACATCAGGCCGATGTTGATGGCTGATAAAAGTAAAAGAAAGGAACTCTTAGTACTTGAAAATTTGCAATGCACGTGGCATCACGATGCAGCCTCGCAAAAAAACATATATCTAAAAAAACCTAGCTCACCTGATATGATGTTATCGAACGAAGTCGTCACAAAAATCCTGCGTCTTGCAAGTAAAAATTCAGCAAAAGAATTTAAATTGCAGTATCGAACTTTAATCCAAGAAACTTGAGCCTCCAAACTGAAGCTTTTAAGTCCCACACTGCAAGGCAACTTCGTCGAAAGTCAGTATCTAAGTGGCGTCTCGTGTCCAGAAGAAAAGAATCACATTGCTACCCCACTACCGACATTGCTACCCCACTACCGACACCTAACAAAATGGGGCCCGTGAATTTCCGTCCTTGCGCTGTCAACCCTACTAAAAATCTTCCGCTACAACCTGTGGCCTTAACGACCGAGCATCGAATAACCGCGCTGGAAACCCGAAAATTCCAAGTTGCTCTTGGACAAATTTTAAACCCTCCGGTTTGGCAACACTGGAAGGCCTTGTCAATGACAGCGTTAGTCCATCTAACCCCACAAAATCTACAAGAATTAAAACAGAATTTCTAAAAATTAATGTTTGAGCAAAGAAAATGTTTGGAAAACGAATCTAAATAATAGAAAATGCTAAGGCTCTCAAAACTTAATAGCTAAAGAAGTCAGCACAAATAGACTAATGGCGACTTGTCTATACACACAGGGTGGACTTTAAGCAAGGCGAAAAAAAACAAAGTTCAGGGTCCAAACAAAAGGGAACGTTAAATCGAACTAAAAGCTATGAAAGATGGCCAGCTGATGTCAAGCTAATTTGGACAAGAAAAAGAAAGGCAATCAACACCCCCATGGGGTAGTAACCGGGAAAGCGAGGGAAGGGGACCACATAGAAAACTACAACTTCTCAATCAAGGTAAATTATTAAGTAAAAACAGGCGTTCGTGAATAAATTAATTATTATAACAAACACTGACTCTGTGACAAAAAATGGCCTGTCACAACTCCCCCTCTCCTACGAAAGGAGGGAAATTTTCCAATGAAAATTAACCGACGATAAGGATCAGAGGCTCTCTGTAGATACAAGATAATTGAAAGGGAAAATAAATTACCTGCGCTATGCTGGCGCCAATAAAAAATATGTATAAGTAACGATATGTGGGAACCCAAGGTAGTACCATATAACTAATACTAACTAACAAGACGGATAACTCAATCTTAAAATAACTAAATACTCGAAGCAATCCTTGGTCCCTTTGCCACTAGTCACCCTGTGACCCCCTCTAGGAAGATTCAGTGTGGAACGCAAACCCTAGGTTGGTAAGGGAGCTAGCATTGCGTTACACCCAAAAATATTGTGGGGAACCTCGTTTACTAGCCTCACACCGTAGAATCGTCCCGAATTAAATTACCAAGTGACATGCGTCAAAGCAACCAAAGGGTGGAAAACTAAAAAGGAAAAGATAAATATAATACAACATAAGTAAAATGAGAAGAAAAGAGGGATATCCCAGATGATCCACCATACAAAAGGGAGTGGATTGTAGCACCCACCAAGCTAAAAGATGTACCAAATGGGAAGCACATCGGTCCCTGTACAAAACAAAAAAAAATAATCAGGGTGTTCTGAGCGGCGGCACTGCCACCGACCTGTCGCAACCTAATAGGCCGACTTGAGCTCAGGCCGAACAAAGTAGCTTGGTCCTCCCCTGGCCCGCCGAACAAGTTCGATGGGCAAACTGTTACCCCAGGGGTCAGACTTCCGCCCCCCCTGAACAGCCCTTCCAGTCAGTCTGCTCTCCGAAGGATCCATGATCTAACAAAGAGCGTCGAAGCGACATCCGGTAGCACCCAACACCGTGCAGCCTGTAAAACGAGATAGGGACAAATGTCTAAATCGATACAAAGCCAAAATAAGGTAAAGTCGCAATCGGGATAGCTTTATCTTGTCTAAATGGTGAATAGACAAAATATATCAGTAAGTATCTAGGCGCAAAACCAGTAAATACTGAAATGGCCGGGGACTACCATATAGTCCTACCAAGACCTAGACCTAAGACAAATCCAAATAATAGATAAAATACCAAAGGTATCAAAGTAAATTAAAGCCAATCAAAGGCCAATCACGGTAAGGTAAGTAAATCAAAATAAAGGTAAGTAAATCAAAATACAAGGTAATCGAAATAAACCAAAGAAACGAAAAGGTAAGCAAATTATCGCAAATGTAAGTAAATTACCTGAAAGGTAAGAAAATCATCGCAAAAGTAAGTAAATTATCGCAAAGACAAGTAAATTGACGCAATCGCAAAAGTAAATAAATTAACGCAAATACTAGTAAATTAACGCAAATGTAAGAAAGTACTCAATCAAAAGTAAATTAATCAAGTAAATCAAACTAAATATTCGCAAATCGAAATAAAGAAAATTGGGTTACTTGCCAACAACTAGCAGTGAATCCCACCATAAGTGGTATTCTCAACTTCACAAAATCAGCAAAAGGAGAGAAAGAAAATTGTGTTTTCTACTCTAAATCCCCAAAGGAAGGACAAAGTCGTACTCGAGCAAAAACACATACTAGTTCAAATAACCTAAATTTCCAGACACAAGTAAGGAATAATAATAAAATCAAGTCAAGGTAGAGAAAATTAAGCCGAATCAAAGTAAATAAGTCACATCAAGGTAAATACGTCAAATCAAGGTAATAAAAAAAGGTCCAATCAAGATAATAAATAAAGACTTTTGGCCCTAGTCTATAGTAAAAAAAAAAACAATTAATAGTGAATGCAGATAAAAAAACGATAAAGAAAATTAGGTCCAAAATGAATTAATCACCGCCTTCTAACCGAGTAATCAAACTTAAATTACCATGTGACACACCGACCCCCATCCCGTCGAGCGCCGAGATGGGTGCCTGCGTGACACCGACAAAAGAGAGAAAAAAGGTAAGCTACACTAAATTAAACTTTATATCGCCACTGGAATAAACAAAGCGAAGGTAAGAACACACCGACACCCATCGCGTCTCGCGCCGAGATGGGTGTCTGCGTGAGACTGGCAAACGTAAAAAGGTAAGCTACGTTAAATGACAATAAACGATACTATACGTTACTATACAATAAACCAAGTGACGATAAGGTAAAGATAAATCATCTAATGACAGATAAAAGATAACGAGGCGTAAGGCGGCGATGGCAAGTGAAAGTAGTAAGGCAGCTGAGGGCTAACCTACTACAAACAATAGAAGCAAGGCAGCTGAAGGCTTACCTTGCCACGGCTTTCAGGGGACTCCTACCCCACCTAGTTAACCCAGTGCAGCGCTATTCTAAGTGACAGTGTCCAAATCCATCAAGTCTCGCGCCCAGATGGATCCAAACACCATCACGCCCACACTGCAAAGCATTAAAACTGCTCACGACCGAGCAAGGAGAGTAAAAGAAAAAAAAAGAATTTAAACTGGGCCAAAAGTCAAAATTAACGCAACGACAAAAGAAAACTCACTAAAGTCATTATTACCGAAAGAGGAAAAGACAGGGAAAAAAATAAAAAGTAGTAATTAATCAAATTGAAGCTATGGACTGAAAAGTTAATAAATTCAGAAATCGATAGATTGATAAGTAAATTTAAGCAAAATGACTAGTAAAACGTAATATTAAATTAATGACAGTAAAATTAACGGAAGGTAATAAAGTAAATAATGACTTTGAGTTGCCTAACAATCTATTCACTCCTACGGACCATTACATGCAGCTTCGGCATATACCGGCTTAAGGTCTTGTACATGCCAAATGCCCTTACCAACACCATGTTCGTCTTCAAGTTCGTAAGTACACGTGCCGGTCTTTTCTACGATCTTAAACGGACCTACAAATTCCGGAGCCAACTTTGAGCTATAATATTTCGCCGCATCGGATATACTTTTATTCTTACGCCAGACTTCTTGACCAGGAACAAAGCTTACTGGGCGTCGGCGCAAATTATAGTTATGTCGATTTTTAACACGAGAAGCTTCGATTTTAGTGTGGACTTTTCTAAATAATTGTTTGAAAGCTTCTATTCGTTCCCGCATGTAATTTTGACGCTCAGTTTCTACTAGAGGAACACCCTCAGCATAGTTCGAACCGAATAGCTTATGTTCCCTGCCAAAATTAACGCAGTATAGGGTGAAGCCCGTAGTTTCGTGGCGCGAAGTGCGAATGGCGCAACCGATAGCAGTTAAATTATCTTCCCAAGTTCGATGGTTATTTTGTTGAACGTAAGAGCGCAACATCGTTTTAATAACTCTATTAACGCGTTCAGTATGATCTGCTCTAGGATAGTAATTAGCAGTGTAAAATATTCTAACCTTATATTTATCGCAAAGGGCTTGAAATTCTTTGGATTTCATTTGAGTTCCGTTGTCGCACGTTAAGAATTGAGGAGCTCCGTAAACTAAGAAAATGCCATCTTGGACACACTTAACCAACGATTTTGCTGTTGCCGATCGACACGGGAATAACACGCCGTACTTGCTAAAATAATCGGTGACCACTAAAATATGAGTGTTACCTTGCTTAGAACGAGGTAAAGGTCCGATGTAGTCTAGTCTGATGGCTTGCCAAGGTTCCTTTATGTCTGGGCGATTTCCCATTAAACCAGCTGGACGTTTCTGCTCTACTTTATTCTGAGCACAAGTTCCACAAGCACGGACATAACTAGCAACGTCGAATCTCATTTTCGGCCAATAATATCTCTCGGCGACCTTCCAAAATGTTTTAAAAACACCCACGTGCCCTGCTGCTGGATTATCATGGCATCGAAGTAATATCTCTTTTCGTTTATCCTTCGGCACTACTATTTTCCAGTAGGTAGAATGATCTGGAAAATTAGGATTGTTTGTCTTCACATATTTAAAGAGATTGCCATTCTCGACTCTCCAACAGGGATATTTATCAGGACGTTCTTCTAGCTTCTGTATCATGCCTTTGTACCATTTGTCTGAGGTGTCAGAAAATGATGCGACGGTGGTTCGTCAACAGCTGCGACAGTATCAGCAGTCACTGGCACTGACCTAGAAAGAAAATCCGGCACGACATGATCTCGGCCTTTACGGTGAATTAATTCAAGGTCGTAAGGTTGTAAACGAAGAGCCCATCGAGCGAGGCGTCCTTGTGGATCTTTGAGGTTATGAAGCCATAACAAAGAATGGTGATCGGTTATAACTTTAAAGTGTACACCCTCCAGATAGTGACGAAGCTTTTCCACACTCCAAATTACGGCAAGGCACTCTTTTTCTGTGACCGTTAATTTCATCCCTTGTTTGGTGAGAGAACGTGAAAGATAGGAAATAACCTTTTCTCCGTCATCAAATTGCTGAGTCAGAACTGCTCCTAAGCCATAAAATGACGCATCAGTCTGCAAGGTAACTGTGCGGTTGAAATCCGGACATATAAGCACGGGAGCTGTGATTAGAACTTCTTTAATCAAGTTGAATGACTGGCACTCGGAAGTCCATTCCCATTTTATATTCTTCCTGGTAAGCCGAGTAATTGGGGCTATAATAGCTGAAACGTTCGGCACAAAACGCCGGTACCAAGAAGCGGTGCCAATAAAACGTCGAATTTCCGTAATATTTCGTGGAGGTGCTATATTTACAATCGCCTGTACTTTCTCAGGATCAGGTCTTAACCCTTTGGCGTCTACGATGTAGCCAAGGTATCTTAATTCAGGCTTACAAAAGTGACATTTCTCCTCGAAACTATGAGTCCGGCATCTCTCAAACGGTCAAAAACTAGGCCTAAAATTCTGAGGTGTTCAGGAAAGGTTTTGGAGATGATAACACCGGCACACAAAAAAAAAAAGTGGTCTGTACATTTGACCAGACCCCTCTATCTATCTGTATTTTGATGCACTGAATCCAAATCCGAAGTCCGTTTGGCCCGTACACCCTCAAATTTTGAGTAAATTGCAAAAAACGCTGAAAATGGCTAAAAATTGCGAAAAAGTGCAGTTATGAACAAGAAGAAAATTTTATTGAACTAGATCAAGTATGTTTCTTATGTATTTTGATGCGCTAAATCCAAATCCGACGTCCGTTTGGCCCGTACACCCTCAAAATTTTGAGTAAATTGCGAAAAAACGCTGAATATGGCTACAAATTGCGAAAAATTGCAGTTATGAAAATGAAGAAAATTTTATTGAATTAGGTCAAATATGTATGTATGTGAAGTTCGTTTGGCCCGTACACCCTCAAAATTTTGAGTAAATTGCGAAAAAACGCTGAAAATGGCTAAAACTTGCAGTTATGAAAATGAAGAAAATTTTATTGAACTAGATCAAGTATGTTTCGTATGTACTTTGATGCGCTGAATCCAAATCCGAAGTTCGTGTGGCCCGTACACCCTCAAAATTTTGAGTAAATTGCGAAAAAACGCTGAAAATGACTAAAAAATGCAGATATGACAATGAAGAAAATTTTATTGAACAAGATCAAGTCTGTTTCGTATGTATTTTGGTGCGCTGAATCCAAATTCAGAATCTGTCAATCTCAATCATTCATATATTTATCAAAAATCGTAAAAATAGCAATGAATAGCAAAAAATAGTATTGTTCTTGCACACCAATGAGGACTTTTATTACATATGTGGGAGTGATTTCTTGTAACATTATACTCTACAGAAGCCAAGATACCCACTACTGCAGAACTGCAGTCGCTTGATGACGACGCCTGCGGGCCTGCTTTGTCACCCTGACCAGACGCCGATATTGGGGTTCCGAATCCCTGCATCGTAAACTTATCGCTTGTGTCTGCCATGACGGCATACACGCCGTTAACCCAGGGACTCTGCCAGATGGTTCTGTTGCCCACCGTCACCACGTGGAGGTGCCCTGGTGACAGGCACAAGCAATCAGTCCTCCGAAGTTGAATTGCAAGTTCTAGCTATTTTTCGAAGTTTTTTGCAATGTACTCAAAATTTTGAGGGTATACGGGCCAAACAGACTTCGGATTCAAAATACATACGAAACATACTTGATCTAGTTCAATAAAATTTTCGTCATTTTCATAACTGCAATTTTTAGCAACTTTCAGCGTTTTTTCGCAATTTACTCAAAATTTTGAGGGTGTACGGGCCAAACGAACTTCACATACATACATACTTGACCTAGTTCAATAAAATTTTCTTCATTTTCATAACCGCAATTTTTCGCAATTTGTAGCCATATTCAGCGTTTTTTCGCAATTTACTCAAACTTTTGAGGGTATACAGGGCAAACGGACGTCGGATTTGGATTTAGCGCATCAAAATACATAAGAAACATACTTGATCTAGTTCAATAAAATTTTCTTCTTTTTCATAAGTGCACTTTTTCGCAATTTTTAGCCATTTTCAGCGTTTTTTGCAATTTACTCAAAATTTGAGGGTGTACGGACCAAACGGACTTCGGATTCAGCGCATCAAAATACATATAGATAGATGGGTCTGGTCAAATGTACAGACCACTTTTTTTTTTGTGTGCCGGTGTAATTATATCATCAAGATACACCATCACATGATTTTCCAAATCAACGCCTAGTACACGGTCTACTATACGTTGCCAGGTGGCTGGCGCATTGGCCAAGCCGAAGGGCATGCGCAGAAAATGATAAAGATTCCTACCTGGGACAGTGAAAGCAGTTAGTTCGCGTGAGGACTCACTAAGAGGTACCTGCCAGAACGCTGATTTTATGTCGATGGAGCTAATGTAGCGGGCGTCTCTGACGCGGTCCAAAATGGCGGAGATATAAGGTATGGGATACGCGTCTTTCTTACTTTTGGTGTTAAGCTTTCTAGAATCTATGCAAAACCTATAGCTGTCATCTTTCTTGCGTACCAAACACACTGGACTGGACCAAGGACTTTTAGAAGGTTCAATCACGCCAAGTTTCAACATTTCGTCGATTTCCTGGTCCATAATCCTTTGCTTGAATAGAGAAACTGGGTAGTAACGTTGTTTAATTGGCCTGGTGCCAGGTTCAAGCTCAATGACGTGTTCTGCTACTTTGCAGCAGCCAAGACCAGTGCCCATTTCTGATATTTTCTCCTTAACCAGTGCATTTAAAGTCGCTCGGTCGGTTTCAGATAAAGAGTCGCCATCTATAATGCTACAAATTTCCGTAGGTTGGTCATCAGCAGAAAATGCCAGACGTCCTGCTTCAAGTCGGGGATCACTTCCATGGTTCTCCGAAAGTCGATTCCTAATATTAGTTGGTGGGATACTTCGGGAAGAACTAAAATATCTATCACCCGAGTCCTATTTAATAAAGTTACAGGAGTCTGAAAATAGCCAAAACTAGAGCAAGTTTGGCCGTTCGCGACGGTACAATCAGTCTGTTGCCTAATAAGTTTTAATCCCAGACTTTCTAATATTCGGAAACCGGGTTGACCTACAATAGTGCGTGACGCTCCAGAATCTAATAAACCTAAAATCTTATAACCAAAAATTGAAATTTCTAAATATGGGCGCTGGTCGCCATGCGCATGCGCTATGATAAAATCTAAAAGGTTTTTATTGGGAAAAGAACTGTTAGCGCGTGAATGATTTTTGTTGGAAAGGGAGCTATTGGTTGGTGAAAGGCTTTCATCAGAAATCAAGTTGTCGGTCGGTAAAAGGTTCTCATCGGGAAGAAAGCGGTTGATTGGTGAAATATTTCCATTGGAAAGAAAGTGGTTGGTCGGCAAAAGGTTTTCATTAGACAGAGAATGGTTAGAGGATGAATTATTTTTGTGGAGAAGAGAATTGTTGATGGGCAAAAGGTTTTCATCGGGAAGAAAGCTGTGGCTCGGTGAAATATTTTCATTGGAAAGAAAGTGGTTGGTCGGCAAAAGGTTTTTATTAGACAGAGAATTGTTAGAGGATGAATTATTTTTGTGGGGAAGAGAATTGTTGGTGGGCAAAATGTTATTGTGGGGAGGAAAGTTGTTGGTCGGTAAAAGGGAGGGGAGCAGTCCTACGACCTATCGACTCTCCCGAGAATCGTTTCCCGAAGAACATTTAGGGTAGTTTTTACTGGTCACATTTGGCGCACCACAGCGGTAACAATGAATTCGGCGCTGTTCAGTGCATTGGCTATTTCGATGACCTGACTTATTACAGTTCCAGCACAAGAATGGTCCAGAGTTTCTGGGTGTTGGACGTGGCCCTCTTGTTGACGGCCTACTGTCTCGAGAAGTTGATGGTACCGGACGAGATTCTCTCACTACGTCTATCGGTAACTGTCCATCGTTCCCTGAACCTGAAGCTTCAGATGCTATAAAAGCAAAGTCTGGTTCCACAAAATTATGCTTTTTCCGGGAAGGTGGGACATAGGTTTCAGCATGATATTTCTTTGCCTCCAGTTTGAGACATTCTTCTTCTAGATCTTCCAACTTGTTGACTACCGGAAGTTGGGTGGTTTAAAAAGGAGATAAATTCCGCATAATAATGTCCAGTTGAACGTCCTCTGAGAGGGAGCCATGTCGTCTAAATAGCGCGCTCATGCTTGAGAGGTAATCGACTATACTTTCAGTCGAATCCTGAGTCCTGTCCAGAATTTCCTTAAATAGCCGATGACGATAGTCTGGCGGCTCGAAATGTTTGCACAGAAGGTCAGACAAACTAGACCAGTCCGAAAATCAATGACGATTTGCGCGAAACCAATTTAGCGCTCTACCATTAGATAGGTCGATAGCAGATTCAAACAACTCGCGTTCTGAAATACCACGAGCTTCGCGTAGTTCCGATACTCGCTCCAAAAAATTATGCACAGTCATCTGTTTAGCTTCGCCGGTAAATCTAATTCCCCATTTTTCGACACGCTGCGCCTTGCTACACCAGGGATGGCTAACGGAGGTGGCAGCAGCTGTTACATTGTGACTAACCACGGTTGGAGTGACTTTGGGCGACGAGCGCGTGTGACGCGGTCGACTGTTGGACGCATTGCTAACTCCAGACGAATCCGAATCCGAATCATTCAGATGAGTTTGATCCAGTAAGTAAATTCGGATCTTGTTTTAAGAGATCGTCCAAACTGTTTAATTTTCCCAAAGTTTGAAGCAATAAATTAGACCGAGTTTGCAATTCCTCGGCACCGAGGTTCTCAACCGGAATTCGATCAACATGAGTGAACAAATGGACACGTTGCGACTGCAAACGTACGAACTTTGCTCTGGCTGAGTCACCAGAAATATTCTTGATCGCATTATTAATATCGTGTAAAGTTTTGGTTATGTAGTCACATTCGTCGTCAAAAACAAAGTTATAGGCCGGACGAGTAAAAATTTTGCCTTTTCTTTCCATTTTTAAAATAGGACGTAACGATGCTACAAGTTCTTTTGCGGTATTAGCATTACTAGCCGGAATGCCACGAATCGTGAGCTCGTAAATAAGCATTTCTTTCCGAAAACAATGAACTTACATGTTATAATCCATTTTGGAGTGAACAAAAACAATAACAACTCAAAAGTCAAAGTAAAAAAAAATCAAATCTAGATATAAACGCGTAACTCGAATAAATTTACCAAAACTACACCAATAGTGTAGTCAAATATAGCTAACAAAGGTAATTAAATCAGAAATCATAACACACGCAAAGATAGTGAAGGTCACGTAAATAAATAAAATAAAATCGGTAACAAATCGCAATATCAAAGACAATCAAAGTTACGTAAACAAGTCAATTAAAATCGGTAATAAATCGCCAAATCAAAGAAAATCAAAGTTACGTAATAAGTAAAATAAAATCGATAATAAATCGCCAAAATCAAATGCAGTAATACAGGGCAAGTACAGTTAGAGTTAAAATTGATGGAAATCTTCAAAGTTCCATCCAGCTCACTAGACGCACAAGAGTAAAATTAGAAAAAAAGCGGTAATTTTTTTTTAATTGCCCCACGTTGTGCGCCAAAAATTTGCGACGCACTTTGTTCAAGAAAAAGTGTTTGATTAAAAACTGTCAAAGATACTATGATGAGTATCATTGACCAAGTACTTACCGCTTAAAACTTGAAAAGAACATTAAAATAATTGTGGAAGGTACTCAAAAAAACAGAAACTGAACCAACAGGGTGTCCTGAGTGAAGCAGGTTGTAGTAGCGCGCGTGCAAATTAGCCCTCAGCTCAGTTAGCCGGAAAGGTTCGATTGGACGCCACCAGTTTTTTACACCGACATAGACTGGAAGTCGCCTAGGTGGTCTAGGAACTTGCTTCAACACATAACAAACCCGCTAGTCATAAGTGAAAATTAAAACATATGGCGCAGTGAGCCGGATAAAAACAACTTAATACATTCAACCCTGTACATATTATATTTACGCATAAAAAAGGTTTACAGTTGGTGTTGACAAAAATTGTTACAAATGTTCCCAAAAAAATAAGAAAATTAGGCGATTTTTGCCCTCGCAAAATAATTAAATTAAATCCAGAAAATTCATAGGGTGGCTCCTTAGCATCCACCGATGGAAAGAGTAGGATGACTCCTAGCTCCCACCGCAAAAAGAAATAGGGATGGTTTGTAGTCCCTACGGAAGGCAATGTAATGGGGATGCTTCGTAGCTCCCACGGAAGACCCTAGGAACAAAACAATTCCTAGTAGTTACAGTAATTTAAATATAATTAATAAAAAAAGTATATTTGAAGTTACGTTAATAAATAAAAATGAAAATCAGAAGTTACGTTCATAGAAAAGATTACTATTCGGAGAGAAACAATTTACTGGAACTAAAGCGCCCAAATCTAATTAATTTTTTATTAATTAATTAATTAATTTAATATTAAAAGAGAAAGCCATTGGCTTGAACAGAATCGCAAAATTTCAGTAAGTAGAAAAAGATTTAAAAATAAACAGCTACGTTAATATCAAAAAAGTTACTAAAAAGAGAAAATAATGATTAAACGCCACTTGCAAAATTTAAGCAAGCTTAAGATAATATTAAACAAAGTTACGTTAATAAACTAAAGAACTTATTACTCAAAGACATTGATAACCAAATACAATGGTACAGTTCATTGTCACTTTAACGATAAACGTTAATATTTACAAAGAAATAAATGTGCGTTAACTGACCAGGTTTAACGCTGTATTATGTTATCTTACATTCACAATAAAAATAATAAAAGTACAACACAGGAAAAATAATTAATTGATAATTAAATCATAAGTTTACGCTAGATTCAAAGTATAAACAAAGAAAAAGGCTTAAGCGTAGCCAGTAAAAATAACTAAAAATTGGAACCTCAGTTAGCTTGACCTAAGATTTAAACGTTCGAGCAAGATTTAAAGTAAAAGAAAAACTTAAGCGAAGCCAAAAGAAGACAATAGTTGACACTTTAAACGCCTACTGTGGCTTGACTTAAAAACTAAGCGCTCAGCACTAATTCAGTAAACCCGAGTCAATGTAAGATAACATAAGAAAACCAAGGCAATTTAAATGGCGAAACCGTTGAAATAGAAATAATCAAAAATATACCGCTTACGTACACAAAGCTTAAATTAAAAGCAAATATATTGCTACCATGAAGCTACCTAACTACTCTAGGTTCCCAAAAGCAGGTTTAACTAATTATCAAGCATTTACGTAACTAAACTACCCTAAATTTCAACCAAGCAAATGGTACGATAAAATAAGAAGTGTAAAACGTGTACGAGCTTAGTAAGTTTATTCCCCAAAACAATAGTCAAATGACAAATTTGAAAATAAAATAATAGGTTAATTAATCTCTCTGAACACATAAAAATATTATATAACCCCCCGTTATAAACAAACGCAAAAATGCAACTAAACTTTCCAACTTCATAAACAATAAACCCGAAACTTCAAGCCCGTACACGTCTTAACCTATATAAAAAAATGGAATAAAGATTTTGTGGTACTCATCCGGAATATTATTTAATTACATTAAAAAAAGCTTTCCTAACAGGATGGCGACTGAAATAATAATAACAAATTAATAAATTTAAAAAGACTGGCTATAACGCTTTAATTTTCCACTGAGGTATATGACAGGCTTGTCAATGTCAAACTAACTAGTACCACAAATTCCTTTATATCTATATAAATTACGGTTTGAAATTAGGATTAGATAGCTCACTGCAAATGATTCACGATGAAATAAAGTCGATAAAGAACTTGTTTGTACTACTGTACATTAAAAGATTCTCGACATAACTTATAGATTGTACTAACTTAACGGCAAACGGTCTAGTCTCAAGAGTTATTCAAGCTTTTAAAAGAATGCAAATCAGGTAAAGTAATATTAATATTAAGAAATTGAGACCCTTGGTTATTTTTATTCAAAATATGAGGTAGCACACCGAGTTACAAAACTAGTCTTAGTTCATAATACTTTTAAAACAGAACTTCGATAATTACGGTTCGCTAAAATCTTAACTAAAATTTAGGGGCATAAAAAAAAATAGGCGATTAATAAGTAACTCAGGAAACACGAGGAAAAAAAAAAGCTTCAAGGTGACTTACCTCTTCAAGAGGGCTCGATATTCAAAATTCCACCAGAAAACCAAATCACCAGAAAGAAGCAGCTACCAGCGGCTTCCCAGACATCAGGCCGATGTTGATGGCTGATAAAAGTAAAAGAAAGGAACTCTTAGTACTTAAAAATTTGCCATGCACGTGGCATCACGATGCAGCCTCGCAAAAAAACATATATCTAAAAAAACCTAGCTCACCTGATATGATGTTATCGAACGAAGTCGTCACAAAAATCCTGCGTCTTGCAAGTAAAAATTCAGCAAAAGAATTTAAATCGCAGTATCGAACTTTAATCCAAGAAACTTGAGCCTCCAAACTGAAGCTTTTAAGTCCCACACTGCAAGGCAACTTCGTCGAAAGTAAGTATCTAAGTGGCGTCTCGTGTCCAGAATAAAAGAATCACATTGCTACCCCACTACCGACACCTAACAAAATGGGGCCCGTGAATTTCCGTCCTTGCGCTGTCAACCCTACTAAAAATCTTCCGCTACAACCTGTGGCCTTAACGACCGAGCATCGAATAACCGCGCTGGCCACCCGAAAATGCCAAGTTGCTCTAGGACAAATTTTAAACCCTCCGGTTTGGCAACACTGGAAGGCCTTGTCAATGACAGCGTTAGTCCATCTAACCCCACAAAATCTACAAGAATTAAAACAGAATTTCTAAAAATTAATGTTTGAGCAAAGAAAATGTTTGGAAAACGAATCTAAATAATAGAAAATGCTAAATCCAAGAATCCAAGACAGTAAAGGCCATGTGATCAATAACCCTACAAATTAAGGGCGCTTCAATGTTGGAAGAGAATGTAAACGAGGGGAAAATGTATGTAAGTAGGCTCTCAAAACTTAATAGCTAAAGAAGTCAGCACAAATAGACTAATGGCGACTTGTCTATACACACAGGGTGGACTCTAAGCAAGGCGAAAAAAAAAACAAAGTTCAGGGTCCAAACAAAAGGGAACGTTAAATCGAACTAAAAGCTGTGAAAGATGGCCAGCTGATGTCAAGCTAATTTGGACAAGAAAAAGAAAGGCAATCAACACCCCCAGGGGGTAGTAACCGGGAAAGCAAGGGAAGGGGACCACATAGAAAATACAACTTCTCAATCAAGGTAAATTATTAAGTAAAAACAGGCGTTCGTGAATAAATTCATTATTATAACAAACACTGACTCTGTGACAAAAAATGACCTGTCACACACGTTATAAACGACGGCGCTGCGAGTGGCCGGAGCGACCCCCTTTCGCAAATTGTCTATAAATTCGCGCGCTGCACAATGCAAAGCATCAGTTCCTTACTTGCAGCCGAGAAGACTCCATTCCGAAGAAGCCAGCCAGCTGATCGCAGAATCACGCGCCGGAATTCACGAAAAGGGACGACGATCTAGAAGATCCATCAAAACAACATTATTAGGACAAATATCGGACAATTCATCTAGGACAAAGTTTCAACTTTCAGAAATCATCAGGACACTGCAGAGTCCGTGAGATCTACCCAGTGAAACTTCAAGAGTCTCGTGCGTACCCGAGACATCGCGAACTTCTTCAAGCATTTTAAGCCCGTGGTTCTTTATTGGTATCATCCATATACCAATTTGAATCGCAGACTTGATTTGGTTTGAGCCGGCCTGGTCCAGTGATGTAAAATACCTGGGAATCCTTCATGATCCCTAGCGGGCTGTCGATCATCCAGGGTACTGGCCAAATTGGTAGCTAGCCTCACTGGTAAGCGTGAGTGAAGCAACTACGAGACGACGAAAAAGAAGACAACTTTAATATTTCTACTGACGGGCGTGGTTCAGGCTAGGTTACTTCCAAACGTTCGGTAAGACTGCCAACAAGGAGTTGGAGAGGTCAGGTAAGGGATAGTAACCGGGATAGTCATAGTTCGTACCCTATTCAGCGGCAGTACTTTCCTCGAACTGGAGGTGGTATCCGGCCAATGATAGGATAGAAAATTCTTACTGAACACCTACGCCATTGGGGTGAAATTAAAACCGACTTCTTAGAGATTACGCGTGTGGGGAACGAAAGTCGATTCTTAGAAAATTCGCGTCTGGGAAACATACGACGTTTTCTCAGAAAATCCACGTCTAGGGAATAAACGGCGATACTCTTCATAAATACGCGCATCTGGGGAGCGGGCAATCTTCTCAAATTAGGACACAGGGCAAAAAGACGCTCAGAGAGTGATACGGTACTTACAGAGACGCTCATAGAGTGAATAGGGACGCTTAGAAAGTGATTAAAATTAGTTGAAATAATTAATTAGGGAACTGCTGTTGCGCAGCAACGACTGTATTGTCAGTCATAGGGGTAAATTAGTTTAGAGTTCAAAAATAACTATCTAGCTTTGTAAATAGGCAGATTAGGAATAACTCGTGAACAAACAATTACCAAGACTTTCCCTGTTAATTAAAGTCAGACAATAATAACTGACAAGAAACAAAAGAGAAAAAGCCCTCCGTGAGTTCTAAGTAAACAATTTGAATTGTTTTTACTTGAATAATACAAACGCTAGACGTGCCCGAGCCAGCAATCTAAAAAATATTAATTTGGGGAATTCCAGGTTTTATCCTATCCCCAAACTTAATATAAACGGACATAGTAAATTCACCCAGTTTTTTCATTAGGGAAAATATTTTCATCATTGCGCTCCGTGGTGGAACGTTAGTAATTTCCAACTAACGGGGTAAAGGAGGCGGGACCACAAAGCGACAAAGACAGACGCGCGGTCTGTCCTTTGTAAATTGGTACAGAAGTACCTGGCATCCCTTAACATGGACAAAGACGCAGAAAATAGGCCGGTAGGAAGTAGGGACTCCTCGATCTGCTCTTTCCAAGCCGCTTTTAGAACGGCCGATATGATTCGAACCATTAAGAGCCACTTGGAAAAAAGTAGAAGCCCAGATTACAACGTGGGGTGCTCATCGGAGGAGCGTACACCCATGCAACCTGGTAGGGAGCAAGTGAATCTACGGGGGGAATGCAATACCGGGGACAAAATTAATAAAATCGACTTTTCATCAAACTCAGGGGTATTCGGTGACAGTCGGGATGGCTCTCCCGGACTGCTGCAGAAGCTGAGACGCTAGAAACTTGAAAATCGGCTCCGGGCCGGAGTCAATCGTTGAACAAGCCGGGAGGGACCGAGAGAGCGACAATACATTCAAAGTCAGCATAAATAACAAATTGAACTTCCATTTGTTTTTGAATATTGTCAAATTTTAAGATATTTTCTGGAATTTGGTTGCCGAATTTATCTTTTAGTTCATTTGATGGTAGATTTATTCTTGCGAAGTCACAATCATACTCATTATGTCTAATTAAATATTCTTCACTACTAAAATGTTGTAAGCAACCATCACATAAAAAATATTTTCCTTTATGCTTAGATAACTGATTAGGGATTAATTTAGATAAATCAGAAATATAAGAGTAATGGAAATTTCCGTTATCATCAGCAATTAACAATTGACATGTTGATTTTTTTTTGTTTTTGTATAATATAGTGGACCAATTATTTCATACTCAAATTTAAATTCAGTTTTAATTTTTTCTAAAGTATAAACATTAATAGAAATATTATTAAGTATTTCAAACTTAGGAATATCCTTTACTGTTATAGGAAACTGAATATCTGTTAAATCCACAACGGTTGAATAATGAGGATAGGAGGTTACTTCATATTCCAAACCAGTTGGGGGTATAGTGCCGCTACCACAGACCAAGCAAAACAAAATTCGTCATTATTTTAAATGTTGACTACAGCATGTTTAGACGTTATCTCTTTAGGCAGAGGAATATAAGATGTAGCTCTTAGCTGATTAAACTTGTTGATATTAACTTCTACGTATAACAAATTAAGCACGATCCGACCTAAAACAGAAGTAATTATTTTATTTTTATTTACAATATAAAGCATTATTCTGAGTTTTTTTCTGCTAGTTCATCAGCTTTTCTATCCATTATTCCAATCATCTCTTCAATATCTGCAGTTACATTTGAACTGCTACAGAACACTCTAAATGGAGTATTAAAGGACTTCACCTGATAACTGTCAACACTAGGATTTAAATACATTCCAAATAATTCTAGATTTAGCTTTGTGCTTGTAAATTTGTCAAATTCTTCTTGAATTATTTTACTAATTTTTTGTGAAATTTCATTAAAAAAATCTTCAATACTTATATGAAATCCTTTTGCAGTAACCATATAGGATATAGTTCTTTGTTGGAAGGCTGTTTTAATTATTTCTACTCCTTCTTCAGTAGGCATGGCATTACCTGAGACGAAGAAGAAGAATGTGTACATAACCTCACTTTTATTACAGGGATATAGATGACGCACTGTTGTAGTCATTCGATTTAATCATTTATTAAATTGAAAAAAGTTTTCGGACCGAATGAGTCTTGAACCGCCAACCTTCCGATTAGAACTCCAACGCCGTATCCATCGAGCCACCGAAGTATACTAATAATTTTGCCTTTCAAGTGCAAGTCATTCGTTATGCGGCGTAACAAACTTTTTCCATGGCAGAGTGCACAACCTGTTTGAGGTTTAAAGCTCAAAGGTAGTAATTTAAAAATAACAAAATGATGATTTTAAGCATAGGATAAAATGACATAATTTACTAGTTTTAGAAATCATGAATCTCCACGTAGGTATATCACTCACTTGGCGGTACTATAAAAATCTATAAATTAAAAATTTAATTACAACGCATTTAAGATTAAGTAGATAATGATTAAAATGTGCGGTTTTAATTGCAGCATTGTTATGAATAATTATAAATAGGGCAGGGTTGATCCTATGTATGATGATGCGAATAATATTGTGCAGAGTAGCAGCCTAGAATAAAATAAACTATCTTACCCAGGCAGAATCCTCAAAAGTACTACTACATCCAAGTTTTGCTTTCCTCTGACGAACTTTTAAGAAGTGAAAGTAATGATAATATTGTATGTGAATTAATATATACGCTACTCTGTGAAATCGAAGGTGATAGAAAGAAACAGTACAATAAATTCATGGGTATGGGTTCGAAAGTTATGGAAAGATTTAAACGAGCTCACATTTAGGGCAGAGAATTACGTGTAACGTAGTAGAATATAATTAAAAGAAACAGCGATCACTAAGGGTTCAGGACAAAATGACTAAGTATATGTGTTTATGTATTGAGGATAGAATGGAGAAGATATTAAAATAGGCTCGGTGTGAGGAACTTTAAAATAGGTTGGGTTTTCTGACAAAACGGTGGAGGTGTTAAAAGTAACAAAGAGGGTTCGTAATATGTAGTTATTTGCGAATAAAAGAAGTTTTAAGAAGTAATTACAAGGATTTGCAAGAACAAGAATATTTTCAATAAACTATTTTACATTTGCGTACCCTAATATTTTTTTGCAATATAAACTACACTTTTCCCTGTCTTACTTTAACTGCCTTGAGACAGTCAAAATATTAGCATATAGTTTATTACAACATTTAATCGTTATTTCAGCGATTTAAAATGTATAGTTCCTCAGTGACTGATAAGATGATACATAAAATAGTAAACTAGTATCAACGAAAGAGAAGGCTGCGAATGTTACTTGTCACTGATCATTTTAGGTACATCACCTGTCATTTGGCACATGTTAAGCGTCAAAATCAAGATTTGATTTAGATAACGTGTTGAGGATGACGTCATAACTCGTGGTTAGTTATTGTATTTTAATATTTAATGACTAGGACTGTCGAAACGAGATTTGAACAACATGTAGAGGACAATAATTGTATGCTGACATCTTTTTAGTCATTAGCTTGTAAGAATGCTCGTCTGTCAGTTCATTTATTCGCATAACTTATTAAGGAGGTTATTCCTATTTTGGAACGTATTTAGTTGAGGGCTACCGGACAGTCTTATTTTATGAACGTTAATTATAAAGTTCTGGCAATTATTACAAACATTATTAAACATTGTACAGGTATAACATTTAATTTAATATTTATAATATTTGTTAATCCCATTTATATAACAATTGTAAATAACACATTAACTGATCCCTCAAGCGCGCTCCAGCTCGATTTTTATGGATAAAAACGATTCTTTCAAAGCAAAAACCATGTTTACTTAAACAAGTTAATTCTATATTTTAAGTTTCTTTATTAATTACGTTTACTTTACAATTTTATATATTTGTTATATCCGAGTTTATTATTTAATTACAATCTGTTCTTTGCTTCTTATATCCATAGGGCTCAGAGTTACCATCAGGAAGAAACTTTCTATTTACTGAATTCGGTCTATACAGCTTGGTTTCCGTATTTGTTGTTACAGTATGGTCTTTCGTTCGTCGAATGTTCTTTGATATAATAGGTACTGGGTCTGTCTTGTGGAGAACCATATTTTTTATTGTTTCAAAATTTATTAATTTTGATGCAGCATAATGTAAAGAGATACCTTTCACCTTGCAAACTACTTCTTCTGTGTTGCATTTTGTCGAGTGAACTTTAAATGCGTAATTCTTGGAACCTCCAGAAACGAACTTGGTGATATAACTACCGGAACCATTGCACTCTAATTCATTAGTCAGATCTCCGATAAATTGACCTGTTGGTAAATCAATTTGACCCGGTCTGGACACATAAATTACAGATTCCGTGTCGTAATAAAGGACCCTGTCTTCGAGTTGTTCAAGATAGCTGTATAACTTCAATCTAGCCTGTGCCGTTACGAAAGCAGCAATAGACACATTAACAGTAGATAGTAGATCAGATGATTCTTCTGTGTGCTCATAACTAACAATCACTATTTTTCCATTAACAGGGAAAACGCCATTAACATAAATTCCGGAATTAGTAAACAAGGTAAAAAAATCTGATGGTGTGCTTATAATTTTTGTTTTAGATAGATTTTCCCTCTGCCCAAATTTTCCCCAAAAGGAGTTAAGTATTAACTTGGCCAAAGACCTAAGACCAGGATTGTCGAGTATTTTGGAATACTCAAGTTTAACATCTTCTCTTTCGAAAAATTCTTCAATATATCGTTTTTTTTTCTTTTTCCGTAGTACAAACATCAGGCCACCCTGATGATTCCTGTTTTATCTTTATAAACTTGTTCATCATCGCTGTAAATAAGCCTTCCTCTCCTGCGTCTTTACTAAACCTTTGAATCTTATATCTCCAAATTTCAAAAATTTCTAATATCTGATATCCCTTCTCAACTGCTTTTAAGACTTCATCTATTACCCAAGTACCTTCTAAGGACCTTTCTTTATCGGTATGGGTACAAGAAGTATTTTGGTTCATTTCTTGCCCACATGCTTGACACAATACAAACATAAGTTTATTGTTCATTTTTAGAGGCAATACGGGATGGTAAAGGTCCTTAGGTGGAAGTATAGAGCATTTAATAAGTCCATCAGTAGAATTCAAATCCAAACGATTACAATCTGCACCCACAAAAACTTCAGGGTGACCAATGGGGAATTTGCCACATTTACAGACGTAAGGATACAAGCTGCAAACATCAGCGTATTTTATCTTTTCTCCTTCTGCTATTTCATAATATTCCCTAACATTACCAGTTCGCCCTCCAAAAAAGGCGTCTCTAGGGTTTAAAGGGATCGTAAGTAGAAGCGGATGTGTCTGAGTAAATTGTCTAATCTCAGGCTTTGATTCTAACTGCTGTCGAAATTCGCACTCCCACATTTCAGTTCTAAATAGCCAAATTCCTTTAATCTTTTAATTTTTATCTGTGTTGTCTCATAGCGCAAACTTAAAGTTGTTGTTGGGTCGTCGTAAAGGGATTCATCTCGGCCAAATTTGTAACACCTAGGACAGCCATGATAATAACATCCTTGAAAATCAAATATTTCATTAAGGTCGGAACAATATCCGTCAACCTTTATACCTCGTAGAACGGCTTCTTGACCTTTGGCTGCATGCATAATATTTATTTTTCTTTGGTTCTCCAACCACAATAGCCACTCAATTGCAATACGGCTCTGATTATCTTTCCAGCGATAGCCGTTTTTAGGAATAATTCCAATGGTGTTGGGCTTAAGGAAATTCCTTCTAAATACCTTATTACAGCAAGAAGCAATTGTAGTAGCCTCTGTAAAGGGGCATACGCTGGTGGCGTTAAGCATATGATCTCTAAATTTCAGACATGCCTCAGTTAAAATCTCTACATAGGAAACACAGTAGTCAACAATATCTTTCTGCATCTCAAATACAGTATCCTTGTGCTCTTCATACCATTTTAGAAATTTAGCTCGTTCGTCCTCTTTCATTGTATCTGGAGAGTAATATTCGATTGGGGGAAGTGTTCCAACATAGTTTTCGTTAGCCTTGGTATTAAACAGGTGAGGAAAATATCCTTTTTTAAAGGTTTCTGGAAGACCGAAAGTTTTGAGCAGTTTTGCTAAAGCCATGGGAAAATAATTTAGCGAGTCTATAAATTTGACATTCCCCACCAACATCATAATGATTTTGGTTCCTCTCATAATAAGTTCAGGTGTTAGATCGGTTTCAGTCAGGATGTAATTTAATATAAACTGGTGATCAAATGCTTGACCATTGTGCGCAATAACAATTACTTCTTTAAGGTTCTTCCTGATCTGTAGCACGTGTTGTGTAAAGGCCTCTACCGCGTGTGAACCTTTCAGCTTTTGCAATCTGATGCCACACCTCGTACAAATATCAATCGACCGTGATTTTATGCACATGTCGCAACACTCTTGAAATACACAAAGATTGACGTTATGACGGATCACACCGGGTTCCATCTCCTCTTCTTGCTGCGTCTCCAAATCATAAAATACAAATATTGTATCTTTAGTTTTGGGTTTTCCTGTATCAGGTTGAATGTGACAGAGATGATTGTCGGTAACGTGAGTACGACAGATCTTGCAAAATATCTCCCCACATATATGGTTTCTGGTACTTCGAATTATTTTAAAACACTGACTACAACTTCAAAGTTCCGCGCAGACAGTAGTTTTTTCCCATGAGCCAACTTTTAGATGATTTTCGTAACAGTCTTTTCCTTTAAAATACCGATGACAAGAATCACATTTAACTTTAATTTGATCATTAGGACAGAGGGAAGCTTGGAGACAAGATCGACATGTTTTACTACATCTATGTTTATGTTTATGATCATAAGGAATGAAACATTGCTCACAATAATAGTTACACACAAAGGCAGCTGTTAAAGAAGTTATCGCGTTGTAATGATTGTTATGGTGCAATAGATTAAGTCTCTTGTTACTTTCTGACGACCCCTCAAATAAAATGTCTCTTCCCTTCGATCCGCAACTGTAGACAACAATTTTATAGTCCTTAAGATGTTCTTGAAACTTTTCCAGTTCAGAAATTCCAGCTCCTTCTTCCGGAATGGTAACAAGGGCTACCTCCAATAAAGTTTTAGTCATCTCTGTTTGAATTTTTCCAACATCTCTTCTAATTTTAGCTAATTTAGGATCCTTGTCAACACTCGCCATTGCAACAACTAATGCCCTTGGCAAACACATATTTTCCGTGTTCTTGATGGTGATAATTCCTTGTCTCATGCCACATTCCTCTTCAAAACTGTTGTAGTTTTTTCCTCTGCCTTGACCAGACGGCAATCGTACACTTGTTACTTTAAGACAAAAGGATTCCGTATTCAGGCCCAACGAATTCGACTGATAAATGTTGCTTATCACATTCCAAACATCCTCATAATTTACTTCTCCGGCTGGTTTAAAGCGAAGCCACCCTTCACCGCGACTAAAGTCCTTGGAGCAGAAACTAAATCCAACATAATCCGACGGTTGTAGGCCCTCTGTAGATCTCTGAATAACTTGGTGAATCGCTTCTCGCACCCAGCCAACCGGTTCAACTCCTTCGGGCACAGGTTTCAGCCTAAACTCCAATGCACGACCAGTAACATTGTATCTTCCAACTTTCTGAACGGTATCCTTAATAACAAGAAACTTTTCCATTTTAACTAGACACGTCCGTAAACTTCAGGAGACTAATGCGAAATGCTGTTTGCCACCTCTATTTATAACTTCGGTTTGGCAGAAAAGAAGAGTGTTCAGAAAACAGGAGAGCGTTCCGAAAACCAACTGAATTCCTGCAAAAGAATTTAAGGTTAGTATGTAGTATAATTAAATTATCGAGTACTTACTAACAATATTAATAAATACGAAAACAAGACCCAGCGTTCGAGAAGAATATTCTCTGTAATAAATGTTTACGGTTTTACTATGCAGCAGAATAATATTGAAATGCGTCTGTTCTCACACCTTAAAATATTTTAGTTACGAGGAAAAAACTTAATTACAGCAATACATGTCTGTAACAATTAAACAATTTACCCCACCCTTTTAAAAAAGAAAGAGAATTTTACCCCCACTGCTTCGAAATTTAATATTTTACTTATCAGTGGAATATTCTAAGCGCCTGCGACCAAAAACAGTTATCGCAAATTTACCTATTACCACTTTTCTGTACTTTTAGGAGGTTAGATGGAAATATTTTTATACTTACCAAACGAAAATAAATTTCAAAATTTCTAGTGCTTGAGCCTCAGGCACACACTCACTGTTAAATAGGTAGGAACAGGACGGCGATATCTGTAACAAATAACACAACTTTTACATCTTAGCTGTTAATATTTCATCTAATTAAAATATTAACAAGCTATAAAAGAGTAAATAGCTTCAAAATGTATCTGAAAAATGTTAGATTTCAACAGTCTGTTTGTCTTACCATAAAAACGAAAATACTAATAGTCTTCTTTTTATCTTTTATTATCTTTGTCTCTCTTTTCTCAATAAAACTAAACACTTGGCGTGGCTGTTGGCTTTTAAAACACTCGAACCGCAAGTGGTCCTTCGGTGATACGGCAAAGCTGCTTTGCACTTTGGCTATCTCGGTCAACGGTGGCGAAACAACTGTAAAAGGAAATAGGAAATAAGAAGAAACACAATATAACGCAACGACTTTAACACCCCCAGCGAGCATATCAGCTGGTTCTCCTGCGCGGGTTGTACACGATTAGCCTACCTATTTAAATGAAAATTTCCTGCTCTGGTATGGGCAATACGTACAAAAACAATAGTCATTTAAGCTTGTATTAAACGAATGCGCATCTCCAAAGCAGCACGCTTTATCAAAATAAATGAAAACTTACCCCTTCCCCAACTCTATAATTCTAGACCACCCTTTAAGCGTCATTTTAAACCCTCTACCTCCACCCCCTTTAACCCCAAGCGAGCGTGCTATATCTTAGCAAATTCAAAAGTGTCTTATTCAACTAGACACCACGCACTACATCACACCCTACAGTACTACCTACTTATGAACTGAAAAATTAAAATCACTCCTAGTACCCGCTTAAAATACCAAAAATATTCCTCTGTACATATCGAATGTCAAAATATTACTGTCCTTACTTATTTTTACAGATTTATCTTCTACCCAAAAAATTTGAAGCCCAGGTTTATCAAAATAAATAAAAAAAAATTCCCTTTCTTCAACTCTGTTGTTCTAGACCGCTTTTCTGAGTGTCAGTTATATAAGCCCTTTGTCCGCACTGCCTCCAACCCCAAATGAACGCACTAAATCTGAGCATAAGCATTCACTACCAGAATAACTCGAAGTGTTTTATAAGACTAGATACTATCACTTAGGTACTAAAAACTCGCTCCTAGCACCCTTTTGTGTTGTTGTAAATACAGTTGCGCTTTCATCCAAAAGGTGCTTTTTTACCAAAAAACAGAGCAAGAATTATCTACTCTCCTTTATCTTTTCGTTACAGCTCTTCCCTCCTACCCTCTAATCCTCACAGAGACGTGCTAAAGTATGTTCAGCTCCTTGCATGCTCTCAGCACAAACTCATACTAAAAAAGTCCGCTCCTTTATATCCTGTAACAACGCATGCGCATCTCATTGTCCACAATATTTTTTAAAAAATTACTTTCAATCTCAAAACTACAAAAAATATTTTTCTAGCACAGGTTTAGCAAAAAAAATCAAGTCAATAAGAAGTAAAAATTAACATAATAATATGTACATTATCTTCAATTATGGAATAATTGAATAAAAAAAATCAATCTCTGATCAGATGTCCTATGTAAAATATGTACCTAGCTTTTAAATTCTCTTCTTCTGTATCCAACGAACGTTTAATTCTAACATTTATATTAGAAAGTGTCGGAAATTCTAAGTTTAAAAAGCTGATAAATATGTTATGGCAGGCCTACGTAATAGACAAATGTCAATTCTAGCTGTAATGTGTAATATACGCAAGCCACCCACCTTCTGATTTAGATGAATGCGGTTTAAAAACGCCTCTTATTTTCCTAATAACAATAAAAATGTAATATCCTAAAACGATAATTTAAAAAATAAACGAAATAATTCATATATCATTTCTTATACCCTGTGGTAAATGGCACAATTAAAAGCGCATCCCCTAATTAAATTTTGAAATATTCACATACAAAAATCATTTTGAATAGCTAAAACAAGTAATAGATAATAATGAATAAAATTAAAGTCTTTCTTGTCTCGACAGGTTTTGACAGATCCCAACAAGTTTAGCGAACTACGAAAAACTACACTAGTTAAAATCAAAATACTGTATATTTAAAAAAGTATTGTTTAGGACTTTTAGCTTTTATTATCTTTCCCTAATCGCACTGTGCTTCTTGGATATACATACATACGAATACTAGGGTTTGTAATTTCACCAGAATTTTTCTTTTTTCTTCCCCTCAGGGTATACCCGTAAACTCACATAAAGTAGACCGAACTATTAAAACTTAAGCCACTTACCTCTTAAATCCCGGCCGTTTATTGACCTCCAGACTAGACACTATGCGGCACAACACATTCCACACATACTGAAGAAAATTCTCACCCCGCGACCTTATATAGTAAAAAGCCAACTGACGACGTACGAAATAGTTTAAAAAAGAGGTGGGACACTGTAAAGTGAATCCCGCATATATCCATGTACAATGTGGGTCGGGTTGGATATATATCCATCGCAAATCCCCCCACACTCCTTGAAGGAGTGGGGGGATTGGATATATTGGATTCACGATGGATATATATCCAACCCGACCCATATTGTACATGGATATATGCGGGATTCACTTTACAGTGTCCCACCTCTCTTTTAAACTATTTCGTACGTCGTCAGTTGGCTTTTTACTATATAAGGTCGCGGGGTGAGAATTTTCTTCAGTATGGGTGGAAGGTGTTGTGTCGCAAAAGCTGATAAATATGTTATGGCAGGCCTACGTAATAGACAAATGTCAATTCTAGCTGTAATGTGTAATATACGCAAGCCACCCACCTTCTGATTTAGATGAATGCGGTTTAAAAACGCCTCTTATTTTCCTAATAACAATAAAAATGTAATATCCTAAAACGATAATTTAAAAAATAAACGAAATAATTCATATATCATTTCTTATACCCTGTGGTAAATGGCACAATTAAAAGCGCATCCCCTAATTAAATTTTGAAATATTCACATACAAAAATCATTTTGAATAGCTAAAACAAGTAATAGATAATAATGAATAAAATTAAAGTCTTTCTTGTCTCGACAGGTTTTGACAGATCCCAACAAGTTTAGCGAACTACGAAAAACTACACTAGTTAAAATCAAAATACTGTATATTTAAAAAAGTATTGTTTAGGACTTTTAGCTTTTATTATCTTTCCCTAATCGCACTGTGCTTCTTGGATATACATACATACGAATACTAGGGTTTGTAATTTCACCAGAATTTTTCTTTTTTCTTCCCCTCAGGGTATACCCGTAAACTCACATAAAGTAGACCGAACTATTAAAACTTAAGCCACTTACCTCTTAAATCCCGGCCGTTTATTGACCTCCAGACTAGACACTATGCGGCACAACACATTCCACACATACTGAAGAAAATTCTCACCCCGCGACCTTATATAGTAAAAAGCCAACTGACGACGTACGAAATAGTTTAAAAAAGAGGTGGGACACTGTAAAGTGAATCCCGCATATATCCATGTACAATGTGGGTCGGGTTGGATATATATCCATCGCAAATCCCCCCACACTCCTTGAAGGAGTGGGGGGATTGGATATATTGGATTCACGATGGATATATATCCAACCCGACCCATATTGTACATGGATATATGCGGGATTCACTTTACAGTGTCCCACCTCTCTTTTAAACTATTTCGTACGTCGTCAGTTGGCTTTTTACTATATAAGGTCGCGGGGTGAGAATTTTCTTCAGTATGGGTGGAAGGTGTTGTGTCGCATAGTGTCTAGTCTGGAGGTCAATAAACGGGCGGGATTTATGAGGTAAGTGGCTTAAGTTTTAATAGTTCGGTCTACTTTATGTGAGTTTACGGGTATACCCTGAGGGGATATGTGGTGTGGAGGGATGGAACCCTTGAGCGTAGGGGGTTGAAACGTACCTGAAGTGTTAAAGCGTTGCCAGAGTCGACAGGGGATCTGGGGGTAAAATTGCGTTTATTTTTTTGATAAAAGGCACAGTTTTTGAGATATTTGCTTGTTTTTTATCCTTTTTGGACTTAGAAAAATTCTGGTGAAATTACAAACCCTAGTACTCGTATGTATGTATATCCAAGAAGCACAGTGCGATTAGGGAAAGATAATAAAAGCTAAACGTCCTAAACAATACTTTTTTTTTAATATACAGTATTTTGATTTTAACTAGTGTAGTTTTTCGTAGTTCGCTAAACTTGTCGGGACCTGTCAAAACCTGTCGAGACAGGAAAGACTCTAATTTTCTTCATTATTATCTATTACTTGTTTTAGCTATTCAAAATGATTTTTGTATGTGAATATTTCAAAATTTAATTAGGGAATGCGCTTTTAATTGTGCCATTTACCACAGGGTATAAGAAATGATATATGAATTATTTCGTTTATTTTTTAAATTATCGTTTTAGGATATTACATTTTTACTGTTATTAGGTAAATAAGAGGTGGATGGCTTGCGTATATTACACAGTACAGCTAGAATTGACATTTGTCTATTACGTAGGCCTGCCATAACATATTTATCAGCTTTTTAAACTTAGAATTTCCGACACTTTCTAATATAAATGTTAACCTATAGAATAAAACGTTCGTTGGATACAGAAGAAGAGAATTTAAAAGCTAGGTACATATTTTACATATGACATCTGATCAGAGGTTGATTTTTTTTATTCAATTATTCCATAATTGAAGATAATGTACATATTATTATGTTAATTTTTACTTCTTATTGACTTGATTTTTTTTTTGCTAAACCTCTGCTAGAAAAATATTTTTTGTAGTTTTGAGATTTAAAATATTTTTTTTTTAAATATTGTGGACATAATGAGATTCGCATGCGTTGTTACAGGATATAAAGGCTTGTAGGAGCGGGCTTTTTTAGTATGAGTTTGTGCTGAGAGCATGCAAGGAGCTGAACATACTTTAGCACGTCTCTGTGAGGATTAGAGGGTAGGAGGGAAGGGCTCAAACTTCTATTATCGGGTTAGAGGGCGAGCTGTAACGAAAAGATAAAGGAGAGTAGATAATTCTTGCTCTGTTTTTTGGTAAAAAAGCACATTTTTGATGAAAGCGCAACTGTATTTACAACAACAAAAAAGGGTGCTAAGAGCAAGTTTTTAGTACCTAAGTGATTAGTGATAGTATCTAGTCTTATAAAACACTTCGAGTTATTCTGGTAGAGAATGCTTATGCTCAGATTTAGTGCGTTCATTTGGGGTTGGAAGCAGTGCGGGCAAAGGGCTTATATAACTGACACTCAGAAAAGCGGTCTAGAACAACAGAGTTGAGGAAAGGGAATTTTTTTTATTTATTTTGATAAACCTGGGCTTCAAATTTTTTGGGTACAAGATAAATCTGTAAAAATAAGTAAGGACAGTAATATTTTGACATTCCATATCTACAGAGGAATATTTTTGGTATTATAAGCGGGTACTAGGAGTGATTTTGATTTTTCAGTTCATAAGTAGTAGGCTAGTCAACAAGTTCAAAATCGTGTTAATTCTTGATAAAGGTCCTAAAAATATGTACGATAGCTCATTGGATTCGGAATGACGTCTAGAAAAATGTATTCGAAGGATTTTACTGCATGATAAAAATTGCAAAAGTTATTAACAAATTAAGATGAAAAAAAAAGTTGTTTCGTTTTTTGGAAATTACTCAAAAACTATTAATATTTAAGAAATTTAAAAAAAAAAAGATTCATAAAGAGGAGAAAAGTTCCAAAAACTACTCTTTAAAATGAGCTCAAAACGAAGTTTGTAACTATTGTTGATTAGCTATTACATGCTTTTGTTTAAAAACATTGAAGATTTTTTGACTTTTTGTCCCTTTTATGACTTATAACTTGTTAAATAAACACAATACACAAATTTAAGATGCTTTTGTAACGTGGTCTTGTTAAGTATATATATAAGAAGAGCTCCAAGAGGCCAAAAATTTATAGGCCAATTAGTTAAATTTTTATACTGTCTTTTGTAAAAATGAAAGCCCACGAAAAATTACTTAGTTAACAATAGTATAACTTTTTGAAAATCAACAAAAAATTTGTTTTCCAACGGGACTTTATTCTTTAAAGTGTTCTGATGACAACATAATTTTTTAAAATTTTTCTATTGACATTTAACTCTATAAAAAAATTATTTTATGTAATAGACTCTGTTGAGCGGTAGCGCGGCCATGCTGTATCGGCCGTGCGGGGCCCTATTTTCAGCACTAACTTAAAATTATAAATAATGGAGGTAGATTTCCGGGAGTCGGGACTTTTTTTTGGAACTTTTCTCCTCTTTATGAATCTTTTTTTTTAAATTTCTTAAATATTAATAGTTTTTGAGTAATTTCCAAAAAACGAAACAACTTTTTTTTTCATCTTAATGTGTTAATAACTTTTGCAATTTTTATCATGCAGTAAAATTTTTCTAGACGTCATTCCGAATCCAATGAGCTATCGTACATATTTTAGGACCTTTATCAAGAATTAACACGATTTTGAACTTGTTGACTAGACTATAGGTAGTACTGTAGGGTGTGATGTAGTGCCTGGTGTCTAGTTGAATAAGACACTTTTGAATTTGCTAAGATATAGCACGCTCGCTTGGGGTTAAAGGTGGAGGTAGAGGGTTTAAAATGACGCTTAAAGAGTGGTCTAGAATTATAGAGTTGGGGAAGGGGTAAGTTTTCATTTATTTTGATAAAGCGTGCTGCTTTGGAGAAGCGCATTCGTTTAATACAAGCTTAAATGACTATTGTTTGACTGTTGTTATTATTGTTGCCAATACCAGAGCAGGAAATTTTCATTTAAATAGGTAGGCTAATCGTGTACAACCCGCGCAGGAGAACCAGCTGATATGCTCGCTGGGGGTGTTAAAGTCGTTGCGTTATATTGTGTTTCTTCTTATTTCCTATTTCCTTTTACAGTTGTTTCGCCACCTTTGACCGAGATAGCCAAAGTGCAAAGCAGCTTTACCGTATCACCCAAGGACCACTTGCGGTTCGAGTGTTTTAAAAGCCAACAGCCACGCCAAGTGTTTAGTTTTATTGAGAAAAGAGAGACAAAGATAATAAAAGATAAAAAGCAGACTATTAGTATTTTCGTTTTTATGGTAAGACAAACAGACTGTTGAAATCTAACATTTTTCAGATACATTTTGAAGCTATTTACACTTTTATAGCTTGTTAATATTTTAATTAGACGAAATATTAACAGCTAAGATGTAAAAGTTGTGTTATTTGTTACAGATATCGCCGTCCTGTTCCTACTTATTTAACAGTGAGTGTGTGCCTGAGGTTCAAGCACTAGAAATTTTGAAATTTATTTTCGTTTGGTAAGTATAAAAATATTTTTATCTAACCTCCTAAAAGTACAGAAAAGTGGTAATAGGTAAATTTGCGATAACTGTTTTTGGTCGCAGGCGCTTAGAATATTCAACTGATAAGTAAAATATTAAATTTCGAAGCAGTGGGGGTAAAATTCTCTTTCTTTTTTAAAAGGGTGGGGTAAATTGTTTAATTGTTACAGACATGTATTGCTGTAATTAAGTTTTTTCCTCGTAACTAAAATATTTTAAGGTGTGAGAACAGACGCATTTCAATATTATTCTGCTGCATAGTAAAACCGTAAACATTTATTACAGAGAATATTCTTCTCGAACGCTGGGTCTTGTTTTCGTATTTATTAATATTGTTAGTAAGTACTCGATAATTTAATTATACTACATACTAACCTTAAACTCTTTTGCAGGAATTCAGTTGGTTTTCGGAACGCTCTCCTGTTTTCTGAACACTCTTCTTTTCTGCCAAACCGAAGTTATAAATAGAGGTGGCAAACAGCATTTCGCATTAGTCTCCTGAAGTTTACGGACGTGTCTAGTTAAAATGGAAAAGTTTCTTGTTATTAAGGATACCGTTCAGAAAGTTGGAAGATACAATGTTACTGGTCGTGCATTGGAGTTTAGGCTGAAACCTGTGCCCGAAGGAGTTGAACCGGTTGGCTGGGTGCGAGAAGCGATTCACTAAGTTATTCAGAGATCTACAGAGGGCCTACAACCGTCGGATTATGTTGGATTTAGTTTTTGCTCCAAAGACTTTAGTCGCGGTGAAGGGTGGCTTCGCTTTAAACCAGCCGGAGAAGTAAATTATGAGGATGTTTGGAATGTGATAAGCAACATTTATCAGTCGAATTTGTTGGATCTGAATACGGAATCCTTTTGTCTTAAAGTAACAAGTGTACGATTGCCATCTGGTCAAGGCAGAGGAAAAAACTACAACAGTTTTGAAGAGGAATGTGGCATGAGACAAGGAATTATCACCATCAAGAACACGGAAGATATGTGTTTGCCAAGGGCATTAGTTGTTGCAATGGCGAGTGTTGACAAGGATCCTAAATTAGCTAAAATTAGAAGAGATGTTGAAAAAATTCAAACAGAGATGACTAAAACTTTATTGGAGGTAGCCCTTGTTACCATTCCGAAAGAAGGAGCTGGAATTTCTGAACTGGAAAAGTTTCAAGAACATCTTAAGGACTATAAATTTGTTGTCTACAGTTACGGATCGAAGGGAAGAGACATTTTATTTGAGGGGTCGTCAGAAAGTAACAAGAGACTTAATCTATTGCACCATAATAATCATTACAACGTGATAACTTCTTTAACAGCTGCCTTTGTGTGTAACTATTATTGTGAGCAATGTTTCATTCCTTATGATCACAAACATAAATATAGATGCAGTAAAACATGTCGATCTTGTCTCCAAGCTTCCCTCTGTCCTAATGATCAAATTAAAGTTAAATGTGATTCTTGTCATCGGTATTTTAAAGGAAAAGACTGTTACGAAAATCATCTAAAAGTTGGCTCATGGGAAAAACTACTGTCTGCGCGGAACCTCGAAGTTGTAGTCAGTGTTTTAAAATAATTCGAAGTACCAGAAACCATATATGTGGGGAGATATTTTGCAAGATCTGGCGTACTCACGTTACCGACAATCATCTCTGTCACATTCAACCTGATACAGGAAAACCCAAAACTAAAGATACAATATTTGTATTTTATGATTGGGAGACGCAGCAAGAAGAGGAGATGGAACCCGGTGTGATCCGTCATAGCGTCAATCTTTGTGTATTTCCACAGTGTTGCGACATGTGTATAAAATCACGGTCGATTGATATTTGTACGAAGTGTGGCATCAGATTGCAAAACCTGAAAGGTTCACACGCGTTAGAGGTCTTTACACAACACGTGCTACAGATCAGGAAGAACTTTAAAGAAGTAATTGTTATTGCGCACAATGGTCAAGCATTTGATCACCAGTTTATATTAAATTACATCCTGACTGAAACCGATCTAACACCTGAACTTATTATGAGAGGAACCAAAATCATTATGATGTTGGTGGGGAATGTCAAATTTATAGACTCGCTAAATTATTTTCCCTTGGCTTTAGCAAAACTGCCCAAAGCTTTCGGTCTTCCAGAAACGTTTAAAAAAGGATATTTTCCTCACCTGTTTAATACCAAGGCTAACGAAAACTATGTTGGAACACTTCCCCCAATCGAATATTACTCTCCAGATACAATGAAAGAGGACGAACGAGCTAAATTTCTAAAATGGTATGAAGAGCACAAGGATACTGTATTTGAGATGCAAAAAGATATTGTTGACTACTGTGTTTCCTATGTAGAGATTTTAACTGAGGCATGTCTGAAATTTAGAGATCAAATGCTTAACGCCACCAGCGTATGCCCCTTTACAGAGGCTACTACAATTGCTTCTTGCTGTAATAAGGTATTTAGAGGGAATTTTCTTAAGCCCAACACCATTGGAATTATTCCTAAAAACGGCTATCGCTGGAAAGATAATCAGAGCCGTATTGCAATTGAGTGGTTACTGTGATTGGAGAACCAAAGAAAAATAAATATTATGCATGCAGCCAAAGGTCAAGAAGCCGTTCAACATGGTATAAAGGTTGACGGATATTGTTCCGACCTTAATGAAATATTTGAGTTTCAAGGATGTTATTATCATGGCTGTCCTAGGTGTTACAAATTTGGCCGAGATGAATCCCTTTACGACGACCCAACAACAACTTTAAGTTTGCGCTATGAGACAACACAGATAAAAATTAAAAGATTAAAGGAATTTGGCTATTTAGTAACTGAAATGTGGGAGTGCGAATTTCGACAGCAGTTAGACTCAAAGCCTGAGATTAGACAATTTACTCAGACACATCCGCTTCTACTTACGATCCCTTTAAACCCTAGAGACGCCTTTTTTGGAGGGCGAACTGGTAATGTTAGGGAATATTATGAAATAGCAGAAGGAGAAAAGATAAAACACGCTGATGTTTGCAGCTTGTATCCTTACGTCTGTAAATATGGCAAATTCCCCATTGGTCACCCTGAAGTTTTTGTGGGTGCAGATTGTAATCGTTTGGATTTGAATTCTACTGATGGACTTATTAAATGCTCTATACTTCCACCTAAGGACCTTTACCATCCCGTATTGCCTCTAAAAATGAACAATAAACTTATGTTTGTATTGTGTCAAACATGTGGGCAAGAAATGAACCAAAATACTTCTTGTACCCATACCGATAAAGAAAGGTCCTTAGAAGGTACTTGGGTAATAGACGAAGTCTTAAAAGCAGTTGAGAACCGATATCAGCTATTAGAAATTTTTGAAATTTGGAGATATAAGATTCAAAGGTTTAGTAAAGACGCAGGAGAGGAAGGCTTATTTACAGCGATGATGAACAAGTTTATAAAGATAAAACAGGAAGCATCAGGGTGGCCTGATGTTTGTACTACGGAAAAAGAAAAAAATCGCTATATTGAAGAATTTTTTGAAAGAGAAGATGTTAAACTTGAGTATTCCAAAATACTCGACAATCCTGGTATTAGGTCTTTGGCCAAGTTAATACTTAACTCCTTTTGGGGAAAATTTGGGCAGAGGGAAAATCTACCTAAAACAAAAATTATAAGCACACCATCAGATTTTTTTACCTTGTTTACTAATTCCGGAATTTATGTTAATGGCGTTTTCCCTGTTAATGAAAAAACAGTGATTGTTAGTTATGAGCACACAGAAGAATCATCTGATCCACTATCTACTGTTAATGTGTCTATTGCTGCTTTCGTAACGGCACAGGCTAGATTGAAGTTATACAGCTATCTTGAACAACTCGAAGACAGGGTCCTTTATTACGACACGGACTCTGTAATTTATGTGTCCAGACCGGGTCAAATTGATTTACCAAGAGGTGAATTTATCGGAGATCTGACTAATGAATTAGAGTGCAATGGTTCCGGTAGTTATATCACCAAGTTCGTTTCTGGAGGTCCTAAGAATTACGCATTTAAAGTTCACTCGACAAAATGCAACACAGAAGAAGTAGTTTGCAAGGTGAAAAGTATCTCTTTAAATTATGCTGCATCAAAATTAATAAATTTTGAAACAATAAAAAATATGGTTCTCCACAAGACAGACCCAGTACCTATTATATCAAAGAACATTCGACGAACGAAAGACCATACTGTAACAACAAATGCGGAAACCAAGCTGTATAGAACGAATTCAGTAAAGAGAAAGTTTCTTCCTGATGGTAACTCTGAGCCCTATGGATATAAGAAGCAAAGAACAGACTGTAATTAAATAATAAACTCGGATATAACAAATATATAAAATTGTAAAGTAAATGTAATTAATAAAGAAACTTAAAATATAGAATTAATTTGTTTAAGTAAACACGGTTTTTGCTTTGAAAGAATCGTTTTTATCCATAAAAATCGAGCTGGAGTGCGCTTGAGGGATCAGTTAAGGTGTTATTTTACAATTGTTATATAAATGGGATTAACAAATATTATAAATATTAAATTAAATATTATACCTGTACAATGTTTAATAATGTTTGTAATAATTGCCGGAACTTTATAATTAACGTTCATAAAATAAGACTGTCCGGTAGCCCTCAACTAAATACGTTCCAACATAGGAATAACCTCCTTAATAAGTTATGCGAATAAATGAACTGACAGACGAGCATTCTTACAAGCTAATGACTAAAAATATGTTGGCATACAATTATTGTCCTCTACATGTTGTTCAAATCTCGTTTCGACAGTCCTAGTCATTAAATATTAAAATACAATAACTAACTACGAGTTATGACGTCATCCTCAGCACGTTATCTAAATCAAATCTTGATTTTGACGCTTAACATGTGCCAAATGACAGGTGATGTACCTAAAATGATCAGTGACAAGTAACATCCGCAGCCTTTTCTTTCGTTGATACTAGTTTACTATTTTATGTATCATCTTATCAGTCACTGAGGAACTATACATTTTAAATCGCTGAAATAACGATTAAATGTTGTAATAAATTATATGCTAATATTTTGACTGTCTCAAGGTAGTTAAAGTAAGACAGGGAAAAGTGTAGTTTATATTGCAAAAAATATTAGGGTACGCAAATGTAAAATAGTTTATTGAAAATATTCTTGTTCTTGCAAATCCTTGTAATTACTTCTTAAAACTTCTTTTATTCGCAAATAACTACATATTACGAACCCTCTTTGTTACTTTTAACACCTTCACCGTTTTGTCAGAAAACCCAACCTATTTTAAAGTTCCTCACACCGAGCCTTTTTTAATATCTTCTCCATTCTATCCTCAATACATAAACACATATACTTAGTCATTTTGTCCTGAACACTTAGCGATCGCCGTTTCTTTTAATTATATTCTACTACGTTACACGTAATTCTCTGCCCTAAATGTGAGCTCGTTTAAATCTTTCCATAACTTTCGAACCCATACCCATGAATTTATTGTACTGTTTCTTTCTATCACCTTCGATTTCACAGAGTAGCGTATATATTAATTCACATACAGTATTATCATTACTTTCAGTTCTTAAAAGTTCGTCAGAGGAAAGCAAAACTTGGATGTAGTAGTACTTTTGAGGATGCTGCCTGGGTAAGATAGTTTATTTTATTCTAGGCTGCTACTCTGCACAATATTATTCGCATCATCATACATAGGATCAACCCTGCCCTATTTATAATTATTCCTAACAATGCTGCAATTAAAACCGCACATTTTAATCATTATCTACGTAATCTTAAATGCGTTGTAATTAAATTTTTAATTTATAGATTTTTATAGTACCGCCAAGTGAGTGATATACCTACGTGGAGATTCATGATTTCTAAAACTAGTAAATTATGTCATTTTATCCTATGCTTAAAATCATCATTTTGTTATTTTTACATTACTACCTTTGAGCTTTAAACCTCAAACAGGTTGTGCACTCTGCCATGGAAAAAGTTTGTTACGCCGCATAACGAATGACTTGGACTTGAAAGGCAAAATTATTAGTATACTTCGGTGGCTCGATGGATACGGCGTTGGAGTTCTAATCGGAAGGTTGGCGGTTCAAGACTCATTTTTTTTTTTTTTTTTTTTTTTTTTTAATTGATAAAGCCTGCGGCGTTTACTGTTATTAAAACTGGTCTGCAAGACCAACCATTAATTTTTCTCTAAATTCTTAAAAACTAAAATCCTTATATACTAAAGTTCACCCAATGGAGTCCTAAAGGTTTATCTGTTGTGACTCATGGCCATGGCACTTAGCACTCACACACTTGCGCACTGTACTATGTTTTCAAAAATCTATACTAGTTCAAAGGGCTTGGTCCTCTTCAGCCTTCTAACTAGGTCCTGGTTGTCAAGAAGCCTAATGGCTTCGACGTTAACGTGCTGATGGAGTCGAGACTCGTGCTTGATGGCAAATCTTCTAATTTCACTAGCGACATACGGGATACCAAGATCGCGATGTAGGTCACTATTTCGTATGTACCACGGTGCACTAACTATGTTCCGTAATACTTTATTTTGGAAGGTTTGGATGCGTTTGATGTGGCTCTCCTTGGCACAGCCCCATAACTGGAAGCCCCATAATCGGAAGGTTGGCGGTTCAAGACTCATTCGGCCCGAAAACTTTTTTCAATTTAATAAATGATTAAATCGAATGACTAAAACAGTGCGTTATCTATATCCCTGTAAAAGTGAGGTTATGTACACATTCTTCTTCTTCGTCTCAGGTAATGCCATACCTACTTTCTTCTCTTGTCATTATAGATGTGTTTCTTTTGTGTGTGTGTTTGTTTTAACATGACTGCACCACAAACATTTTTTAACAGATTTTCTACACTCCTGGTAATATTTAAGGTCTTCTACAAGAAAATATCTATTTAAAACAACAAAAACGCTTTTTTCTCAAGAATGTATGACGGCATCATGGGAGGAGACCCACCCATGCTTACGTAGAACCCCATTAACATACTACTACTAAGAGGTAATATCATGTGAGGAGTCCCACCCATGCATACGTAGTAGAGGGGTAAGTTCACCGACTAGTTACTACTAATATATTTTTTTAAATAATGTTGAACTAATTTTTTTTATATACTTAATAAATAATACAAAGTATAGAGAGATATAAAATAAAACGATTCACTAACATTTAAAACTGGTCTAGTTAGTTTTACACAACAACTATATTAATTTTTTGGATTTCATTCCAAATTTAAAAGAAAAAATAATTAATATACAATGTTGTTTTCATTAAAACATTATATTATGAATACTACTTACCAAAAAATGTTATTGATATTTAGAATTTTTCAGTTCTTGCAATTGAAGTTTGTATTTTTGAGATATTTTGCTGGAGCTTCCATTAAGGTGACGCATTAAGTTATCCCTTCGGGTAAAACTTTTTTTGCATGTAATGCACTGATACTTCATCTTTGCTTAGATCTGTTGTTGTGAAACTGTTCCCGCAAAAAAAACACAATAAAGGAAATAAATGAAAAAGTTTGTCTAAATAGTATGTTTTGGCTAGGGATAAGTGGGGATTATTCAAGGTTATGAACAATATCGTTAAAAACAGTTTCCATCCTCTTCCATAAATGTTGTTCTGTCTCAAATTGAAACGGTATGATTGAATTTAACAGAAAAGCTAAAGATTTTAATTTGGAAATACTATTTAGATTTTTTTTGGTTTAAATTTTTTTTTAATGCCGAAAGAAATATTCTTAAAAGAATTAGTTTGCGTCGAAACTGTCTTATTTTTAGTATTTGTCTGAGTTGAAGCCGTTCATAAAATTTTCTCCAAAACTTAAGGGATGACTTCATAGATAGGCGTTCCTTCCTTAAATTTATAAAAATTATTATAATTTTGTTTTCTCTTTGTGCTGGAGTAATTGAGACATCATTATCGTCATCCAAAATATTTCCTTTATTTTCTTCAACGTCAGAAATGCTACTATAAAGGGAACTCTTAATTACAAACCTTTGATTTTCACTTTCGTTTTCAAAATTATTTTTGATTAAATTTTGTTTTCTTAAAATACTATTTTCCTCCAAATCCAAGATATTATTCACTAATAGAATAGAATAGAATAGAATAGAATAAGAGCTTTCGTTAGTAAAATTTGTCTCACAATCAATTTTTGGAGTACTACAAATTTTATTTTGAAATATTTGGGATGATGTGGCCAAACTTTCGCTTGAATTGTCTTTAAATAATTGACTAGATAAAAGCTCAAGATAGTCTTGTTGATCTGTTGTATTAAAAATGTCTTGTGTTGTATTTTTTGTGTCTAATACATCCAAAAATTTGTCGTCTAAATTTATATTTTCATTTTGTTCGTCAAAGTACTTATTTTTATCATTTTGTCGGTCAATGACTTTATTGTCCTAATTATGTATCAATATGTTTATTAATACAATTTTCTAATTCTAAATCAATTGTATTAGTTTGTGTCTTTTGTCCACACGAAATTGAGTCACAATTTTTTTTATTATTAAAAACTAAAAATTTCTCTAAATCATTATTAACCTTATAATGTGTCAATTCCTAATGCTGCGCATTATTTTCTAACATATTTTTTACCATATGTTGAAAATTTTTCGATCTCGGAATGTTAATATCTTGCAAAATTATTACCTTTTTTCACTGTTTTCAACGATTGGAGCAGGATTTGAACAGGGGGTAGGTTGGAATTCACGTTAAACACTCACTGAATTGTTTGATGCGTGAACAGCTTAATGCTACTAAGGGTATTTATATACTCTGTATACATGCAGAAAGGTTAAAATCAGTGATTTCACTTTGCAGTGCGGCCTCTAAATTTTAATCAACAGCGTCCCTGGAATTTAGGAAAACTTAAGGATATTTACGCTATTTAATTTAATTTAGTGGTGACAATTATAAAGGGGGAGTGGCCCTATAAAGATAATTAAGAAATATATACGAAAATTTGCAAATACACTTAAGGGGTTACGCCAACCTGGCGCCCGGAAAAATAGGTATAAAAATAAAAAAAAATACGCAGCCATTAAGTATATGAAAAAATCTTTATTTCACACATATACATAGTAGTTTTGTGAACCATTTGCAATATTAACGATTTAAAAAAATTAAAAAATGGCGGAGATATGAGCCGATAAGTAGGACCCTCTTTTGAAAATCCTTGCTGGTGGTGTACGTGATTTCTCAGTTAGGCATTGCCGGAAACGCAACAAAATACTTTTTTCTTAATAGCTAAAATGTGACGAGGGAAAAAATTTTAAAATTGTTTTTGTAGAAATGACAGCTGTTTGAAAAAAGCTTGAAATTTGCATCGAAATTTTGAGTTTAAAAAATTTATAACTTTTGAACAAGACATTCAATCGAAAAATCCTACGTCACATCGTAGATAATATGATAAAGAAGAAGTGTTGTAAATTTGAGCCAAATCGGGTGAGTAGATCTTGAGATATCGTGTACACCGTTTTGAAAAAAGTAGTTTCGAGAAAAAACGCAAAAGAAAAAAGTACGACGTCAGCGTTTGAAAATCAAATATTTCTTTTAATTCTCTTCAGTCTGCGATACCTGGACCGTACATGGGGTCTTCTAATGTTGCCATGATGTCCTCCGCCAGCCAAAAAAATCGATTTTTTGAAAATTTCAGGGTAGCGTAACCCCTTAAAATATGCAAAACTTTCCAACGAAACTAAAACCGTAGCTATTAAATATGCCCAGTTTCTTTCGTAACGCATACCGTGGTCATAAGGTGTAATAGACGCTTCCAGACATGCACTAATGTATAAAAATTTCTTTGTTTATCTTCAAAAAAAGTGTAGGGTAGCGGCGCTTTCCTCACTAAATTTATCTATATACAATTTTCCAAACTAAGGAAATAATAATAAAACCAAAATAACAATAATTAAAAAAAATCGTCTAAAAATTCTCCTATTATCTTCTAAAACATGTCTGTCCTACACTTTTCTTGTTTCTAGTATTATAAGTCGTACCATCTGACTATCTGTAAGATATTAGAGTGTATTTAAACAATATTTTATGATTCATATGAAAAATTATAAAATATTCTACAAATTAAGCCACTGTGTGCCATATTTTCTAAAATTAAATATATATATATATATATATATATATATATATATATATATATATATATATATATATATATATATATATATTACACAATTATGTTATATGCTTAATTAAATTCTTCGTGAAACAGGAGATCGCCCATAATAATTAAAGTTCTCACGGCGGCCGCACAGTGGAACGAGCCTGTGTTAATCTTTGGACATTTGACAAAATGTGAAAATAAGAATAATGGTTAAGTATTAATAATTATTTAATTTTGAAGTGTATATCTGTATACTTTATTTGTTACTTTTTAAAAATATTTGATGAAAACATGTTTTCAGGGGTATGAAAGTTAGGTGTTTTGGAATTGTCTAAAATTGTGAAATTTTTTTAATAAGTTTTAGGCCGTTTATATTATTAATTTTTAAAATTGAGTTTAATTCCATGGTTATAGTAGGTATGTGGAGGACTCATTTCTGTTTTTAATTTACTTTTAATTGCATAGACTGATTGACGTTTTCTCTATGACATAAATGTCAAATAATTAAATTTATATTGGAAGCAAGTATTTATTCCTAATCATCTTACTTTATCCAAAGCATTCCAAAAAAACAATGTCTGTGCATAATAGACCAATATGTCCATATATTAAATGTATAATAAAATGTTGCCCCAGTCTGCCCCCCTAAAGGAAAATAATTAGAAATTATTTAAAATACAATATTTTTAATCGTAAGCCAATACTTGTTTCTAATTATATTAATTTATCCAAAATCTGGCAAAAAGGTCAACATTGCAGGTGATAAAGAAACATGCCCACGTACTAAATTCGCCATAAAATGCGGCCCCAACCTGCCCCCTAAAAGAAAATAATTAGAAATTATTGAAATATATGATTTTGTTCGTGTTCCTAATTATTTTAATTTATTCAAAGTCTAACAAAAAATCTAACAACTAAGTGTTGGAAATTAGTTTAATATGATTTTTATGGTGGGTGAATATTTATTTCTAATTACCCTAATTTATTGAAAGTATTCCAAAGAAATTGATTTGTTCTCCTTACAAAATGCTTATGTTTCCATGACCTTTTTTATTTGCGAATATGATATAATTAATTTGTATAAAAAATATTTTATTAATTATATGTGATTTAAAATCAGATATAAGGTATACAGTGTGGTCACTTAAGTATGCAACATATGGGATAATAAATAATAACAATTACTAAGATTTTGCCCTTTGAATTATAGTTTTTTTTAATTTGCCTATTTTTACTGATGTTTTACCTTGACAAGAATTTTTTTTTAGAAATTTTAAAGTTGTGTTTAATATCGTTGCGACAAACATGAAGTTGGGGATTACCTAAAATATTACAAATCTAAATTAATTTTTCCAATATACTTGAATGTGAACAAAATTCTGCCAGATTGATTTGATTTTGATTAAATTATAAACGTGTTTAGGTTAAATGAAAAAAAAAACAAATTATTAACATTTTTCAAAAAAAATTGCTTAGAAGGCCATGCTTTGGTATTCGAGCATAACTTTGAATTCTACACAACTTTTCTTAATATCATTTTGCTGAACTTTTTAAAATAAGGGTACTTTACTCTTGTGCAATTTTTATATTTTGTGACTACCCTGTGTACCTTTTGACTTGGAACCATTCTGAGTGCACCTAAAATGGATATCGAACATGAACCAACTTTCGACAATAATTGTATTTTGGTCGAGCAATAATTAATAAAAAAAAATTCCCATATGCACACTCAAGTGTAAAGGCGATAAAAAAAATTAATTTTATTTTTGGGACCTCCTGTATGTTCCAAACCTAATTTACAAATATAAAAAAGTTAATTCTAGCACATTTGCAGTGGCAGTTTACCTTTAAATAACGATTTTATGTCTTTTTAGCTTCACGTGTATTAGGACTTTTACATTTTTGAGCCACCCTGTATGTACTAGATCAGATTTTTGAATGGAAATGATATTTTCTCACGATGCAGAACTTTTTATGAAGAGGCACTTTTTTTCATAAAATCAATAATAAATTTTTTTTTCCATATGGTAAGAACTTCCGAAGACACGCTGTATATAACATATTGAAATTGTAATTAATTTAAATAAAATTTATTATTATTATTATTATTATTATTATTATTATTATTATTATTAAATTATTATTATTATTATTATTATTATTATTATTATTATTATTATTATTATTATTAATTATTATTGATTGAGCCGGCGGCGGAAAGAGTCTACGCTTTGGAAGTGCGGTCTTCCACGTTTACCAGAAAATTGTAATAATAGTGCAAATTAATATATAAAAACAATTGTGACTGTGTTTTAAAAAGTCGAAAGTTATACTGTTGCTGTTTGCAAGTGTGGATACAGCGTGTAAACGAAATTACCGGATTATATCTTTCCTCAGTAAAATTTTGTGGTTATAAATTTTGCGGGTGCGAATTGTTTCCGCCAACGGTTTCGAGATTGGTTTTGTTTGATTTAAAATATGGATCAAAATAACTGCAAAAGATGTAAAGGCGCTACACAAAGCGGCCTTAAATGTATAAATTGTGGCATTGTGTCGCATAAAAGTTGTCTTAAGTTAATGAAGAATATAAAGTACTTTGACGATAAAACGGTTGTTTGCTGTGATGGTACCTCCGAAGAAATTAAGAAACAGGGCGATTGTGTTATTAACGTAGAGGGTGACGACCTAGACAAAACTCGCATCCGACACTTGGAAGAATTACTTAAACATAAAGACATGATTATCGAAAATCAAGCGATAGCAATTAAATCACTTCAAGAACAGGCTGAACTATTAAAAAGTAATATTTCCAACATAAACAACAAAATGGCTCCCAAGTCGGTCTTGCATCCAACAAAAAGTGTCTCAAAATCCACTGGATTTGTAGAAATGACAGCCCCTACTCTTTCAAACGCAATACAACAAGCTACGGCCTCGACTGTGTGTCATGAATTAATAAATTTAACTAAGGATGTCGACAATACAAACCTGATAAGGAAGGAAGTAAAGAACATTTCTGCCCCATACAATAAATTTAAACCTAGAACATCAAGAAAACTTGTTATAGGAATCTCAGAAAACACTAGTGTAAATGCAATTAAAGCTGTCAAAACCACTAAAGCTTTTCACATATCCAAACTGGACCCAACCACAACCGAGTCCCAACTAGAAAATTACTTGAAACAAATGGTAAATGAACCGAAGGTAGAATTGTTAAAATCCAGATACCCTTAAATATATGCATCTTTCAATTTAACTTTCAAGGAAGCTGATGTACCAGGCATACTAAACCCTAATGATTGGCCGAATGGTGTGGTGGTTAACCGCTTTTTTCTCCCCAGAACGAAGTCCAAATCGACAAGTGGAACCGCGTAATCAAGTGTCGCAGCAGGAGCTGCGTTTTGGTATGTGTAATTCTTGTAACATGTCTATATTTCATATCAACATTCAAAGTTTAGCTAATAAAGTCGATCAAATCAAAATATTGTTAAATCAACATTCTTATGATATATGCTTTTCCGAACACTGGCTTAAAAAAGAAAACATAAACATGATTAATTTCAACTATTATGACCTGGCAGCTTGCTACTGTCGCTCAGACCACGCTCATGGGGGCGTGGCAGTTTTTATAAAGGCAAATATCCAATATAAGACTCTTTGTCTTGATCAATTTTCAGCGTGTTTTCACGCTGAATTTTGTGCTTGTGAGATAGTTAACTCTAACACTGTTTTAGTCACAGTCTATAGATCCTCTACTGGTGGCAATATAAACATTTTTATTGAAAAAATAGAGGCACTTATTGACTATCTTTATTTCAGATATAAACATCTGATATTAATAGGGGACTTAAACATAGATCCATCTAGTAATAATACACATGCCAAAGAGCTATGTTGTATTTTCGAGGCCTAGGGCCTTCAATACAATATAACGTCATCCACACGTCAAGTAAATCAAAAAGAATCAATGTCTTGACAACATAATTACAAATTTAAGTAGCAATAGATATGTAACAGGTCTTTATGATCCTGACTTAAGTGATCATACAGGTCAATATATAATTATTAATTTGAATAAAATTTCAACTGCTGTTCCTACACTTCCGAGAAAAATCATAACCCAGACAGGTTTAGAAAAATTTGAAACAAATTTGTTAACAGTGCATTGGGAAAATTTGAACTTGCTTAGCAGTAATCAGTTGGCTATAAAAATTATGGATATTTTATCGTACAATACAGAAATATCTTTTCCAGTTATAAAAATGAACGTAAATAACAAGAAACTAAATTGGTTCACTAATAACTTAAAACAAACGAGACGGTTACTCCATCAAAAAAAAAACGATATATAAAAAAACCAAAAATGAAAATGATTGGATGAATTACAAAAATTATAAAAAATTATACAGAAGCGCAATAAAGACTGAAAAAAAGAACTACTTTGACCATAAAAGACTAGATAGACAAAAAACAGCATGGGAGTTGGTTAACTCTGAAAGGAAAACTGCAAAAAAGCACAACAATGTGATTTTTCCGCCCGATATATTAAATAACTTTTTTACAACGGTATCAGAAGTAATTTCAAAAACAATAACAAACCATAACCTGGATTTCCGGGATTTTCTTAAAGTAAGTTCTAAGCCTCAATTCTCATTTTTTATGTCACCGGTAAGTGTATATGATATACAACAGGCGATATTTAAATTGAAAAACTCTACATGTTTGGATACGTATGAAATGTCGAGCATCATTCTCAAAGATTGTGCTGATTTTTTGATATTACCTCTAACTACTTTAGCGAACAAATGTTTCGAGGAAGGTAACTTTCCTGACGTATTAAAAATAACCAAGATAATACCTTTACACAAAAAAGGCGATAGAGATCAACCGGATAACTATCGACCAATCGCTATCATGCCGGTAATTGGTAAAGTTTTAGAGTCATTAATGATGGAAAAACTAGTTTCATATTTTGAAAATAAAAATATTTTTTCCGAGAGTCAGTTCGGTTTTAGAAAGAATAAATCCACAGTAAAAGCGCTAGTTGAACTCATTGTGAATGTAGTCGGGGGCCTTGATGAGGGGATGCATACGAACGCTCTGCTGTGTGACCTCACCAAGGCGTTTGACTGCGTTCCGCATGGTATTCTCCTTGAGAAATTGGAATTCTATGGTGTCCGCGGTAAAACGCTCGATTTGTACCTTTCGGGAAGGGTGCAGTACGTTAGTGTCGATGGCATTCATTCGCAAAAAAGATTAATTGTTAATGGTGTGCCGCAAGGGTCCATTTTAGGACCCTTATTAGTCATTATCTTTATCAACGATTTACCCAGTGCCATTGATGCTGGGCGCTGTATCATTTTTGCTGACGATACGACAGTGCTTGCTTCTTGCAAAAATTTTCATGAATTAGAATGTCTAAACAGAATGAACAAGTATAAAGCCAGTCAATGGTTTTCAGCAAATAACCTTAAAATTAATGAGACAAAAACTCAGTCAATTACATTTACTTCTGATAAAAAATTGCAAAATCTGAGCCGGTCAGGCTGCTGGGCATAATGCTCGATACATTTCTGACGTGGCTGCCGCAGGGCGATATGCAAAAAAATGGCACCGCAAATATTTGCGTTGAGACAACTAAAACCCTTTCGGTCTACTAGAACTTTGAAATCAGTATACTACGCCACGGTCCATTCTCATTTAACTTATGGCATTATATTGTGGGGAAACACACATCATTCCATTCGAGCATTTAAACTGCAAAAAAGTGCAGTTCGAGTTTTGGAGGGAGTGCCTGTTGGGAGCCACTGTCAGCCTCTCTTTAAAAAACAAAATTTTACCTGTGCCGTGTCTGTTTATTTTGGAAACCCTATGTGAAGTGCATAAAAGGAAAAATATTCCGTCCCACTCAAATATTCATAACTATCACACACGAAATGCGAATCAATTAATTACATCCACATCTGAAATCAAACAGTCTAGCAATAACAAAGTGGACATTAGCATTTACAATGCTCTAGACAAAAAATTCAAAACTAAAAATATTCGCAGTATGATGTTATGGGTAGAAAATAGCAACACGATGTAATAAATAATTAGTAACAAAATTTCAGTTTTAGACTTCATTTTTGTAAGTAAAGATTTTTATTGGGGGATTTTAGAGACCTTAATTAACAATTAGATAATAATTTAGTGAACAATACCTTATAACTTTCTGTATTATCCTGGCTAAGAGAGAAATACCAATATATGGCTCGATGCTGTTCGAGTGAAATTTTCCTGATTATTTTCCATGTTTGGAATGGTTTGAGTTTTATGACAGTATCTTGATATATTGCTAGTCGTAGAGACTTGATAATTGGATACATGGGTTTTGAACTTGGATTAGATCTTTCTGGTTTTGAAATTGCTTTATTATTATTATTATTATGAAATGGGACAGCTAGCTGTTTAAGATATAGGGCAAATGTCAGGACGCTGACATTCTTCTTTTTAGATTTCTAGGCTGAGGACCATAAACGTATTCGGGCGACACAGGCGACCGGGTTTTGTTAAGAAAAAGGGTTAACTTTGTATTGCGAATTTGCGGATTGGCGAAGATTGTTAGGGACTTTGGCTGTTTGAAATTTACAGTTGGTCATGGAACAATTTTGTTTGATACTAGCTTAGGAGGAGACAACGTGGCCCCTTTCTTTGGTTGGCCGTCGATGAGGAAGCACATGGGGATAAAACCCAAATAAATTTCTTTTGGAAAATGCCACGTGGGCAAATATAATTTCTTGGGAACCATCCCTCTTTGGAAAGTATTAGTAGGATCTTTGGATGTTATACATTCCCTGGCTACGATGCCGATAAAAATGTGTTTTTCTTTCGGGGCTGAAAAAAACCTTATTAATTTAAGGTAAGCGAAATTGTAAAGATAAGATTTAGGGTGGTAAATATATGTAAATTCAAAATTGATTTAAGTAGTTCTAGTATGAAAGGATTTTACTTATATAGGGTATTTCTTTTGTAGGGTTTTTAGGATGGACTAAGTTTTTTTGGATGGGCCTAAACTTTTTAGGCGGGGCCTAGATTTTTTTTATTGGACTAAATTTTTAGTATTGGTTTAAATTACCTAATTTTTGGACTAAACGTTTTAAGTTTGGGTTAAAGTACCTGAACTTAAGGACTAGACATCGGGGCTGGTGCTATAGAGTCTAAAATTCCATCAGGGAGTTTTGACATGACCTTGAATGACCTTGGGACTCTGTAGTTGTCAGTTTTTGGAACAATCTTCTATATCCTGTCCACGTCAGGACAACACGGTTCGGCAGGGAACTTGAGAACCTCTTCCCCATGGTTTCAACGCACGGAGAGGCACCTCGATGGTTGCAGTCAGCTAAGTGTAGCTCTTAAGATATCACTTACCGGTGTGGTGACTGACATTGATTTTTGCCGAGGGACAATTTTTCCCTATTTTTAATGTATCTTGTGCAATACTGATTGTACTTCATAGAGGTTCTTTTATTTTGGAATACCTTATCGGGGAATCAATGTTTTTGAACCTTACTGGTAGTAAGTCCTTCAGACAATAATTTGCTATAAAAATATGATCACTTTGTTTTACTTTTTTGATAACCTTTTTCTTTGTGCGTTCGAACGAACGAATGTAAAGTCCCGTGACGTGTAAACGCGAGCGCATTGTCGACAACACGCATGCGTGCTACCAGGTCTCGTTAGTCCAATCTGGACATTTAATTTTGGTATTTTGTAAATTCTCTTATAACAAATTTAAATATTAGATTCGATACATGTAGTCATGTAACTACATTTTTACTTGGGCATAAAATTTTAAGTATACAAACTTGGGGTAGCATTTAGTTTCATGGGGTTATTAGTAGAGGGAGGTGGATCCTAGCATTGTTTTGGCCTAGTAGACCTATCGGGACTGGGGTAGTTAAGCTGACCCAGTGCTGGTACTTGTGACTGTACCCTGTAGGAGCACAGTTGCTAGTGTCCACAGCCACTTGGACCTTTTTGAAAGTAACCTTGTACATTTTTTTTCAGTAACTTTGTAAATTTTTCTATACCGTAACTTTAAAGCTTAACTTGGATCTCTGCCAAACCAAGATATTTCTTGTAAATATATTTTACTTTACGGCGGTCAACAGTTTTGATTCAAGTACTTTTGACCTAGCGGAAATTCCAGTTGTCTGGTCTATGTGGTCACTATATCCTTAAGGCACAGCTGACTTTATTGTGTGGATATAGTGCCTGCCGTCAAACACACTTGGATCAATTCTTCTGGGTGAGTTTATCACTCATTAATTTCTGTAAATTACATAGGTAATTCATATATTGTTTTGTCTCTGGGGAGCTTGCATTTAACAAAAAAAAAAACAGGACTTGTCATTATATCCTAAACCTTTTTTTTAACATTAAATGTATTGGCCTTAAACCATAATTTGTTTTGATTACCTAGTAATTTTCCATACCGGACTTGACATATTAGTTTTCTTTTCCTGGTTTTGTTTCAACGCTAAGGGCTAAACGGACCCCCATTTAGAGCCTAAATTTTAGAAAGTAAAACTATGGTGGCGCCTCTCTAAATTTTGACTAAATTACCGATTTGGACTTTTAAAGCTAAACGCTCATCTGTCACTGAAAGAACCTATACCTTGAGAATAGAGCTAGCGTATGGAGGTGTTCTGCAAGCAGCTTGATTTGGTCGATTAGGTAAGAGTTGTAAGTAGATAACCTTCTCGTACCTGAGTCACAGGTTGTTATCTGTAGGATAACAGGTTTGGGCGATTTATTTTTAGAAACATTTGGCAGCAGTGGCTTTGCGTTATATTTTCCCTTTAAGGTGGGTAAGCGTTACACTGGCACCCAACCTTATAAAAGACATTTAAAGAGACTGCCAGAAACCCGCGACATAACAATGAATATGAAAATATTCCAAACTTTTGGGTGAAATTTTTTGGCAGAACACTGTTTTTATGATGTGGACGGTTACATGAATTATGTCACCAAAAGTTGAAGTAATTAATATTAAGATATCTGTACTATATTATTTCGTTTAGTTCGTGTTTTTTATTTCATCTATTTTGTATTTATTTGTATGTATACTACCTATATTATATTAACTATTTCTGTAAGGGACTATATTATACATGCCCTAGGACTTCAAATATACTGTATATATAAAGAGGTCAATAAACTATGAGTATGAGTATGAGTATTATTATTATTATTATTATTATTATTATTTTACAATTTAGGTGCATCGACTGCAATGGCCATTAGCACCAAGCAATATTTAAATAAACAGACAAGTATATAAATGAGACAATACTAATAAAAGAAAAATAATACATACAAAAAAAGCTAAAACAAAAGAATAAAATAAAATAAAAATAACAAAATAAAATTATAATTAGAAATTTAGACCTTTACGAAAAGGCCAGCTGCTCAAAGAAAATTTATGACATTCTGTATTTTAAGGCCATCTGAGAAGTTACCGTCCATGTGTGCGGAGATATTAAACATATGCCTAATATTCCTATATCGCGGACATACACAGATTATGTGTGGGACAGTTAGAATTTCATTACATTGAACACACATAGGTGGCTCTTCGCCTTCATGAAGGTAAGCGTGTGTTATAGTTGTATGTCCCAGTCTAACACGATGTAATTTTACTCGTTCGACTCTTGTTATGGCAGTAGTATAGGCCTTGCTTGAGCCAGACAGATGACTATGGCACAAACTGAAAAATAATGTTATTGAAAATGTGTCCTCAGGATTCGAACCTAGGACCTCTTCGAATGTGCTGAACCTTGGTGATGTTTGACAACCTAGACCGCACGGCTATCAAAGCCATGTACAGACTTTCATCGACTAACCCATAGGAAGGCTCTTGGAGACGCTACAATCAATAGCCAATCAATGAGAGGCATTTCGGGCATTAGCTACCGTAACAATATCGGCCCCCTCGCGTCCTTACCCTCGGAGCCCTACGAACCAGGACCCCACAAACAAGCGCCCCATATTTGGGGTGAGCCGCCGTTTCGGAGAATCTTCGTATGAGATCATTGAACTTCGCTTAGAGGGAGATAGATGACGCGGTTGAACGGTTGAACGGTTGAGCGGTTGAGTGGTTGAGCGGTTGAGCGGTTGAGTGGTTGAGCGGTTGAGTGGTTCAGCGGTTGAGCGGTTTAGCGGTTGAGTGGTTGAGCGGTTGAGCGGTTGAGTGGTTGAGCGGTTGAGTGGTAGAGCGGTTGAGCGGTTGGGCGGTTGAGTGGTTGAGTGGTTGAGCGGTTGAGCGGTTGAGCGGTTGCGTGGTTGAGCGGTTGAGCGGTTGAGTGGTTGAGTGGTTTAGCGGTTGAGCGGTTGAGTGGTTAAGTGGTTGAGTGGTTAAGCGGTTGAGTGTTGAGCGGTTGAGTGGTTAAGTGGTTAAGTGGTTGAGTGGTTAAGTGGTTGAGCGGTTAACGTCCGGTTGCTGCCCGGTTGCTGTCCGGTTAGTGCCCGGTTGCTGCCCGGTTGCTGCCCGGTTGCTGCCCGGTTGCTGTCCGGTTAGTGCCCGGTTGCTGTCCGGTTGAGCAGTTAGACGTTTAAGTGGTTTCCTGAAACAAGGTCGGTTTTTTTAGCTGTTTTTCCAGAACAGGGTCTGCTTTTTAGCTGCTTTTTCCAGAACAGGATATGTTTATTTAGCTGTTAAGAGTCTGCGGATTGTTCAAGTTTGGAATAATTTTGTGCCACAGGCAATAGAACATTTGTTGAGGTTAGATTTGACTGTTTAAGGTAATATAACATAATATAAAGGACATACTTTAATTCTTTATTAAAAAAAACAGTTAGATACATTTATATGGATAATTTTTCTAAGAGTTTTAAGTTTATCTGGAGCGTTGGAAAAGTATTGGCGTGTTGTGTTTGTTCTCTGGAACTGATTAAAAATATCCAACATGAATGCTGTCTCCATATCTGTGTCTATACTAGGCTCTTCTTTGTACACATACTTCGTAAGGTCCACGGATGGCATTATATGTTTTATAACTTTGCGGGAGGGATCGTAAATTTCTCCTTCAAAGACGTTCCAAAAATGAATGTTGTCTCCTATTTCATCATCATAGAAATCTTTCCGCATTTTGGTTCTATATCTGCATTATATTATATTAGCAGGTTCCCAAACCATTAAAGTCGCGGGTAAACAGGACCCATAATACTGGTTCCGACTGAATACTTCTTCAATGTTGGCGTGCTAATCGCTTGACTGTCGACAGTATACTAAAACATTCCTTACAAGCTATTCTACCTAAGTTACAAATTTCGTCTGCACCACTCCCTCCTTCGAGCCTCAGCAGACGTTTCCGCATAAGATCGAGAACCTTGTAGATTAATGTGTGCATTAAGATTTAGGAACCAAAGAGGTGTTTGGAATGTTTGAATTTTCGTAATTAACGCGTCGATGACAGTTTTGGTAAACCACTCCACTAAATCTCCTCGTTTAGGCAACACCATTTCCTGCGTTTTAAAGTTCTTTCGTTCTTTTCCGGAATTAAAACCAACGGAAAACTCTATCTTGACCACATCTGGTGTACCACTTAGGGCAAATGTTATCTGTTTTAATTCGGCTTGAAAACAGCCTAAAAGTGTTGCACGAATATCTTCCTCTGTCTGCGATTTAAAATATTTTTGCTCTGGCTGAACTGTATTCTCAACTATTGCCTTTAATAATTCATATCTTGCTTGTTCATATTGTCCGATATCTTCCTGATAACATTCAAAACAATAAGTTTTAAAGTCGTAGTATGCGATTCTCTTGCGATCTTTTCTTCGTATACCACCAACCTTATATCCATCCTTGTCTAAACATATTTCACATTTTTCCTGTAGCTCTGGTCGACACTCGCTACAATCGCAAGGCCTTCCCCAAAAGCACTCTTTAGGCATTGTGCTCGCTTCAACTGATCAACTAAGACTGAACGTTTAAATGTAATAAGATAGATTAATACTCAAAATAAGTGGTGGGGGTAATATCCTGGTAATTTTTTAAAATATTTTAGCTCTATACTTATCTTAAACTTTTACTGCATACTAAACCTTAAACTCTTTTTGCAGAACTTCAGTTGGTATTCGGAACGCACCCCTGTTTTCCGAACGCATCCTAAAATTCTGCTTTAACAAACATGCCAGAGGTTATAAATAGAGGTGCGTCAGAGCAGTCTAGTCATTTCGCATCAGCCTCTTGAAGTGTACGGACGTGTCTAGTTAAAATGGAAAAGTTTATTGTTATTAGGGACTCTATTCAAAAGGTGCGAAGTTACAATGTTACAGGTCGGGCGGTGGAATTTAAGTTAAAGCCTGTGCCAGAAGGAACTGAACCAGTTGGCTGGATGAGAGACGCTATACAGCAAGTTATTCATAAGGCCACGGAAGGACTTCAATCGACGGATTACGTTAGTTTTAGTTTTTGTTCAAAAGACTTTAGTCGTGGTGAAGGATGGATTCGCTTTAAACCTGCCAAAGAAGTAAATTACGAGGATGTTTGGGATGTTATTAGCAATGTTTACCAGTCCAACTCAACAGGACTTAATACAGACACTTTTTGTCTTAAAGTAACAACTGTACGCTTACCGACAGGTCGGGGAAGAGGAAGTAAATACAACAGCTTTGAAGAGGAATGTGATATGCGACGAGGAATAATAAGTATTACGAATAAAGACAATTTATGCCTACCTCGCTCCTTGGTGGTTGCGATAGCCAACCTGGACAAAGACCCTGAATTTAACAAAGTAAGGAAAGATACGGGAAAAATACAGATTACAAGGACCAGAAAGTTATTAGAAGAAGCTGGTGTTGTAATTCCCGGGGAAGGGGCGGGTATTGTCGAGCTTCAACAATTTCAAGAACACCTCAGGGATTACAAAATTGTGGTATACAGTTACGGGACAAAGGGCCGAGATACCATTTTTGAAGGAACTACAGAAAGCAATAAAAGACTTAACTTGTTACATCATGATGGACATTTTAATGTAATTACTTCTACTACGGCTGCTTTTTGTTGCAATTATTACTGCGAAGAATGTCACTCGCCATTTGATCACAAAGATAAGCACAGGTGCGGTAAAGTGTGTGCTGGTTGCCTTCAGTCTCCGAAATGTGCAATTCAAAAACTTAAAATTAAATGTACCAATTGCCGTCGGTACTTTAAAGGCCAAGCTTGTTACGAGAATCACTTACGAAATGGTTCTTGGGAGAAAAGCACAGTGTGTGCTGAAATTAGAAGTTGTGAGAATTGTTTTAAAACAGTGAGGGGTAAAAGACAACATGTATGTGGAGAAGTATTTTGTAAAATATGTAGAACATATGTACCTGTAAATCATCTATGTTTCATTCAAAGAGACACAGAAAAGCAGAAAACGAAAGATGTACTTTTCATGTTTTACGACTTTGAGACCCGACAAGAAGAGGTGTTGACTAATGGTTCGCTTCTTCACCAAGTAAACCTCTGTGTTTTTAAACAATGTTGTGACGTGTGCATCAATACCGACGACAAATTATGCAGAAAATGTGGTGTTAGACTGCAAATACTTAAAACTTTTGATCCTGTTTTACTATTTACGCAACATTTGCTACAATTACGAAAAATCTTTAAAAATATTGTTGTAATAGCACACAACGGTCAAGCCTTTGATCATCAATTTATTTTGAATTATCTACTCACAAACACCACTCTAACGCCAGAACTAATTATGAGAGGAACCAAAATCATTATGATGTTGGTGGGAAATGTCAAATTTATAGACTCGCTAAATTATTTCCCAATGGCATTGTCGAAATTACCAAAGGCACTTGGTTTGGGTGATGACTTCAAAAAGGGATATTTTCCTCATTTATTCAACACAAAAGCAAACGAACATTACGTTGGTATCCTCCCTGCATTAGACTACTACTCTCCAGACACCATGAAGGAAGATGATCGAAAAAAGTTTTTACAGTGGTACGAGGAACACAAAAATGATCGATTCGAAATGCAAAAGGACTTGGTTGAATACTGTGTATCAGATGTAGAAATTCTAACACGGGCCTGTTTGAAATTTAGAGATCAACTGTTGTCAACCACTAATGTCTGTCCCTTTACAGAAGCCACAACAATTGCTTCCGCATGCAACAAAGTATTCCGCAGAAACTTTTTAAAACCCAACACCATTGGGGTTATTCCTAAAAACGGATACAGGTGGAAAGATCAACAAAGTAAAATTGCAATAGAGTGGTTAATTTGGGAGGAAAAACAAAGACAACTCAATATTTTACATGCTGCTAAAGGGAGAGAAATGGTTCTACATGGTGTAAAAGTTAATGGTTACTGTCTTGAAACCAATGAAATTTTTGAGTTTCAGGGCTGTTATTACCAGGGATGCCCAAAATGTTATAAATTTGGAAGAGATGATCCTGTTTGTGGCGATCCTTCCACAACACTAAATTTAAGGTATGAATCATCTCAAGCAAAAAGTACAAAGTTAAAAGAAATGGGTTTTGTTGTTAATGAAATATGGGAGTGTGACTTTAGAAAGCAATTAAAAGATAATTTGGAAATTAAGGCCTACACCGAGACACATCCTCTTTTAACGCTTTTGCCTTTAAACCCGAGAGATGCTTTCTACGGAGGTCGTACGGGTAATACTCATACTTATTACAAGGCTAAAGAAGCAGAAAAGATTAACTACTTGGATGTTTGTTCCCTGTACCCCTGGGTGTGTAAGTACGGAAAATTTCCAGTTGCACATCCTCAAGTTTTCGTAGGGGAGGAATGTCACAGTTTGGATTTGAACAACATTAGCGGCTTAATTAAATGTAAAATTTTACCTCCTCAAGATCTCTACCACCCAGTTCTCCCCGTTAAAATGAATAGTAAATTGATGTTTGTTCTTTGTGGAACCTGCGGTGAAAACATGATTACTAGCGAGTGCAATCATACTGATGAAGAAAGAAAGTTAGAGGGGACATGGGTTCTAGACAAGATACTTAAAGCTGTTGCGAAAGGATACAATATAACCGAAATACAAGAAATATGGAAATATGATGTTCTGACATTTAATAAGGAGACTGGTGAAGATGGCCTGTTCACAGGAATGATGAACAAATTTATTAAAATAAAGCAGGAAGCATCCGGCTGGCCCAAAAGGTGTACAACCGAGGAAGAGAAAAACAAATATATTGAAGAATTCTTTGCAAGGGAAGATGTTAAACTAGAATATTCTCAGATTCTTGAAAACCCTGGTCTAAGATCTCTAGCTAAACTTATTTTAAACTCTTTTTGGGGCAAATTTGGACAACGGGAAAATTAACCAAAGACAAAGATTGTAAATAAACCTGCTGAATTCTTTGCAATGCTAACAAATCCGTCAATTTATGTTAATTGTGTTCTCCCTGTCAACGACAACACTCTAATTGTTGGATATGAACATATAGAAGAATCCTTTGACCCGTTAGCTACTGTTAATGTGGTTATTGCTGCTTTCGTTACTGCCCAAGCTCGCCTGAAACTTTATTCGTTTCTCGAACAATTAGAAGACAGAGTCCTTTATTACGATACTGACTCCGTTATTTACGTTACCAAACCTGGTGCGACTGATTTAACTACTGGACAATTCATTGGTGATCTAACCGATGAATTAGAAGTGTATGGTGATGGCAGCTACATTACAGAATTTGTTTCTGGGGGCCCCAAAAATTATTCTTATAAAGTAAATGCTACCAAGACTAATTCTGATGTGATGGTTTGTAAAGTTAAGGGAATATCCTTAAATTACGAGGCATCGCAGTTAATAAATTTCGACACTATTAAGGATATGGTTCTTACAGAGTCGGGACCAATATCGATCATCTCAAAAGATATTCGAAGAACCAAAGACCACTCTGTAACAACCTACACTGGGACGAAACTTTACAGGCCAAACTCCACAAAAAGGAAGTTTCTAGTTGATGGGGACTCTGAACCGTTTGGCTACAAGAAACAGAAAACCTGTTAATTAGAATGTATATTATAATATTTGTACAACATTGTAATTAATAAATAGTTATTAAATATTTTTGTCATTTATTTTAACTTTCTTTTAGTAGTTTAACAGTAGTTGACAGCTTTGTTATGAGTTATTATTTCTGTATCTTTAAGTCGCGAAGTCTCAAATCGGTTCTAATTTAAAACTACTGGATGAAGTCTAAAGCAACAAAACGTTCTATGTTTATTGGTAAAGAAAAACAAGTTTTAAGTAGAAGTATATTAAGGGTGTAAGCCTAGCAACTCTATCTTGATTCGTTGTTGTCAGATGTACTCAGTTCTTAAAACATTGTTCAAGTTTAATACAAGAGTAGTAACACTGATTTTACATACACTTTGCAGTGATACTAAATTAGTTGTAGCATTGTTGCCATATTTAGGAAATTCTTAAAACTATGGTTAAGAACGGTATTTTTACTGCAATGTCGCCTGGTCAGAGCTAATAATACTTAGCAGCATCTAGATATGTTTTGTACGCATGATAGCAGTATTTTAATTCTGTCATTCAAACCCCCGAAATTTGTCGAAGTGGCACAAAGTTCAAAATCCTAAACGGCCTAAATATTACTCTAAGAAATGCACAAGCCTCTAATTTGTTCGTACTGCAACTTTAATTTACCTTACAACGTTAGAAATATTTTGCTATTGTCTTTAGGTTTTAAACTTAACACAACTGTCTTTGAGTTGTTCCAACAGTATCTCTTCTTGTTTCTCTCTCGGTGAAGTTCTTAGTTTAAAAGTAATGATAGGGTATGTCTACATTTTTTTTTAGATTAAGTAACGACTAAATATATAGCACTTAAAAGTATTTATTAATTATTAGCCTTCATTAGGGTTAAAGAAAACTACTTAGTGTGAATGTTAAAGTTCCTTTGTGTAAAATTTCTATATTAATTTTCGAGCTCAAAGCATCAAGTCCGACGAAGATCCGATGGACCATTCCCGAGATATTGTTACTATGACGAAAAAAGAAAACCCTACGAAACAAACCCAATCAAACCCAACCAAACAAACCTAAGCAGGCCCAACCAAACAAACCTGGGAAAACCCGAGTTTTTTTTTTGCGTTTTTAGCAGATTTTAGTTGTTTTAGCTGTTTAGCTGTTTTAGCTGTTTTAGCTGTTTTTAGCTGTTTTCACCGATTTTAGCTGTTTTTAGTTGTTTTCGCTGATTTTAGCTGTTTTTAGCAGTTTTCGCTGTTTTTTACTGCCTGTTGGAATTTGATTTATTTTTTAATACATGTAACTGAAATATTTCATTCCTACGCCACTGAGAGCTTTCGTACGGGTCTACAATCAACTTTGGCATCACAGAGGCATTCAACATACTCTAGCCCACTTTTTCATCCTACACTCAATGAGAGACAACCTCGAATAGACTCAGCAGAACTTTATATGTTAATACATGTAACTGAAATATTTCATTTCTACGCCACTGAGAGCTTCCGTACGGGTCTACAATCAACTTTGGCATTACAGAATCATTCCCTAGACTCCAGCCCATGCTTTTCACTTACACTCATTGAGTGACAACCTCGGATAGACTCAGCAACACTGTATTTTTTAATACATGTAATTGAAATATTTATTTTCTACGCCACTGAGAGCTTTCGTACGGGTCTACAATCAACTTTGGCATTACGTGAACATTCAACAGACTCCAGCTCATGCTTTTCACCTACACTCAATGAGAGACACCCTCGGATAGACTCAGCAGAACTTTATATGTTAATACATGTTATTGAAATGTTTATTTTCTACGCCACTGAGAGCTTCCGTACGGGTCTACAATCAACTTTGGCATTACGTAGACATTCAACAGACTCCAGCTCGTGTTTTTCACCTACACTCATTGAGTGACAACCTCTGACAAACTCAGCAGAACGTTATATGTTAATACATGTAACTGAAATATTTCATTTCTACGCCACTGAGAGCTTCCGTACGGGTCTACTGATGATTCTCTTTCATTTGACACCACCCGCGTACCACCATTATCTACGGTAAGCTAGTTAGAGATCCCTTGATGAAACTGAAGAACCAACTTCATAGTCAGCATCTACTAATGCTCCTCTTCGATTTGCCACCACCCCGATCACCACCATTATCTACGGTAAGCTAGTTAGCGAACCCTTGGTGAAACTGAAGAACCAACTTCATAGTCAGCATCTACTAATGCTCCTCTTTCATTTGACACCACCCGCGTGCCACCATTATCTACGGTAAGCTACTTAGCGAACCCTTGGTGAAACTGAAGAACCAACTTCATAGTCAGCCTCTACTAATGCTCCTCTTTCATTTGACACCACCCGCGTGCCACCATTATCTACGGTAAGCTACTTAGCGAACCCTTGATGGAACTGAAGAACCAACTTCAGATTCAGCGTCTGCTAATGCTCCTCTTTCATTTGGCACCACCCGCGTGCCACCATTATCTACGGTAAGCTAGTTAGAAATCCATTGATGAAACTGAAGAACCAACGTCATAGTCAGCGCATACTAATGCTCCTCTTCCATTTGCCACCACCCGATCACCACCATTATCTACGGTAAGCTAGTTAGCGAACCATTGATGAAACTGAAGAACCAACTTTATAGTCAGCGTATACTAATGCTCCTCTTCCATTTGCCATCACCCGATCACCACCATTATCTACGGTAAGCTAGTTAGCGAACCATTGATGGAACTGAAGAACCAACTACAGTTTCGACGTCTACAAATGCTCCTCTTTCATTTGACACCACCCACTTGCCGCCATTATCTACGGTAAGCTAGTTAGCGAACCCTTGGTGAAAGTGAAGAACCAACTCTATACTCAGCGTATACTATTGCTCCTCTTTCATTTGACGCCACCCACTTGCCGCCATTATCTACGGTAAGCTAGTTAGCGTAGTAGTGATAGATGGTTCCATCCACACCACCCTGTGTGTAAATCGCATAAGCAAACCCAAGCCGTCGATACCGAGTAAACCAGAGCAAACCCAAGTCCGATACCGAGAGTTGGGTTTGCTCTGGTTCGCTCGGTATCGGCTGGGTTTGCTCTGGTTTACTCGGTATCGACGGCTTGGGTTTGCTTATGCGATTTACACACAGTGTGGATGCAGAAGGAACCATCTATCACTACTACGCTAACTAGCTTACCGTAGATAATGGCGGCAAGTGGGTGGCGTCAAATGAAAGAGGAGCAATAGTATACGCTGAGTATAGAGTTGGTTCTTCATTTTCACCAAGGGTTCGCTAACTAGCTTACCGTAGATAATGGCGGCAAGTGGGTGGTGTCAAATGAAAGAGGAGCATTTGTAGACGTCGAAACTGTAGTTGGTTCTTCAGTTCCATCAATGGTTCGCTAACTAGCTTACCGTAGATAATGGTGGTGATCGGGTGATGGCAAATGGAAGAGGAGTATTAGTATACGCTGACTATGAAGTTGGTTCTTCAGTTTCATCAATGGTTCGCTAACTAGCTTACCGTAGATAATGGTGGTGATCGGGTGGTGGCAAATGGAAGAGGAGCATTAGTATGCGCTGACTATGACGTTGGTTCTTCAGTTTCATCAATGGATTTCTAACTAGCTTACCGTAGATAATGGTGGCACGCGGGTGGTGCCAAATGAAAGAGGAGCATTAGCAGACGCTGAATCTGAAGTTGGTTCTTCAGTTCCATCAAGGGTTCGCTAAGTAGCTTACCGTAGATAATGGTGGCACGCGGGTGGTGTCAAATGAAAGAGGAGCATTAGTAGATGCTGACTATGAAGTTGGTTCTTCAGTTTCACCAAGGGTTCGCTAAGTAGCTTACCGTAGATAATGGTGGCACGCGGGTGATGGCAAATGGAAGAGGAGCATTAGTATACGCTGACTATGAAGTTGGTTCTTCAGTTTCATCAATGGTTCGCTAACTAGCTTACCGTAGATAATGGTGGTGATCGGGTGGTTGCAAATGGAAGAGGAGCATTAGTATGCGCTGACTATGACGTTGGTTCTTCAGTTTCATCAATGGATTTCTAACTAGCTTATCGTAGATAATGGTGGCACGCGGGTGGTGCCAAATGAAAGAGGAGCATTAGCAGACGCTGAATCTGAAGTTGGTTCTTCAGTTCCATCAAGGGTTCGCTAAGTAGCTTACCGTAGATAATGGTGGCACGCGGGTGGTGTCAAATGAAAGAGGAGCATTAGTAGATGCTGACTATGAAGTTGGTTCTTCAGTTTCACCAAGGGTTCGCTAAGTAGCTTACCGTAGATAAAGGTGGCACGCGGGTGGTGTCAAATGAAAGAGGAGCATTAGTAGATGCTGACTATGAAGTTGGTTCTTCAGTTTCACCAAGGGTTCGCTAACTAGCTTACCGTAGATAATGGTGGTGATCGGGGTGGTGGCAAATGGAAGAGGAGCATTAGTAGATGCTGACTATGAAGTTGGTTCTTCAGTTTCATCAAGGGATCTCTAACTAGCTTAGCGTAGATAATGGTGGTACGCGGGTGGTGTCAAATGAAAGAGAATCATCAGTAGACCCGTACCGGAAGCTCTCAGTGGCGTAGAAATGAAATATTTCAGTTACATGTATTAACATATAACGTTCTGCTGAGTTTGTCCGAGGTTGTCACTCAATGAGTGTAGGTGAAAAGCACGAGCTGGAGTCTGTTGAATGTCTACGTAATGCCAAAGTTGATTGTAGACCCGTACGGAAGCTCTCAGTGGCGTAGAAAATAAACATTTCAATTACATGTATTAATATATAAAGTTCTGCTGAGTCTATCCGAGGGTGTCTCTCATTGAGTGTAGGTGAAAAGCATGAGCTGGAGTCTGTTGAATGTTCACGTAATGCCAAAGTTGATTGTAGACCCGTACGAAAGCTCTCAGTGGCGTAGAAAATAAATATTTCAATTACATGTATTAAAAGATACAGTGTTGCTGAGTCTATCCGAGGTTGTCACTCAATGAGTGTAAGTGAAAAGCATGGGCTGGAGTCTAGGGAATGATTCTGTAATGCCAAAGTTGATTGTAGACCCGTACGGAAGCTCTCAGTGGCGTAGAAATGAAATATTTCAGTTACATGTATTAACATATAAAGTTCTGCTGAGTCTATTCGAGGTTGTCTCTCATTGAGTGTAGGATGAAAAAGTGGGCTAGAGTATGTTGAATGCCTCTGTGATGCCAAAGTTGATTGTAGACCCGTACGAAAGCTCTCAGTGGCGTAGGAATGAAATATTTCAGTTACATGTATTAAAAAATAAATCAAATTCCAACAGGCAGTAAAAAACAGCGAGAACTGCTAAAAACAGCTAAAATCAGCGAAAACAACTAAAAACAGCTAAAATCGGTGAAAACAGCTAAAAACAGCTAAAACAGCTAAAACAGCTAAACAGCTAAAACAACTAAAATCTGCTAAAAACGCAAAAAAAAACTAGGGTTTTCCCAGGTTTGTTTGGTTGGGCCTGCTTAGGTTTGTTTGGTTGGGTTTGATTGGGTTTGTTTCGTAGGGTTTTCTTTTTTCGTCACAGTAACAATATCTCGGGAATGGTCCATCGGATCTTCGTCGGACTTGATGCTTTGAGCTCGAAAATTAATATAGAAATTTTACACAAAGGAACTTTAACATTCACACTAAGTAGTTTTCTTTAACCCTAATGAAGGCTAATAATTAATAAATACTTTTAAGTGCTATATATTTAGTCGTTACTTAATCTAAAAAAAAATGTAGACATACCCTATCATTACTTTTAAACTAAGAACTTCACCGAGAGAGAAACAAGAAGAGATACTGTTGGAACAACTCAAAGACAGTTGTGTTAAGTTTAAAACCTAAAGACAATAGCAAAATATTTCTAACGTTGTAAGGTAAATTAAAGTTGCAGTACGAACAAATTAGAGGCTTGTGCATTTCTTAGAGTAATATTTAGGCCGTTTAGGATTTTGAACTTTGTGCCACTTCGACAAATTTCGGGGGTTTGAATGACAGAATTAAAATACTGCTATCATGCGTACAAAACATATCTAGATGCTGCTAAGTATTATTAGCTCTGACCAGGCGACATTGCAGTAAAAATACCGTTCTTAACCATAGTTTTAAGAATTTCCTAAATATGGCAACAATGCTACAACTAATTTAGTATCACTGCAAAGTGTATGTAAAATCAGTGTTACTACTCTTGTATTAAACTTGAACAATGTTTTAAGAACTCAGTACATCTGACAACAACGAATCAAGATAGAGTTGCTAGGCTTACACCCTTAATATACTTCTAGAAAGTTAAAATAAATGACAAAAATATTTAATAACTATTTATTAATTACAATGTTGTACAAATATTATAATATACATTCTAATTAACAGGTTTTCTGTTTCTTGTAGCCAAACGGTTCAGAG